>CM045772.1:26826674-27416574 GCA_025200525.1 Camellia lanceoleosa | reverse complement strand
ATATCGGCCAATAGAGCATAGTATCGGACAGTGTCAGTGAATAATGGTATTAGAAAGCCAAAATCCTATTATGTAACAGCTGATACGAGAAGCGTCTAATATAGAACTTGCGTGACCAGCAGCAAAACATAGCTGTGGCTAAGATCATACCGTGATGAAGTTTCCAGTATTCTGTCCATCAGCTCGAAAATAGTTGTTTCCAGCGTTTCCTTGAATACCTGCTGGAATCTGCTTAGTAACATCTACTGGTGGTGCAGCAGCCGCAGGCTTCTGAGAAGGTTCATTGCTTGCAACCTGTACTGAACTCTGCGGAGCTTCAGCGTTCTTTGGGGTGGCTTTTGGAGCCTCTCCACTTCCGAAAAGGTAATCAAGGGAACTCTGGCCCCCACCACTACTGACTCCACGGCCCATAATCTGATCTGAATATGTGAATAAAACCCCTAACCCTGCAGAAATTTTGATGCAGCTAATGAAAGAAATAAGGTGAGCGTAACACATGGCAAGTAGAAAACAGCTGCAACAAATCTAGTAATGCATAGACCACACAGTCCACAGATGAGCATGAGGAACTCCTCTTGGATAAAAATGTCTGTGTCATGCTTAGAAACTATTCTTTATGCATAAGGTGCCTATGAGCTTCATGTCATTATTCAGCCGAAAACTCATCACTTAAGGATTGATATAAAAAAAAAAATGCTTATATGGGCCTAATCAGAGGCATACCGTGAAAAAATCCCTAATCAACAAAGCTCACTAGTAATCATGATGCTTTTTGAAAAACTTCTCACAGCTGCATCAGCGTGCAACATTGGCGGCCATGCCAGATAACAGGTTTGATGTGGCATCATATGTCATCAATCTTAGGCAATACTGCTATCTTGAGATGGGTATATCCATTCTTGACTACTTTATGTCAATACTTACTTAAGCAAGTATAATATCAAACTAAATAAAACCACCATGCACAAACACAAACGAGCTTATCAAAATCTTCTAAATGCTTAGTGGAATTGCATCAATAGAGTAGTTGTATGTGCCAAAATTACAAAAATTACAACAGGGGAATATGTTGATTTTGGGCAAACAACATTCATTTAGGAAATGCATACTGAATTAAGATTTAGCGTTATATGTATGACCATAATTGAAAAGGTCACATGATTCAGTGACATAATGTCAATAAATAAATAAAGGGTAAATTACACTTTGCACCCCTGCACTTTACATAAAATCCCACTTTAGCCCTTACACATCAAATTGTGACACTTAACCTCCTGCATTTTTGGTAAAGTATCACTTTGGCCTTTCTGTTAGTCTCATTGTTAACAGAGGTTAGTCACATGAAAAACATGTGAGGATAAATTACACTTTGCACCCCTGCACTTTACACAAAATCCCATTTTAGTCCCTACACATCAAAATTGTAACACTTAGCTCCTAAAGGATAACTTTTGTTAGCCTCACTATTAACAGAAGGGCAATGTGACACTTGACCAAAAGTGCATAGGGTTAAGTGTCGTAATTTGATATGTAGGGATTAAAGTGAGATTTTGTGTAAAGTGCAGGGGTGTAAAGTGTAATTTACCCATAAATAAAACCTGTTTAGTATCATTTTCAATTTCTGTCTTTAGTTTTCATTTCCCAAAAAACTTGTTTGCCACACTGTTGGATTTTTATTTTATTTTTTGTTTGAATCCCAGTTTCTAGCAAACACCTAAAAAATTGTGTTCTAATTTTCAAAAAACTGTTACACAAAAACAAATGAAACTAAACAAAATTAAAATTAAAAACAAATGAATGAAAACAAAAACGATTTAAAACTCCGATCCAATTCACATGATTCGCACATCCTACTACCTGATATTTTTCAAGACAACAAAATCACATTGTCAAAACACGAAATTAGTAAAAGCTAATAATCCTAACACACATCAGAGAAACAAATTTTTTTTAAAAAATTGTTAAACGTCATTATCATATAGAAATCAAATTAAGCACCATATCGTGAAGAACACAATTTTTGTTGGTTCGTACAGATCCAAATGAAATGAGCATATGATTTGAAAGGAACACACAGTTTTAACAAAGCAAAAATTGAAATTGTAGAGACTAGAGAGAGAATGTAGAGAGAGAAAGAGGAGTGACCTGTGTTGAGATCAGATCTGGAGCGAAGATAGGGCCTTTTTCTGCTTCAATGCGTTTTTATACTACAATGGGCATGGATTGAGTGTATCAATTTCATATTTGTTAAGTAAAATTAATAAATATTTGCGGGCAGCACCCGTTAAATAATAAATAATTTAAAATTAGTAATAAGTATATTCTTAATCAAATCTAAAATTTTGAATTCAAAATTTACTTACACGGTATATAGTAATTTTTTTATTTTAACATGTATAAAGTTGTCACATGCCATGAGGAATAGAAGATTTCAATAAATAAATTTAGATTTTCACTTATTTAATAAAATTAAATAAAAGAAAATAAGTTTTTGCCATAAATTTTATTTTAAATTTTTTTAGCAATAATCTAATACTCTAATTTTTGACACCAAGGGTGTAGGCATTGTTTGGGAACCTAATTATTTTAGTTGACTTTTCAACTATTTTAGTCTCGTTTGAGAATAAATTATTTTAGTTGGTTGTTTGATTTTTTAACTTTTTAGTCTGGTTAAAAAAAAGCTATGGTTTGGGTGATAGTTTATTTATTTATTTATTTTTGTAATTAATTTGATAATTGTGAGAGAAAAATAAAATAATTATGGGTTGAATATGATATTTTATCTTATTAACTATTTAAACATATTTTGTCTTTATTGACTATTTTAGCCAAATAGTCTCTAACCAAACAAGGTCTTTATGAGATGGAAAAAAGTTGCGCTTTTTTATGATTTGTGATTTTTTTTTTATATTTATAGTTTAATAGATTATTATGAGAGAGAAAAAGTGATTAATTAATATGTAGGATGCGACATTTTTTTTGGGGACTATTTTAGTATTTTTATCTTTATTAGCTGTTTTAGCCAAAATCACTCATCTCAAACAGAGCTATAATAATAATTTGAAAGATAAATATTATTTTTACTTATTTGTCTATTTGTTTACACGTCACCTATATATCTATATTACCACTACCACCCACCGTTGATTGCCACTACCAACTACCTCCGACAACTTTTTCAGCGACTAAAAACCAACAATTCAGTTGTCATGAGTAAATGTAAAAAAAAATTTGGAAGGCTATTATTAGCATCTACTTAATTTTTTTGGACTCTCAATTTCTTTTGAACCCTCTAAACCCTAAATTTTAATAAGATTTATTTGAATACTTCACTTAATACTAATTTTACCCATATTTATAATATCATCACACCCAAGGGCATACCCACTTAATTTTGCACATCCTCTCTTCTTCTTCTCTCAATAAACGATGAACGATTAAGAGATTATTGAGAATAATAAACGATCAAGAGACGAATTGACTATCTCTCTCTTTTCTTTCTCTCATAAACGATAGTATCTTTTTTTTTGTCACCACGAATGATAGTATCTCAGTCGGAAATCTCTTCAATAGTCTCTTTCTTCTTCTCTCAAATAACCTCCAACTTCCCATCACACACACACACACATATATATATATATATATTTCGAGATAAACCCTTGATACAGGGGATTTTAAAGGGAAAAAACCCTCATAAAAAATGAAATATGGAAAAAAAAATCTTACAAAATGGAATCGTTTGGCATTCTAGTATCAAACAAAATGTTTATGTTCAGCACTATATTACTGAATTAAATGTTTCAGTTTTAGCACTGTATTACTGAACAAAAACCTTAACAGCTGGCTAATCAGTATTGAACCGAAAATGACCCAGAATCGTAAATGTAAGATAGATAAATTTACCAATGTAGCGCCAACCCCATTAGAGTTGTTGTCATTGTCCTCCATTGCTCTATAAGTATCGACAGATGGTGAAAACGATCACAACTGTAGAAACTCAGATTCTGTAATAGGATTGTTTGCAATGTTAACTGATTTGGAACACTGAACACATTTGAAACCACCAAACAAAACTTTAACTGATTAGGTGGTTTCAAATGTTTTTCATTGAAGATGAATATGTGGGGTTTAGGATGGTGATGAAGAAGAATATGATTAAGGTTTAAGTTGGTAAAGAATACGTATAAATGGGGATAAAGGTGAGTGTACAATATTGTAAAGTGTCATTTTAATTGTTTTATTTAGTGGGTGGGTGTTCCATTAAAAGTTGTTATTTATGTCTCATTTGGCGACATTACTTTTTAACCTAAAAGCCAAAAAGTCACTAAAAAAATAAAAATAAAAAACAACTTATACCAAAAAATCAAAGATTTCCTTTTCTCTTTACTTTTTGCATACCTTTTTGTAAAAAATCAAAAAGTCATTCTAAACATACTATTTTTTTTTTTTAAATCATATCTTAGCCAAAAATTCAAAAAGTTACTAAAAAAACTATTCACTTTGCTTGTTTTTGGTTTTCCAAGAACACTTTTTAGAAAATTCTACTTTATTGTTTTTCATATTTTTTTTGTTTTTATAGATTTTTTTTGATATTTTAAGCAATTTTTATTTTTATTTTTAGGCACACCTAACATAAATATACATCAAAAGTATAATTTTTGTGAAAAGAATCTTTTAAAAATTCACTAAATACCAAAAATATAAAAAAAAAAATACCAGAATTCAATATATTTTTCATATTTTTATGTATTTATTAATTGTTTAAAATATTTTTTCATAATTTTTTAATTTTTTAGATAAATCTAAGTAAGGTGCATCTAAAAAAAAATGCTTAAAATTTTAAAACTATTCACTAAAAACAAAAAACTCAGTTTTCAAAAAACTTAATCCAAAAAACTCAAACCAAACACACACAACGTAATTTTATTTCAGGGTATAATTATAATAAAAAAAAAAAAGAGAATTAGGGGTTCAAAAAAATTAAGAGCTTGTTTGGCAAGACAAACTTGGGATAATTAGCCACAAACGTCCAAAACAGGCTAAAGTAGCCACAATAGACAAAAAAGAGTCACGTGCTTTTGGTGTGGGTTTAGGGTCTATGTAAATTACCAAAGTACCCCCATTGCCAATCCGTTTGTGTACAACAGCACCAAACCAACCCAAACACTTTCCCTTATCTAGGGCTTTCTATTGTCGAAAAAGGAGATGAAAATTGAAGAGTACCGTTGGCCAAGAAGAACAGCAACTGACGCTATCCATAGCCCAAGCCCACTAGACTGCACATTGGCGGCGACATTGCAACCATCACCTCCTTGCCATCACTGATCCTCAAGTACACAAATTTTGTTTTAATTTTCGGTCAATTTGCTGTCCTTTAACCCGATTTGCTGTGGTTTTGATTAAAAACAGAAATTTCGGAGTGTGGGTGTTATTTGTTTGTTTGGCATCTAAGAAAACCCCGGTAGGATTTGGATGTTGCATAAACTCTGGTTAAACACATGTGTTTTGTTTATCTGTACAAAATTGCTCTTCGAAATTACCCCCATTCGTGGTATGTTCCTTTTTTTTGGTCAAACCCTTTCATTCTTCACTGCGGTATATGCCGATTTATGGGAAATTTTGTCTTTTTTTTTTTTTTGAAACCATTCTGTGCATGTCCTGTTTATGGACTGAAATTCAAATCTTTTCTTAGTAATTTTTTTTTTCAGATTCAATTTCATATTTGGTGCAACACATGTTTAAATATTTTGTTTTGTTTTTTTCCTTTTTCTTGGTTGTTGTTGTTGATGTTGGAAGCTTTATGTGTTGTGATTTGATCGTTGATGGGAATTAAGATTGGTTTTTATGAGTTAAGGGTAAAAAATATGACATTGAAAATTTTTGTAAAACCAATTTGAATCTGTCTTTCAAATATATATATATATTTTTTGTTTTTTCGGATTTGGTGGAATACATGTATTTTGTTTTTTTTCCCCTCCTTTTTGGTGGTTGTTGGTGTTCATGTTGGAAGCTTTAGGTGTTGCTATCTGCTTCTTGATTGGAATTACGATTGGTGTTTATAACAATGAAAATTGTTGTAATATGAATTTGAATCTGTCGTTCAAATTAATTTTTTTTTTTTTTTTTTTTTCCCTCCCTCCTTTTTGGTGATTTCCCCCATTTTTTTTTCCTTCTTTTTTTTTTTTTGTGGTTATTGTTGTTGATGTTAGAAGCTTTATGTGTTGTGATCTGATTGTTAGTGGGAATTAAGAGTGGTTTTTATGAGTTAAGACTAACAAATCTGACATTGACAATTTTTTTAATATGCATTTCCAGATGTCGTTCACTTTCAGCTTGCTCTCATTCTCATGTTCGTCAGGTTTTGATTAAGATAACTATATATTCACTCAGGTATTAAAACATATGATTACAGGTTAATATTGAATGTATTTGATGAGTAATAGATTATGAATCGCACTAGAATACAACAGACTAGCAAAACAGACTATTTGGTTGCATTTGTTACAATTTTTGAAACAGACTATAACAACAAAGTAGTAAAATTTGTTTGTTAAAGATTGGTTTTTTATGAAAGGTTATTATGAAACAGACTATAACAAAAAGATTTTTCGTTTCAATTGTTACAATAGTTGAACCCTAAACATAAATAATATGAATTACACTAGAATTATTTACACGCTTCTGGTTTAGTATTTGTCAAATTATTTGTACTTGTCAAATTAGTTCGTTTTGTAGAACCCCATGTTTTTACAAACAAATGGGGACATTTGTCATTTCATACACAATGAATTCCTTAACTATGAATTATGTCGCATCTATATGTTAACAATATTTGGTGTAGTAGTCATTTACACTGTCAGAAAACATACGAATGGCTTCTTTTACCTTAACTGCTACTTCTAAAACATAGCCACGTCAGATGTGTGCCTGTGGCTACAGTCATTATGTTGTGAAGATATCCAGATCCAAAAAAATCCTAGGGCGTTCGTACTTTGCTTGTCCTCGCCCTGTGGTGAGTGCCTAATTCAATAATGGTCATAATTGCATTTAATTCCAAACCAATTGACTAATAACTTCGGTGTTTTCACTCATCAGCCCTGTGTCAGTTGGATTAGTTGGTGCGAAGAACCAAGGAGACAGAGCACGGACAATGCATCCTCTACAAACGACATTGTCATGCACTTGCAGGATGATGTCATACACATTCAACAATTGTTGTGTCTCCTTAAAACTATTGTCTTTCTGTTGTGCATTGTTGTAGTCATTTTGTTGTTGCA
Organism: Camellia lanceoleosa; assembly: GCA_025200525.1. Taxonomy (NCBI): domain Eukaryota; kingdom Viridiplantae; phylum Streptophyta; class Magnoliopsida; order Ericales; family Theaceae; genus Camellia; species Camellia lanceoleosa. The sequence continues at coordinate 27,409,297 of CM045772.1, read as the reverse complement.
TATGTAATCAAACGTAGTGTTTGGAGTGCATGAATTTCGTAATGATGTTAACTGTAATCACTGTACTTTTGCCTTTGGTTTGTAAAATAGTTTGAGGGAGACGTTAAGGAATACTTTACTGGAACGAAATTAAGTAACAACTATTTGTATTCCTATGACCACTCGTTCTGTATGAATGCTATGTGTTGCTTTTCTTATGTTAATTATTGTGCAATAGTTATATATTGTGAACGTAGCAACCAATCAGTTTTAATTACTATGCAATTGTTATATGTTAGTCATTCCCATGCAATTTTGCGCTTCTTAGCAATTTGGCCCGTAAATTACTTTGCATATATTTTTAGTCAGTCCAAATAGCTTCCATACGTACTTCTCCTCGTATCCCTTCGAAAAACAAAGGCATTGCAACAGAGAAGTCTAGCAATGTTGAAAAAACACAAAAGTAGTTCAACCATAAGGCATCCTGGGATAGTGAGTCAATTTGGATTTTCTGATAGCTAATTGCCAATGAGATTACAAAAGGGAATCACCCATTCCTAGTCCTAAGCCAAACTGGGTACAAGTCGTTGGCAAATAAATTTGAAAAAAAAAAAACAGGAAAAAAACATGGGCTCTGTCACGACCCAACCCCAGGGGCTTAGGACTGGAATCGCAACTTATAAAATAATTCTAAGCTTAACAAATTACATGGCGCAGGCAGATGCAGAGTGGTGGAAAAACAAATAATGAAACAGAAAATTTACTTCATTCTATTATTTTGATAAAAGAAAATACATCTATAGGGCTTTTATTATTTTATTATCCAATGACCAGCCCTCGGTAAAAAAAACAAAAGGAAGAAAAGGAAAGAAAAAAAAAATAGATCAACATCAAATTCTTGTACGGATTCTACTACATGAGGTTACGGGTCTTCTTTACATCTCGTCACCTAAAAGGGTAACAGCTATAAGCACACAGCAGAGTGAGAAATATTATGTCAGGAGTATAGAGAACACAAAATAACCATGGATAGTTAGTTAGAATAACTTAATTGGAATAAACAAATTATTTAAGGTGATAGAAACTGAAATACATAAATTATGTAAATAAATAACCATAACCACGGTATAAAACAGAACAGAACAGAGGTCACTGGAGTGACAATCAGAACAGAAGTCAATGGGTCCATGACAAACAGAGGACCACAAAGTGGCCAAACAGAGGCCAATGGTTATTTAAGTCCCCCAAGGCATGGGTCTTCTATAATAGTACTTACAAAACATAATTGTTTATAAAACCATTGTCAAATAACTTCTAAAATTTAAACAAACATATCCATGGGTTTCAATTTAAGCAAATAGAGTTCAGAAAATAATTAACAAAATTAAAATATTAATATAATTTTAAGCCATAGATTGTGTAAAATAATTTATGATAACCCAAAATATACGTAAAATATATCATGGTGACTCAAGGTATAATATAACTCACCTTAAAATTAATACCTCACTATTTCTTTCTACTATCAAAACCCTTCTTGCCTTCCAGTATTTTCGTCCCCTTTCTTTGTTGGTTTTCCTTCATTTGTTCACAAACACCCTTCCTTCTTTTATACTACTTGCTGAGCATAGTTTGGGTGACACGTAGCCTCTCTATGGACTACCATCATTGTGCTAATAGATTGGAATTTTCAGGATAAGTATGGATTGCTGTCAAATAGATATACTTGGGCCAACATTACTAAGGGCATTGCTTGAGCCAACACTACTAAGGAAATTGTTGGGCCAACATTGGATCACTAATTTTCTTTATTTATTTATTTTTATTTTGGTGTTTAATTCTACAGTGTTCCTAATGTAAATTAAATTACACTTTATCGTCTATCATCATAAAATTAATTATTTTGTTTTACTTTATAGATTATTATTATTCTTATTAATAATCATCGTGGGTTGTGGTATTAATTAAATATTTATGGTGCCACAGGCTTAAACGGTTGAAGAATAAATATATGAGTCTAAAAAAGGAATCGAATGCTTGGAGAAAGTTGATGGATTCCAACAAAGGCATCTCAAGGATTAGATTTGATAGTGAAACTAGTTTGTTTCAGGGATTAGATTTGATAGTGAAACTAGTTTGTTTCAGGCGTCTGATGCATGGTGGCATAAGATGGAATCGGTAAGTAAATTTATATTTACGCATGTTAGTTTTGTTTCATACATTTCGGTTATCATTTATATTTGTGATTGTTGGTAGTAAAAATTACTTATATAGCATGTAATAACAGTGTGGTTTTGAAATTTTCATTTTTCAGACAAACAAGGTGTGTGTAAAGTTTAGGAAAAAAACTTTGGAACACCACGAGTTGATAGAGACAATCTTCAAAGAGGCTTCTGCTATAGGTAAGCACCATTGGACCCTAGGAGAGACAGTAGCTGAACCTACAGTTGTTTCATCCAATTTAGTTGCCAGTATAGGATTGTGGCCATTCGTTGATCTGATCCTCGCATGTGCAGCCGATGTGGAGCAAGATTCTTCAATGGGACCAGTTGAAACTACGGTGAAAAGGAAACAAACTCCGTCAACAAGTTGTGCAAAGTCGAAGAAGGCAATAAGTGGTGCGTCAATTATAGCGGAAAACATGAACAATTTGACAAACGTGGTTCGGACCCAAAATCAGCAAGTCACTGTCAGGTACCTCACTAGTAACAAATCACTGTACACAATTTCAGAGTTCATGCACCAACTTAGGGCAATTCCTTCTATTCTCGATACATTGCTATTCCATTTTGTGTCGACACTAATGGACAACACAGATTACCGGGAGGTGATGATGTGCTAGCCTGATGACGACCACATTATTGGCTGGCTGATCCAGAAACAGCTGTAATGCAGTGCTGTTGCCTCATTTGCGAACCTATTTGGGGCTCGACGGATGTGAAAGTGTTTGTTGCTGCAGACTATGGCCTTCTCCTGTTGTTGTTGATACATTTTAAGTACCGTTGACATTGGACTTGTAATAAACATGATGGTTTTCTATGATGTTTTCAGTTTCTATTTCCATTTTTTTTTCTTAGCTCGATATACTATTCCATGGTTGTGTGTGGTTTTTATGATGGCACCGGATGCTTCTGTCTTGTTTTTATTATTTACTACGACGGGTTGTCATGTCATACTTGTTTATTTATTTATTTTTTAAAGATTTGTGTACCGTTAGTTTGGTTTTGTTGGTAATGCAAGCGAGAGTGAGTTGGTTTGTATATTACCAACTACCATCCGTTTCCGTGTTTTTTTATTATGAGTTCATAGCTTCTTACATGCAATTGTAGTAATAGTGTTAGCCGTGTTTGACAGTACAATATAATAAAACAAGGTTTACAGGTCAATTTGGTTGTCTTTCGCAACTGTTATCCATCACAGGTCAACTGACTAGAACCGTTCCTAATGTTGTAGGTGTCGCTAAATTTCATGTGATAAACACCGGGAATAGTAGCAATAATGACGGTGTAATGGAAATGCTTAACCAAATGGCCATACAGCTTCAACAACAAAATAATTGGACATTACTTGAAGCAGCCTGTATGTGCAAGAGTGGTACGAAAAATACGTGTAAGACGTCATGTCACACTTCTATTTTCACTGGACATGCATGGATACCCAAACTGTATGTGGGGCCATGTTATGCCAAAGAATGTGTCTGCATCTTTGTGTGACACATTAGTTAATGATTTCAAGTTACAAGTACCGCAACATAAACTTGGCTTAGCCGTTCAAGAAAGCGTTGCAATGTTTATCTACGTGTTGAGAGGGTATCAGAATCGCGAAATCCAAGAACGATTTCAACATTAGGGGGAGACAGTGTCCCGATACGTGCATAATGTTTTGGCGGTGATGAAGGAGTTCACTGTTGCACATTGCAGGCCAACGTATAGTCAACATACTATACATCCGTACGTGCGATCTAAACGAAAATACCTACCTTTCAAGGTACAATTTTCATACATGACTCAGTTAATTTCACTTTAATGTTTGGCAAATATTTTCCATAGAAGTGTAGAAAACCCAATGCTTTTGGTGTCATCAACATTCAAACAACAACCATTTCATATACCCTAACAAGTAGTAACATAATTGGTTTATTTTATTGACGAAATGTTTGTTAGTCAAAATTAAAACCTGAAGGGGAAGTAGTACAATGAAAACATCAGAAAATTGCCATTACATACTGAAACATTTTACAGTTTTGTATGTTTATTTATTTATGTTTAAGTGAATGTGTATTTAACAGGGTTTTTGGCAGGATTGTATCAGAGCCATTAATGGAACACATGTTAATGCACGGGTTACGGGGCCAAACACTCCAACATATTTTGGTAGGAAATATTGTTACACCCAAAATATCATGGCTGCGTGCGATTTTGACATGTGTTTCACCTTCGTATCACTTGGATGGAAAGGAAGTATGCACGATAGTCTCATCTTCAATGAGATAATCACAAATGGCAATGTCCCTTTTTCCACATCCTGAAGAAGGTATCATATTGCATTTACAAATTTTTTTCGGTATATAAGATTGACAAAAAAACTTATGCAAACTTTTTCGGAGTATTTACTTTGAATTGCTAGAAATGTTGTAGGCAAATTTTATTTTGTAGATAGTGGTTATCCGAACCACATGGGTTACCTAGCACCATTCAAAGGCAACCGTTACCACCAACAAGAATTTCACGTTATTGAAAGGCGTAGGACAGCAAATAACCCTAGAAAATTATTTAACAAAGTTCACGCATCGTTACAGAGTGTGGTGGAATGCACTTTCAATGCATGGAAAAATCGATGGGGGTTCATTCAAAATATTCTCCGGTATGATTTTGCAAATGTGCAAGTTCATTTGGTTGGTGCATCAATGGCGTTACATAAGTATATTCGTAGAAATACGGGCAATCCAACAACTATGAACCCCATCTGCAACGAAGAAGGGGCTATGGCAATATTAAATGGCATACCGAAAGTTGCACATAATGAGGACCCCCATATAGCATTGGTGCGCGTTCGCATACGGGACAAGTTAGTGTACATGCACAATAACGGAATGTTAAGAAACATATAGTCAACCTAATATTCATATGCTTATTTATGAGTTCAGCCACAGTCAGGATGTATGTGCTTATATTATATTGTACAATATGTATGTATTTACACGAAAACATGAAAGTACTATGGATTACGTGCCTTATTTTGTATATTACCAAGTAGAAATTCCAATTTATGTGTTTTTTTTTATTATTATGAGTTGGGTAAAAGGTAGCACTATGATTTGTACACAATTTTCTGTAACCAATTGTGAAACATGTGCAGAGGTGATGTGTCCGAAAATAGATACCAATAGGTTGGTTTATGGGTTTCTTTGGTTTCTGTTTGTAGATAAATGTTGTAAAAAATAATTAGGGTGAGAGTAACTGAAATTTGTTTGGTTTGTTTGGTTATATTTTGAAAATATTTTTAAAACTTGGGAGGTTAGTATGATTTGATGTAAATGACAAGATGTTTGTCAGAAAACAAGTGATTGAGAATGAGGGAGGAGAGAGAAAAACTGATTGAATGATGTACAGGAGGGAGAAAGTAATTTTGGAAATTTTGTTTTCAAAAAATTGGAACGAATGAAAAAATGTAAAATTTTACTCAAAACTTGCATCTTCACATACACTTTTGTAGAAGCCCTCCAGCTTCTCTTTTTTTTTTTTTTTTTTAAAAAAGGGGTAAAATTGTCATTTTGCTAATAATTATTAACCAAAAAAAATGGAAACAAAAACAGACGCACAGGTAGATGACAAGCAAAGGCAACATGGTATGATAAAGGGCAAATTGGTAATTTTACAAATGGATACCTCACCAAAAAGTCAAAAAGCTAAAAAGTCTATCTCAAACCATATTTTTTAGCCCTAGGCTAAAATAGCCAAAAAGCCAACTCACATCCCAAACGAACCCTAAGTAATTGCTAATGTAGCTCGACTTTTCGTGCCTCCTTTCGGAAGCTGAATAAGCCCTACAATATCGGACTCCTGCAGTTCTAAATCTGATCTCACAAGTGCAATGTGAAATAGATAATCACCAAAGAGTCCAAATCTGGCAAATCTTTTGGAAAATTGATTTTGAATCAAATTGCCAAAAATGAACTGCTTTGCTAGATACAAAGTCGCCACCTAAATATTTTTGAGAAATTTAGGAAACCCATGACTCGTGCCAAAGGCCACGAGTCTGTCATCACCAAAATTGTCTCGGCTCGGGAACTTAGGTACGAGAGGGGAAGGTCATGAATTGAGCACCCCCGCTCGCCCGATCAAAGATCGGCCTTTACTAATCATGATATGAATCTTATGTACATTATATGCTCTTGTTAAGGTTTATTAGGCTAGTATTACTATGTGATGCACACACATACAACTATAAACTAACTTTTCAAGAATTAGAACATTTTAATTCATCTTGTTTTGAAAATTGTTTTGAATATGTACCACTTGAAAAAGTGATTGCATATAAGCATTACTCAAATTATGCAATTCAAGCAACTAGCTTTCATCCATAGGCATTCAAGCAATTTATCATTTAAGCACTTAGCCTCATGGTAAGTATGCTAGACATGGCAACAATCACATACATGCAATATGCTAAAACAAGTAAAGGCTTACCTAGTACTCCAAGCCAAAAAGATGAACGAGTTGGGAAAAATGCGTGATCCTAACTTATGCAATACGATTAATGCAACACATGCGATATGCAATTACTAGGCTCGGCTACTGTAGCTTGACTTTTTTGCGCCCCCTTTCGGAAGTTCGAAAATATGCCCTACAGTTTGGACTCCCACGATTCTGAATCTAATCTCACAAGTGCAATGTGAAATTGATAAACACCAAAGAGTCCAAATCTAGCAAATCTTATAGAAAATCAATTTTTAAATCAAATTGTCAAAAATGGACTGCTTTGCCAGATACAGAGTCGCCACCTAAATATTTTTTATTTTGGGAAAATTTAGGAAACCCATGACTTGTACCAAAGGCCACGTGTCCGTTATCACCAAGATTGGCTCGGCTCAGAAAGTTAGGTACGAGAGGGGAATGTCAAGAATACATTTGAGCACCCCCGCTTGCCAGATCAAAGATCAGCCTCTACTAATCATAATATGAATCTTATGTACATTATATGCTCTTGTTCCGATTTATTAGACTAGCATTACTATGTGATGCACACACACACAAGTATAGACTAACTTTACAAGAATTGGAACATTTCGAGTCATGTTTGCCTGTAAAATTGTTTCGAAATATATATCACTTGAAAAAGTGATCGCATATGAACATTGCTCAAATTATTCCAATTCAAGCAACAAGCCTTCATCCACAGGTATTTCAAACAATTTTATCATTTAAGCACTTAGCCTCATAGCAATCACGCTAGACATGGCAAAAATCACATGCATGCAATATGCTAAAGCGAGTAAAGGCTTACTTAGTACTCCAAGCCAAAAGAGAAATGAGATAGAAAAATGTATGATCCTAACTTATGCAATATGACTAATGCGACACATGTGATATGCAATCTAAATAGGCTCGGCTAGTAATATGACATATGAATCAATTAAATAGCATGCGATCTAAACACGTATTCAAAGAAGTATTTAACTAACAATGCAATTACAATGATGAACTGAGCCTCGATGCATGCAATACAAATGGATACAAACATGGAGAATGCTAATTGAAACGTGATATCCCTGAACTAACCATCATAAGCTAGTAAATAAAAGTGAGAAAGATGTGGGTTTGGAAGACATATACATTATTACATTACGCTCTCACGAAGGAGAGTCCGAATAAGCTAAGCTAATTAACTGGCTAACTAAGGCTAAAGCTAATTAAGCTAACTATTACAAACCAAAATAAATAACTAGCTAAACCACTTAACTAATTATTACAACAACAAATGAATTAACTAACTAGCTAGTTAACTAATGACAAAATTGAATAACTAGCTAACTAACTAATTAAATAATTACAACACAAGTGCAATTAAAAAAAGCAATTAAACTAAACAACTAACTACTTTGTCTCGGGAAATAAGGGATGCTTATGCGCATGCTCGGTTTTCACCCGAAAAGCCATTGTTTTGCTTCCGGAGAGTCTCTGTTGCATAGAGAACACTTACACTTCTGCCCACTTCCAGAATAACTTTGCTCTGTCAAAGGAACACACTGCTGAATTTTGTATTAGTGGCTGACCGGCCGGCCAGTGATGAGGGTTGCCGGCCACCAGTGATGGCCAGCCGGCCATCAAAGGTAGTATGCCGGCCACCTACCGGCCATGGAAAGTGGCCTACCAGCCACTGTTGCACAGTTCATTTTGCTACAACAGAGGACAAACAGAGCATATACAAGGTATTTTCAAGGGTTTGTTTGCACCTCTCACCCCTCCTTTTCATGAACAAATCAAAATAGTAGCAAGTTTAGTTCACAAACCATCAATGAATGCAATTTCATTGCATGATGGCTCATGAAACCAAGTGTGCTAGTTCAATAAACGCAAAACAAGACACAAACCTCCTTCCTTTCATGAATGATCAAGGAAAGTGGTGACCTTGGAATCTTGAATCATTTCATCACTAATAAGTATGAAATGGTTTAAGCTTTCATGTGTTCAATTAACGTCCGATTGAACACAACCAAATTATTATCTTGCACCTTTTTTAGTCCCAAGTTTTAGTTACTTTGTTTTAATTACCAATCAATTCTTTAATCAATTGAGTCTAAAAGGTGAGTTTAAGTCCTCTAATGAAAAGATGGCTCAAACCAAGAGTTCTTTTAGGCATGAAAGAGACATGATACCATTAGTAATGAACCCCCTAAGGGATTAAACCATTAAGCATGATATCTCAATCTCATACTTCAAACAAACAAGTTGTTTAAACCACTTTCAAAGCAAAACAAAATGCCAAGAAAGGAAGGAGGTTGCAGAGATTATTAATGCTGAAAATGAGTAAGAAAAGCATAAATAAATGCTATCAACTCAAATAAGATAGTATCTAAGGCCTAAAAAACCAAGCTCATGAGGACAATTACACTATAAACATGCAAAGCAAAGCTCAAATGCAACTAACAACCCAAAACAGTGCTAAAACAGTCTAAAATAAGTCCTAAAACATGTTGGAATTGAGCTAAAAAAAGCTAGATTAATATACTAAAACATAATACAAACTAGGCTAGTAAACAAGATACAATGAGGGGAGGCTAACCCCTTCAATTTTGGACTTCAAAAAGTTTTTTTAGCCACTGAAATAACTTTGAAATTTAGTATTTAAAAGCTCAAAAAAAGGTGACAACAAAGTGGGAAACACAAGGATAAAGGCCTTGGAAGCTAGGTAGAAGAAATGGTGAGCCACCCCTCCGCCCTTATTGGCCTTAAACCACAAGTTTCAACACAAAATTTTAGAGTTTAGACAATCCAAAAATAGTACAAAAATGTGCTGGAATGAAGACAAAATTAGCTAAAATAATGAGCTAAAACATATAGCAATTTAAGCTAGTAAACAAGCCAAAGGAGGGATGGCTAACCCCTCCATTTTTGGGACTTCAAAACCATTTGTTTTAGCCTCTGAAAACCTCTGAAAATCAGTGGTAAAAAGCTCAAAAAAATTTGATGAAGAGATGTGAAACACAAGTGTAAAGGCTTAGAGAACAAGGTTCAAAAAAGGGTGATTAACCCTTCTACCTTTAATAGCCGTAAACCACAAGCTTCAGCCCATAAAAACAGTCCAAAAGCACTTCAAAATCAGCAATAAAAGATAGAAAAGAAGTAGTGCAAAGATGCTCAAAATTATACCTCTTGAAGAGGAATAACACTTTTGTTCACAAGCTAACAAGTTCTTACTCTCAAGGGCTGAAATTTGGACTCAATAATCTCAGCAAGGAGAGCTCCAATATTGGTTTAGGAAGTGTAGAGAGATGGTGTATAGGTTTCAAGATAGAGATAGAGAGAGAATTTCAAGTTTTGAAACTTTTGGAATTTTTTTTCAACCTTAAACCATGAAGGAAGATCCCCTTTATATAGAAAAACAACCCCTCAAATCAAAAATATCAAGCTTGGAATAGTTGGAGCTTTTAGGGGACAGCTGGTCAAAAATATTTAGGTTTTTCACCAGTGGCAGGCAGGCCAGAAGTGTGTATTGCCAGCCATCAATGATGGTCAACCGGCCATCTGTCGGCCACTTGCTGGCCATCAAAAATCATCTTCTAGGCCCAACTTCAAATGGGTATATCTCCTTCATCCGGACTCATTTTCAGGTCATTCTTAAGTCTAAATTGAAGCCCCAGAAGTATACTTTCCAATGGAGGTGAACTTACATCAAAATTCTAAGTCTGCAAAGAGATATGCCTATTTTAGTGAGGGTTGCTCAGTTTTGTCTTAATTGGATTGATGCCTAACTTCAAATAGCTATATCTCCCTCATCCGGACTCGATTTTAGGAGATTCTTGAGTGTAAAATGAAGCCCCGAAGTCCACTTTCCAATGGTTGTAGTCTCATAACTAAAGTCCAAGTGTAGAAAAGGACAGGCCTGATTTAGTGAAGGCTGCCCAGTTCTCTCTTAACAGTGTCATGCCCAACCATTCCCAACTAATTTTCTTTCCTCTCCTCCAATTTTATTCAACTTCAAACCTCTAAATAAGAGTTTTTTTTTAATGATTTTTCAAAGAGTTCACCTCTCTTCCATTTATTTCCACTTTGTTCTTACTCGGTTTACCGAAAAGTGCAACTTTTTAAACGAAATGCGAGCCTTGGAACATCGTAGAAACATTTTCAAAAATATTTTGATAGAGAGGGCTTTAAGGTCTAAAATAGTTTTGGTCTAAAATGGGGTGTCAGGTTGGGATTTAGAGCTCTTCTTACTGAAGAAATCGAACATTTACACAGTGTAACTTTCATCATCGAGTGATCAACCTGAGACGCCTAAGTCTTAAGGGCGGTAAAAAATGGGGTGTCTACAGCTACTAATATGGCATATGAAGCAATTTGATAGCATGCGGTTTAAGCACGTATTCAAAGAAGTATTTAAACTAACAATACAAGTTAGCAAGATGAACCGAGCCTCGGTGCATGCAATACAAGTAGATGCAAGCATGAATAATGGAAAACAAAATATGATGCCCCAAACTAACCATCATAAGCTAGTAAATGAAAGAGAGAATGATGTAGGGTTGGAAGACATGCACATTATTACAATATTTGTGCTCTCACGAAGGAGAGTCTGAATGAATTAATAAGCTAAATAATTACCTAGCTATTACAACAACAAATGAATGACTTAGCTAAACTACTTAACTAATTATTACAAACCAAATTAATTAACTAATCTTGCTAATTAAAATAATTACAACACGAGATGAATTAGCTATTCTAACTAATTAATTACAAAGCCACTATTTTAATCACAACACTAATATATTACAACACGAATCCCGAGGAGGACTCATGCATGAATGCGTTTTCCACTCAAAAAAATCATAGTTTCTACTGCTAAGTGCCTCTGTTGCACAGTAGAACATTTGCATTGATTTCCACCCCCAAACGAACTCTCGTTCTCTTTGGGGAAGTACATTGCCGATTTTGCATCGATGGTCGACAGAGAGCCTGGCCGTTACCAATAGTGATTCGCCGCCATCGCCGACCGGGTTGTCTCCGCAACAGAGAGCAAATAGAGCAGAAACAATGTATACTCAATGGTTTGTTTGCACAATTTACCCCTCCTTGTCATGAACAGCTCAAAAGAGTAATAAGCTTGGTTTACAAACCATCAATGGAAGCAATTTTATTGCATGATGACGTATGAACCAAAGGGTGCAAGTTTAATAAACGCAATAAAGCAAGACTCTCAAAACCACCTCCCTATCATAAAAGATCAAGGGAAGTAGTTGACAATGAATCCTGAACCGTTTTCATCACTAATGAGTATAAAACGACTCAAGACTCAATGGCTCAATTAACGTCCGATTGAACCCAAAACCAAATTATTATCTTGCACCTTTTTATTCACCAATTTTATTACTTCATTTTAATTTACCAACCATTTCTTAATAAATTAAGTCCAAAGGTGAGCTTTAAGTCCTCTATTGGAAAGAAACATCAAACCAAGAGTTGTTTTAGGCATGAGAGAAGTTTCATGCAGTTGGTAATGAACCCCTAAAGGGATTAAACCATTAATCACAATACTTCAATCTCATGCTTAAATAAACAAATAATTTGAAACCACTTTCAAAGCAAAGAAAAAAGCCAAGAAATGAGGGAGGTTGCAGAGGTGATTACAGGTGAGAACAAGTAAGAAAAGCACTAAATAAATGCAATCAACTCAAATAAAGTGGTGTCTAAGGCCTAAAATACCAAACTTATGTGGACAATTACACTACAAGCATGCAATATAAGGCTCAAATGCAATGAACACTTAAAAATAGTACTAAAAAAGTGCTAAATAAGTCCTAAAACATACTAGAATTAAGACAAAAATAGCTAGAATAATAAGCTAAAACATAGAGCTATGTAAGCTAGTGAATAAGACACAAGGAGGGGGGGTTAACCCCTCTAATTTTGGATTTCAAAAATTGTTTTTAGCCACTGAAATAACTCTGAAATTCAGTATTTAAAAGCTCAAAAAAAAAGTGACAACAAGGTGGGAAACACAAGGGTAAAGGCCTTGGAAGCTAGGTAGAAGGAATGGTGAGCCACCCCTTTACCCTTATTGGTCTCAAACCACAAGTTTCAGTCCAAAATTTCAGAGTTTAGATAGTCCAAAAATAGCCCAAAAACAGTACAAATATGTGCTGGAATGAAGACAAAAGTAGCTAAAATAATAGGCTAAAACATGGAGCAATTTAAGCTAGTAAACAAGCTAAAGGAGGGGTGGCTAACTCCTTAATTTTTAGGACTTCAAAACTACTTTTTTAGCCTCTAATAATCTCTAAAAATCAATGATAAAAATGTCAAAAAAAGTTGATGAAGATATGGGAAACAAAAGTTTAAAGGCTTAGAGAACAAGGTTCAAAGAAGGGTGATTAACCCCTCTACCTTTAATAGCCTTAAACCGCAAGCTTTAGCCCATAAAAAATAGTTAAAAAATAGTTCAAAATCAGCAAGAAAAGATAGAAAAGAAGTAGTGCAAAGGAGCTAGTAGTTATACCTCTTAAAGAGGAATAACACTTTTATTTACAAACCAACAGGTTCTCTCTCTCAATGGCTGAAATTTAGACTCAGTAATCTCAGCAAGAAGAGCTCCAATATTGGTTTAGGAAGTGTAGAGAGAGGATGTATAGGTTGCAAGATAGAGATAGAGAGAGAATTTCAAGTTTTGGGACTCTTTGAAATTTTTGTAACCTTAAACCATTAAGGAAGGCCTAGTATATATAGAAAACAGCCCCACAGGTCAAAATATCAAGCTTGGAATAGCTGGAGCTTTTGGGGGACAGCTAACCAAAAATATTTAGGTTTTTCACCAGTGGCCGACAGACTAGAAGTGTGAATTGCTGGCCACAAATGGTAGCCTGCCGTCCACCAATAGTGGCCTACCAGCCATAAAAAAATTTGCTTCCAAGCCCGACTTCAGATGGGTATATCTCCTTCATCCAAACTCAATTTTAGGTCATTCTTGAGTTTAAATTGAAGTCCCAGAAATCTATTTTCCAATGGTGGCAACCTCATAGCTCAATTCTAAGTGTGCAAAGAGATATTCCTATTTTAGTGAAGGTTGCTCAATTCTATCTTAACCGGATGGTTGCCTAACTTCAAACAGCCATATCTCCTTCATCCGGACTCGGTTTTAGGAGATTCTTGAGTCTAAATTGAAACCCCGGAAGTCAACTTTCCAATGGTGTGGCCTCATAACTAAAGTCTAATTGTAGAAAGAGATAGGCCTGATTTAGTGAAGGCTATTCAATTCTCTCTCAACGATTTTAAGCTCAACCATTTCCCCAACTAATTTTCTTCCCTCTCCTCCAATTTTCTTCAACTCTAAACCTATAAATTAGAGGTTTTAAATATTTTTCAAAAATTTCGCATCCCTTTCATTTATTTCCACTTTGTCCTTACTCGGTTTACCTAAAAATGCAATATTTTAAACGAAATGCGGGCCTCAGAACATCGTAGAAATATTTTCAAAAATATTTTGAAAAAGAGAGTTTTAAGGTCCAAAATAGTTTCGGTCCAAAATGCACTATAAGGTTGGGATTTAGAAACTCCTCTTGCTAAAGAAATCGAGCGATTGGACAGCGTAACTTTCATCATCGAGTGATCAACCTGTGGCGCCCAAGTTTTAAGGGCAGTCAAAAATGGGGTGTCTACAGTTGCCCCTTTTTAACAGAGCTTAGAGTCATGAAATGACGTGAGTGAATGTCAAAGCCCAAAGACGACCCATTTTGACAAGGCTGTAAGACTTGAGCAAACAAACAAAATGTAAATGCAGTTGGTTGAACCCGAGGTTGCCTACGTATCCCGTTGTAATGAATCAAACCAGCGTAGTTTAGAGGCAAGATGCAAAATGATACACAGCACAATGCAATCATGCAAATGATATACAATGTAACGAAATCATACAAACCACAAGCAGTGCAAAACACACGAATACCATAAAGGAATTGAGATGTAAATCAAACTACGTTTTACATAGAAAAGAAGTGGGTACAGCCAAACGACGCCTAACACAGGCTAAGTTCTTACATCCTCAATACTGGCCGTAGCGCAGTATGGATGTTTACACATAACAGGACAATGTTTTAACGTGAAAGGGGTGTAAGCACATACAAGACTATGTTTTTCATAGAAAGAGAATGAGTAAAAGTAATTGGGTGGTATGATATAAGTAAGGAATGATTTGCTTAGGAAAGATAATGATCCTAAATGCTGAATGCAACAAAACAAAGTATGACGTAATGGATGTAATGGATGAAGTAAATAAGACGTAGGCCGAACCACGCCTTCCCTAGAAAAGGCATGGACACAAAACAGACCACATCTAACATAGAAAAGGTGTTGACACCCTTAATACTGGCCTCAGCGCAGCATGGGTACTTACACATAATAGAACCATGTTTCAATAAGGGAAAGGTATGAGCACATGCTACACTAAACTTAACATGGAAAGGATATAGGCGATAAAATGATATGATGTAATGAATGCAATGGATAGTGTAGTAAATAAATATGGTGACATACTCCAACCACGCTAGAATCGTGAGAGAAGGAAGAACAGATTCCAAACACGTCGAAATCATGTGAGGAGGAGAACACTCTAACCACGCTAAAATTGTGAGAAGAGAAAGAATAAAGCCTAAACACACTGAAAATTGTGTGAGGAAAGGAACACTCTAACTACGTTGAAATCGTGAAAAGAAGAAGAACAAATCCCAAACGCGTTGCAATCGTGTGAGGAAAAGAACACTCAAACCACGCTGAAATCATGAGAAAAGGTCCTAAGAAAATCGCTCAAGGTCCCGTTCCATGCGTCTTGAGATAAATTCCAAACACGCTGAAATCGTGTGAGGAAGAGAACACTCAAATCACGATGAAATCGTGATAAGAGGTCCTGAAAACTGCTCAGGGTCACGTTCCACGCATCTTGAGATAAATTCCAAAAACGCTAAAATCGTGTGAGGAAGGGAACACTCAAACCACGCTGAAATCGTGAGAAGAGGTCCTAAAAACCAATCAGGGTTGCATTTCACGCGTCCTGAGATAAATTCCAAACATGCTAAAATTGCGTGAGGAAGGGAGCATTCAAACCAAGCTAAAATCTTAAGAAAAGGTCTCGAGAAAACTTCTCAGGGTTGCGTTCCACGCATCCTGAGAAGAATTCCAAACACGCTGAAATCGTGTGAGAAAAAGAGAACACTCTAGCCACGCTGAAATCATGAAAATAGGTCCTAAGAAAAGCCCTAGGGGACAACGATCCTAAACGCTACTCACCGTAAAAGGATAAATGATACAAGATAACACAAGATGCAAATAAATGCAATAAGTGCGATGATATGATACATGTTACAAGCAATGTAGTGCATGATGTTTAGAGAATGCAATAAACAAACAAAGCGGTGTTTTAGAAAGCACCTCATAGGGCGAGTGACGACAAACCACTGCATGTAGAAGCCATGGATGCTGCTTTTCTTCCTGATCATATTCACAACTTTCCTTATTCTCCAACGGGGTGACAGACTAGGTTGGTGCAGTATCCAGAATCAAGGCGCATACATACTACCTCAACCTATGGGGCTTCTATACAAATTTTAAGCCAAGGATACACCCCTGGGTATTTAAACCAGACTTAAGTCTCGAAAATTTCAAACCTTTGAATTCTAGGCCTCGGCCATTCGAACTCTAGTTTCCACTGTCTCAGTTGATCTCCTAGGAACTCATCGCAAACACAGCCAAGATGCCTCTGATGGGGAATGGTGTTCGGGGATAGCACTTTGATCGCCATTCTGGCTTGAAGTAGGCTTAAGCTTGAGCTTGAGCTTGAGATAGAGTTACACTCATACTCTGGAGAAATAACAAGGCCTGAAAAGATGCCTTCGGAATGCAATCCCGGAAATGCTGAAGTTGAAATAAACTCAGATGCTCCAAATTTCTCTTTTCTATTTTTGCTTTGCAGTCCGGAACATATATAGCTTCAGATAGGTCCTTGTTCTATTGTTCTCTTTTTTGATCGAGGTTAGACCTTGTAGTTTCTGACAGAAAGAAACTCTTTTTGGCACATCATGTTGGGAATGACATAGCACTCTCAGCACAAAACGATTTATTTTTGAAATTGAAATCAAGAATGAATTCTTAACCGGGTATTGAGCGTACGACTGACCACAGTCAAAATGACTCAACAAAGAAAAACAAAGTAAAACAACTTAAACACAAATATTTACACTCATAACGACTCAAAATAAGAATCGAGACAAACAAAAACAATAAACAGAATACTCGGATATGTTCCAATGGCGAGGGAACTCTTGATTCATGGAAAGCTTACTTCTCCAGGTATTGTTTCTCACCATTTCTTATTTGTGATTCTCGCATCACTTTGGCACTAAATCTTTATTTTCTCTAAAAAGTCTTTTCCTTACTTTTTCTCTCTATGCATATCTCTCTATTCTTTAAACTCTTTTTTTTTTTTTATCCCTTCCCATGTGTGGTTGATAGATAAGCTGGAAATTGTGAACCTTATGAGGGGGGTCGAATATTCTGCTCCATTTCTAGTTCGTGCTTCACACTTGGCTCGATGCCTCACTGCTTGGAGAATGAGAGAACTTTTGGCCTCAGCTGCTAGCCTCAGCTGTGACCTTTTTGGTGAGTACGTTGATAACGGGAAAAAGACAGGAAGCCTGACTCGACTGTGTCCCTGGTTCATCATTTTGGCCATTTTTTGTTTTTGGCTTTCTGCTAAAATGATTTTGACCAACATAAGAGTTAGATTAACATGCTTATTCAACTTTTTGCTTTGAAATCATGTAAGTCAAGCTATGAGCACTAAAAGTTTTCTTTTTTTGGGTCCAAGAAATGGTCCAATTTTGAAAAAATAGAATAATTTTCAAGAGAATTAGTTAACTTAACTAAAAATCCTCAAAACTGTTTGCAAATGACCACTACCTGACCAACGAGGAATTAACTCGTAAGATGTGCAACCTTAGATCTAAACTTGAATTGTCTTATAGCTGAATCCTTCTAATGAAATAGGACAACCGATTTTGAACAAAGCTAAGCCAATTTGCACATGGATAGGATAGCCGAGTTTGAATAAAGATAAGCCAATCAACATGGATGAGACCAGCAAGCTGAAAATGGTCAGGGCCAAACTTCAAGATGAAGTTGCCTACGTATCCCAAATATAGGAATCAGGCCTAACGTAGTTCCAGGGGTTAAGGTACACTCGGGTATTAACACTCACCTTTTGCGTTCTAACTTTTCAACCTTGAGAGCTGTTTTTTCCTTTTCATTTTTTCTTTGTTTCCATTTTTTTTTCTTTTCTCTTTCTTTTTTCATTTTTCTTCATTTTTTCATTTTTGTTCTTTTTCTTTTCTCTTTTTGTTCTTTTGTTTCTTTTCTTTTCTTTTTCTTTTTCTTGCTTTAACTTTTGCTTGGGTCGCCCTTCTAGGTTTTCGGCCCAACAAGCCTCTCAAGGATAGAAAAGTTTAACTTGTCCATGTTGATTGGCCGTAAGATCTCTAAGCCATCTGAATCCAATTTGCCCCTAGTGCCACAGAACTTAATTGTCTTTCAGCAAAAATTTTCTTCTCTTAGATTCTGGGATTTGGCTTTCTTGCTGATCTCCATTGGTTTGAGATGACCCAATTTTGAATCTTCGACCATATCTGACCTTTTTTGCCCCTAGTTCAAGGGCTGCTTCAAATTCGCCTATGCGAGTCTTCTTTGATGACATACGACCTTATTGCCCCTAGTTCAAGGGTTGCTTCAAATCTGGCCATGCAAGCCTCATATTTTGGTTGATCGTTGAACATTTGAGTCAAGGTTCAAGGTTTGAAAGCAAAAGGGGTCGAGTTTCGAGGCCGAGAGTGATCCTATGATGTACAATCTCAAGATCAATTCCAAGCATTTTTCATAGGACCACGCAAAACATTTTTTGAAATCTTTTAATAAAGCGACTAATCGCTCGTGCTCTTCTGAAGACAATGTAAAACCAATTTGGACCAAGCCAGGATCCTTCTCTGTACTCACATTAACAAACATGATCTCATCCATTAAGGGCTTAGCGCACCTCTCTTCCTCTCAGTTGATCAAATTTTTGTAAATCCCGAGTAATTCCTTCTTCTTAGTTTTCACCACAATGTTAAAAAAGTTTTGAAAAACTTAGGTCAATGCAATGATTTAAAGGCACATAGAAACAAGTAGAAATTACTGCCGTTTTATTCAAATCTTTTGGCTCAATTGGCTCTATAGTAGAAACAGACTCAAAAGAAAGAGTGAAAAGACAAACAGAACAAATAGGGAAGTGATGTTGGAGTTAACACCTCCGAAATCACTAAAACAAGACTGACTCAACTACAACAAGACTGACTCAATACCTAAGTCTGAAAGTAAAATAAACAACATTTTCAAATTACTTAAAACAGTGCGTGCCATCCACCACGCCTAGAAGAAAATGAGTGCCATCAACAGGTGGTTTATCCCCGATCACATAGTCACATTATCCTCTCAGTTCATCGATCTAGTGCTGATAGACTTTGTAGGACCTGGTGGAGTGATAACCTTATTGTCAATCAGATCTTGAACTTCATGGCAAAGATGAAAGTAACCGTCTATGTCATGGCCGTTTTGTTGATAGAAGGCACAGTACTTGGTAGCATTATACCTGGATGGAAGGGGATCAAGGAGAGGCCGAGGGTCAAGGGGTTTGAGATGGCCTTATCCTATGAAGATTTGGAGAGCTTTGGATAAGGTCGTGTAAAGGGGATTGAAGGTGCGGTTTTCAGTCCTGCCAGGGTTAACGGAGGGCTTGGCAGGTGTTGCTTGGGTTTAGAGATCTTCGATGGGTGTAGGATTGGAGTTAAAATGGGTATTTTTGGTACAACATCCCTTTTCATGGTTTGTCTATGGATTCAAAATGCTCCCAACCTAAGCGACAAAAGTGTCATCCATAGTCTTTGCAACAATTGCAAGCACTTGCTGTTTGTTCAGCCCTTTGACCTTCAACACCTTAATAGCCCACTGAAGCTGTTCATAAGGATCAATACTTGCCCCAGCCTTGTTCTTGCCACTTGCCTCCATTTTTCCAAAGGATTATGTGGCTATATCAAAGCGAGGCCCATTTAGTATTTGACATGTCGCTACCCAGACTTGAAACAGCTTCGGGTTACCATTCTTCAAATGCAACTTGTCCCAAGATTGGGAAGCCTTTTGACATGAAATTCTTGGTATGTGATGTGGTCGATGACGGAGCCAATATCCCAAAGGCTAGATCTACCATAGTTCTCTGAAGATCTTCAATCATGCTCATTAGCTGAAAAATAGTAGGTTCATGGGTTTGAGATGATTGGGGTTCAAGTGTATCCATCATATACAAGTTCGTGTTATCTAGAATGAACACCTCAAGCTTGGGTAAATGGGCTGGGGTGATGTATATGTAGGGGTTGTAGGAGGATAGTAGTGTATAGATTAGGTTGAGGTATGGAGGTAATGGGTTAGTGGTGGCTTGAGGTCCTTTTAGTAGAGCTATGATCTCTTCATCAATAAGATCCTGAATCTTATGATGGAGACGGATGTAACGGTTTGTATCATGACCGTGTTACTGATGATAGGTACAGTATTTAGCGAGGTCATATCTTAGTGGAAGAGGATTTGGGAGAGGTTGGGGTTCTAGGAGCTCTAGGTATCCTTTTCTAGCAACCTTTTCAAGGCTTGAGAGAGACTCATGTAAAGAGGATGAAAATTTTGGGCTTGGGGCCAAGTTGAAGTGGTTGGTTTTTGGTTATTGATGGGAGTAGTGACAGTGTTTACTTCTGAGCATTTCACAGCTGTGCTACCATTGGAGCTGCGTTCCTCATAGGTTCATTACCCTTTACAATGATCCCTTGCTTGATGGCATCCTTGATTTGAACCCCAATTTCATGGAGGTCCTTAAAGTTGAATAATCGAAGGACTATCATTTTCTGCAATAGCCTTTCGTGCAGATTTCTAACAATTATACGAACTTGCTCTTTCCCTAGAGGCTTACTTGCCATCATAGCCGCCTTTTCCCTCCATCAAATAACAAACTTTAAAAAGCCCTCTTTCAGTTCTTGACGTTTTGCTTCAAAATCATGAGTTGTGACCTCGATCTACATGTTATAAGAATATTGGGCAACGAAAGATTCGGCCAACTCCTGCCAGCTCTGTTTCACAGAGTCCTCCAATTTAGTATATTAGATGGCAACTATTCCAGACATAGTTAGGCTGAATAGTGACAACTTCTGTACTCGAGTCAAACCCATTGGTCGTAGGATATCAAAAAATAGACACAAATGCACCATTGGATCTCCAGAGCCATCGAAGCGGTCAATATACAGCATCTTGAACCGCTCCAGTAAAGTAATTGCCGATTTAGTGTGCCTATCCTCTATGTCTGGAATAGAGTTGACCCCCTGTGCCTTTTTGAACAACTTTTCCAGCTTGTTGACTTTAAGCGCGGTTAGATCAATCTCGAATTCAAACGGTGTCTCGGTTTGATACATCGGGGCTTTGGAAGTTTGTGCTGGGATAGATTCTGCTTGGACTGGGAAAATCAGAACACCCTCAGTTTGTGGATCTTGAGCAGTAGCAGTATTAGCTGTGGTATCGGGCACAGGGATAGCCGCGGTGGGTACATGTGATGCAGAGGCCGTTGCTACCTGCGGTTGCTGTTGTTGTAGCCTAGTTATAACCTCGGCCTGACGAGTCGCATCATGTTGGAGGGAGTCAACTATTTGCTATAGATAGAATAATAATTCCTCCATATTTGTTAGAGGCTGAGCTATGATAGAGGTAGATGCTCAGGATGAGTTGAACAAAGGTAATCTAACTGGTGAATGTTGGAACAGTGGAACTGGTGAACCCTGTCTGGCCCTCCTTTGTCTTGCCACCGGCGAAAGTAAAGCAAACACTGGCTATCTCTGAACTAAATTTCCGATCTGACAAAATCTATCGACACGAGTCCAGAGTACCTGAGGGATATTAGAGCCTTCTGAAGCTATGGTTCGAGGACTACCTTACAAAAGAGAAAATAGGCAGCACCTCAGCCCAATTTCACTAGAACAGATATGATCACAGCTGAGTGACTGTCCTACACATTGAATTTTGCCCCAAAATAGATACCAACTATACCACTGATATGAAACACCCTGTACAGTTTCACTGTAAAGCACATACCAGGTAAAGAAAGCCAAAACACCCCTATGAGGGGGGTAGGGTTACCTTGTTCTAGTTTCGTCATAAACTATGATTCACTTTTTCAAATCAAGTGGTTTCACGCAATCCTACACAAGGGTGAGTATCCTGTCCTAGTTTGGAATAGTCTCTATAACTTTACTATATACAACTAGGTCGAATGGTCAAAATGGTACTTCAGCAAGACTACCTAATATATCTCTCACACCTAACACCAAGAAGTAAAAGGAGGATCAAACAGTACAGCAGTAGTCCAGATCTAAGGATTGTGTTCCCATCATGGCAGAGCCTCGTGACCAGTCAGCATTTTGGCAAGCTTTTAGACAAGCCTCTAGCAAATAGTCCAGGAATAGCAGATGGCAAACACAATGACTTAAGCGCACCAATGGAAATGCAAATGCAAAGAACATAGTGTAGATAAAATTTCATATCATGAAATTCGAGTCAACTTCTCTAATTTTCCCAGCAGAGTCACCAGAAACTGTAGCTCAACTTTACGTGCCCCCTTCGAAAGTTGAATAAGCCCTACAATATCGGACTCCCGCGGTTTTGAATCTGATCTCATAAGTACAATGTGAAATAGATAATCACCAAATAGTCCAAATCTAGAAAATTTTTTAGAAAATTAATTTTGAATCAAATTGCCAAAAATGGACTATTTTACCAGATACAAAGTTGCCACCTAAATATTTTTGAAAAATTTAGGAAACTCATGACTCGTGCCAAAAGCCACGTATCTATCATTACCAAGATTATCTCGGCTCGGGAACTTAGGTACGAGGGGGGAAGGTCATGAATTGAGTACCCCTGCTTGCCCGATTAAAGATCGGCCTCTATTAATCATGATATGAATCATACGTACATTATATGCTCTTGTTCCGGTTTATTAGGCTAGCATTACTATGTGATGCATACACACACAAGTATAAACTAACTTTGCAAGAATTAGAACATTTTGATTCATATTTGTTTTGAAAATTGTTTTGAATATGTACCACTTGAAAATGTGATCGCATATAAACATTACTCAAATTATTCCAATTCAAGCAACAAGTCTTTATCCACAGGTATTCAAACAATTTATCATTTAAGCACTTAGCCTCATGGTAAGTATGTTAGATATGGCAACAATCACATACATGCAATATGCTAAAGCGAGTAAAAGCTTACCTAGTACTCCAAGCCAAAAAGACAAACGAGGTAGGAAAAATGCGTGATCCTAACTTATGCAATATGACTAATGCAACACATGCGATATGCAGTTACTAGGCTCGGCTACTAATATGGCATATGAAGCAATTTGATAGCATGCAGTCTAAGCACGTATTCAAAGAAGTATTTAAACTAACAATGCAAGTTAGCATGATGAACCGAGCCTCGGTGCATGCAATACAAGTGGATGCAAGCATGAATAATGCTAAGCAAAATATGATATCCCAAACTAACCATCATAAGCTAGTAAATAAAAGAGAGAAAGACGTAGGGTTAGAAGACATGCACATTATTACAACATTTGCGCTCTTGCGAATTAGAGTCCAAATGAACTAACTGGCTAACTAATTACCTAGCTATTACAACAACAAATGAATAATTTAGCTAAACTACTTAACTAATTATTACAAATCGAATTAATTAACTAATCTAGCTAATTAAAATAATTACAATACGAGACAAATTAGCTATTCTAACTAATTAATTACAAAGCCATTATTTTAATCATAACACAAATATATTACAACACAGTTCCCAAGGAGGAATCATTCATGAATGCGTTTTCCATCCGAAAAAGCCACAGTTTTTGCTACTAAGTGCCTCTATTGCACAATAGAACATTTGCATTGATTTCCACCTCTAGACCAACTCTGTTCTATTGGGGAAGTACATTGCTGGATTTTGCATTGGTGGCCGACAGAGGGCCTGCCGGCCACTGCTGACTGGGTTGTCCTACTATAACAGAGAGCAAATAGAGCAGAAATAGTGTATTCTCAAGGGTTTGCTTACACAATTTACCCCTCCTTATCATGAACAGCTCAAAAGAATAATAAGCTTGGTTTACAAACTATCAATGGAAACAATTTTATTGCATGATGGCCTATGAACCAAAGGGTGCAAGTTTAATAAACGCAATAAAACAAGACTCTCAAAACCACCTCCTTATCATGAAAGATCAAGGGAAGTAGTTGACAATGAATCTTGAACCGTTTTCATCACTAATGAGTATGAAACGATTCAAGACTTGAGGGTTCAATTAACATCCAATTGAACCCAAACCAAATTATAATATTGCACCTTTTTATTTACCAATTTTATTACTTCATTTTAATTTACCAACCATTCCTTAATAAATTAAGTCCAAATGTGAGCTTTAAGTCCTCTAATGGAAAGAAACATCAAACCAAGAGTTGTTTTAGGTATGAGAGAAGCTTTATGCAGTTGGTAATGAACCCCTAAAGGGATTAAACCATTAATCACAATACCTCAATCTCATGCTTAAACAAACAAATAATTTGAAATCACTTTCAAAGCAAAGAAAAATGCCAAGAAATGAGAGAGGTTGCAAAGGTGATTAAAGGTGAGAACAAGTAAGAAAAGCACTAAATAAATGCAATCAACTCAAATAAAGTGGTGTCTAAGGCCTAAAACACCAAACTTATAAGGACAATTACACTACAAGCATGCAATATAAGGCTCAAATGCAATGAACACTTAAAAACAGTCCTAAGACAGTAAAACATGTTGGAATTAAGACCAAAATAGCTAAAACAATAAGCTAAAACAT
This sequence comes from Camellia lanceoleosa, assembly GCA_025200525.1. Lineage (NCBI taxonomy): Eukaryota > Viridiplantae > Streptophyta > Magnoliopsida > Ericales > Theaceae > Camellia > Camellia lanceoleosa. Next base: position 27,384,607 of record CM045772.1, on the reverse strand, counting down.
AGAGCTATGTAAGCTAGTGAACAAGACACAACCCCTCTAATTTTGGACTTGAAAAAGTGTTTTTAGCCACTGAAATAACTCTGAAATTTAGTATTTAAAAGCTAAAAAAAAAAGGTGACAACAAGCTGGGAAACACAAGGGTCAAGGCCTTGGAAGCTAGGTAGAAGGAATGGTGAGCTACCCCTCCAACCTTATTGGCCTTAAACCACAAATTTCAGCCCAAAATTTCAGATTTTAGACAGTCCAAAAACAACCCAAAAACAGTACAAAAATGTGCTGGAATGAAGACAAAAGTAGCTTAAACAATATGCTAAAACATGGAGCAATTTAAGCTAGTAAACAAGCCAAATGAGAGGTGGCTAACCCCTCCATTTTTGGAACTTCAAAATCACTTTTTTAGCCTCTAAAAACCTCTGAAAATCAGTGATAAAAAGCGCTAAAAAAGTTGATGAAGAGATGTGAAACACAAGTGTAAAGGCTTAGAGAACAAGATTCAAAGAAGGGTGATTAACTCCTCTACCTTTAATAGCCTTAAACCACAAACTTCAGCCCATAAAAAACAGTTGAAAAATAGTTCAAAATCAGCAAAAAAAGATAGAAAATAAGTATTGCAAAGGAGCTAGCAGTTATACCTCTTGAAGAGGAATAACACTTTTGTTCACAAACCAACAAGTTCTCACTCTCAATGGCTAAAATTTGGACTCAATAATCTAAGCAAGGAGAGCTCCAATATTGGTTTAGGAAGTGTAGAGAGAGGGTGTATAGGTTGCAAGATAGAGATAGAGAGAGAATTTCAAGTTTTGGAACTTTTTGAAATTTTTATAACTTTAAACCATTAAGGAAGGCCTGATATATATAGAAAAACCACCCTGCGGTCAAAAATATAAAGCCTGGAATAGCTGGAGCTTTTAGGGGATAGCTAGCCAAAAATATTTGGGTTTTTCACCAGTGGTTGGCAGGCCAGAAGTGTGAATTTCTGGCCACAAATGGTGGCCTGCTATCCACCTACCGTCCACCAATAGTGGCCTGCTTGCCACAAAAAAATCTACTTCCAGGTCCGACTTCAAATGATATATCTCCTTCATCCGGACTCGATTTTAGGTCATTCTTGAGTTTAAATTAAAGCCCCGGAAGTCTAATTTCCAATGGTGGCAGCCTCACATCTAAGTTCTGAGTGTGCAAAGAGATATGCCTATTTTAGTGAAGGTTGCTCAATTCTATCTTAATCAGATGGATGCCTAACTTCAAACAGCCGTATCTCCCTCATTCGGACTCGGCTTTAGGAGATTCTTGAGTCTAAATTGAAGCCCCGGAAGTCTATTTTCCAATGGTGGTGGCTTCACAACTAAAGTCCAAGTGTAGAAAGAGATATACCTGATTTAGTGAAGGTTGCTCAGTTCTCTCTCAACGGTTTCAAGCTCAACCATTTCGCCAACTAGTTTTTTTCCATCTCCTCCAATTTTCTTCAACTCTAAACCTATAAATAAGAGGTTTTAAAGATTTTTTAAAGAGTTCACCTCCCTTTCATTTATTTCCACTTCGTGCTTACTTGGTGTACCGAAAAGTACAATATTTTAAACGAAATGTGAGTCTCGAAACATCATAGAAACATTTTCAAAAATATTTTGAAAGAGAAGGTTTTAAGGTCCACAAAAGTTTCGGTCCAAAATAGTTTTGGTCCAAAATGGAGTGTAAGGTTGGGATTTAAAAGCTCCTCTTACTGAAGAAATTGAGCAATTGGACAGCTTAACTTTCATCATCGAGAGATCAACCTGTGACACCCAAGTCTTATAGGCAGTCAAAAATAGGGTGTCTACAGTTAATAATAGCATTTGTTATTCTCATGAAACAATTTCATTAATCATATCTACATAATTAAAACAAACAATTCTTAGATCAAATGCGACCTACTCCTACAAATGGATTCTTCAACATTTTTAAAAAAAATTATTAAATTAGTTTTAAAAATTATTATTCTTAAATGTATAAATTATTTTTTTTTCTTTTAAAAAATCAAAAAATCAAATATAATATTAATTCAAAAAAAATTGTTGCTGTTACACTTTTTGGTTGATTTGATAGCATCTTTTATTATTATTATTTATTAAAAATAAATTGAAAATTAATCACTAAAAAATAATTTTAAAATAAATTGAAAATTAATCACTAAAAAATAATTTTACTATAATGAGTTTTTTTAATCAAATTAGCTTTTAACCAAAAAAAACAGAATTTAAAAACTTGACCAGATAAAACTTTAGGCATCTTATGTAAAGTTTTTAAGAAATATCAAATCAGTGATATTTTTACAAGATAATTATAAATCAGTAATAAACCCTGAGGTCCCAAATTCCACACTTTCTAGGCCAACTCCCAAGAGTTTGGTGTAGTGTTCTAGAACGGCCTTTTAATTGCTAGATAAACTGTATCCAAGACTTAAGTGTGGAGTCGAATTTTAGTAGCTGCACTCCCTGACTTAAATTGTGTATGCCTTGTGGAGTTTGTGTACATACCTGAGATTTGCCCCTCGTCCTACTCCGATTAAATCGACATTAGGTAGTTAATTCCGAAATTGGCAGAGGACAAATTTGGAGAATTTCTAGTTAATAAAAAAAAAGCTATTAAAATATTAATTTTTTTAATAAATCTATGATTATTTTGTGAAATTTAGGCTTGTAATTTTTTCAATTTTTTTTATAATTTATAATATAAAAATATCTTGTAGATGGTAAATAAATAATAATAATAAATTAATAGAATGAAAAATACTTCATCAACTTATAATAAGTCTTCTAAATATGATTTATAAATAAATCTCTCATTATTATTAAGGATAAATTACAAATAATAACCTTGAGATTTCCTTAAAATATAGATTGTCTCGTGTGATTTGAAAAAATTACGAATACCCCCTGTCATAATTTTTTATTTAACAAAATTAACTGAAAAAATGAAATTCATAATTGTTCTCCTGTACAATAATAAAATTACCTAAATTATTGAAACATATTTCTAACATTATTAAAAATTATTAATTGACTTGATAATTTATTAATAAAATGTGCGATTTATTATGAAAGTAGAAACCTCATGGGTGAAATATAATTTTCAAAATTACATGAGGCAATTCGTATTTTAATCAAACATCAAGGATGTATTTGTAATTTATCCTATTATTAAGGGATTGTTTAGGGTGTCCTAAATAAGTGCACTTTTTTGTCTTTTTGGACTAAAAAGTTGAGGAAAAAAATATGGATGTTTGGGTTAACTTTTTGACTTTTTATGAAAAAATCTGTATTAAAAATTTGTATAAATAAGTGTGTAGGAGAAGATAGGGTAGGAGGCTGTACGGATAGACAGAGGAGCCGATTGGGTGAGTGATGAGGAAATATTGTCTCTTTCTCGGGCTTTGATTGGATGGTGTTGTTTGGTCTGTGGGGGCCCACCACAGGTCCCGTTTTTCTAATCGGAATCGTTCAATGTGTAGAACTCGTCGAGTACTATATTCTTGTAAAAAATCACGTTGATTGGATATTGATACCTATCTGATCGTGTTTTTTTTTTTTGTTAACTGTTAACTATATAACAAAACTAATTTAATCATGTAGTTAGCAATATCCGATAGACTTGATCTTTTACAAGCATATAGTACTAGACGAGGTCTACATATTGAACGGTTTATATTATCAAAATGGGGACCCATGGTGGGCCCCTACGGGCCCAACTTTACAATTAAGATTTAGTGAATACTCTACTATAAAAAAAAAATTTCTCTGTCACTGGTACCTCTCATCACGTCAGTCCATCATTTGGGCCAACTTTTTAATTTGTATTAATATTTGTTTATTAATTTTTTAATATTTTTTTTGATGAATAGTAATAACTTTTTAACTTTTTATATAACTTTTTAGCTTTTTGATTTTTTCTGAGTTTGCCAAACTCGGCCTATAGGTTAGATAATGGGGTGTTTTGGGAAGTTGGTAAAAAGTTGACTTTTGACTTTTTACCAAGCTTTTTAGCTTTTTGAAAAGTGATTTGGGAAATTGGTAAAAAGTTAGCTCTTGGCTTTTTGGTTTAATATTTGTTTATGGTGTCAAATCAAATTAAAATGACCAAAATACCCTTACCCAACATAAGAAATTTATTTTTTTACTTTTTTATCATAGGCCCCAATTTGTAATTTTAACACTTGCATTTTTGCTCTCCCCAAATGGAAATTCACAGCGTTTTTGGCTGTCAACTTTTTTGGCCTTGGATAAAAAATGTGGCTTTTTACAAAACTTCCCAAAACGGCACAATGTTATTGGTAAGACCGATCTGACTGTTACTAGAGATGTATTTATGAGATGAAATAGTAATTGTACATTATCTCGAAATAGCAAAAAACGATATGGCAATGGAGCTTTATTATTTAGGGTCAATGACAAATACACTATTGAGATTTATTTAAAATATTAATTACCCAGCGTGTGTTTGGGAAGGATCGTTCAGGCTAAATTTGCCACATGCCGACAAAAGAGGCTTATTTAGCCACATGAGGACAAAAATGATTGATAGGGTTGGAGATGAACCTTTCTTCGGGTAAATTTACCAAATTAGCCTCACATCTCCTTCTAATTCATTTCGCGCCAACGCCTCACCACACACACACAACACAATCGTCTTAGGGTACAGAAGAAGCGAATGAGCCGATCTCTGGCAACCAGCGGCGACGACATGAAAATACGGCTTCGCAGAGGCGATCGGCGAAAAAGAATGAACAAGAATGAACCCTCTCAAACACCACCGATCTTCAGGTAACTATTTCAAACCCTTTTGATTTTGTAGATCTGTGTGAATGTGTGTGGCCTCTGCTTAGGGTTCATGTATAGAGTCCCTTTCTCTGTATACAACGTTAGGATTTTAAAAAATTTTGAAGGAAGTGGGGACTCTCTTTTTTTAAATTTTTCCAAATTTTTTTTCCCATTTTGGGTTCATTACAAATTGGGTTCATTACCGACCTGTTGAAATGATTTGTCGTGCTTGGGTTCACACATTTTGGGCACAGATATATATATATATAGATACATATATCTGTTCTTATATGTAAATCTACTTATCTGTGAGTAATGAGGGCCGGACTACGTAGATATAGGTTGAGATCCGTAAAACACTATGTTTTTCTTTTGATTTTGTTCTTATAATTATCATTAAACATGAAATCTGATTTAAAAATGAAATCTGATGTACACATTGTTCTACTGCTACTCTGTAGCCATTTTTTAAATAAATTCTGAACGAACCCTTTGGGAATGCACTTATGTTATTGTGAATGCATATCTGATTCTGGTAAAGCTCTGTTTAGATCCGTAAAACACTCTGTTCTTCCTCTCAGATTTTGTTCTTATAATTATCATTAAAACTGAACTCTTTTCAGATCACAATTTCTAATTCATGTATTCAGTAGCTGAATGAAATCTGATTTATCAAATTGATGTACACATTGTTCCACTGCTACTCTGTACCCATTTTTGAAATAAATTCTGAATGAAATCTGTGAATGCACTTATGTTATTGTGAATGCATATCTGATTCTGGTAAAGCTTTGTACCCATTTTTCAAACACTTTGTTCTTCTTTTGATTTCTTTATCAGAATTATCATTAAAAATGGAAAATAAATGATCACAAGTTCACTTATTGATGTATTCACAGTAGCTGAATGAAATCTGATGCATAAAATTGATGTATACATTCTTCCATTGCCAGTCTCTACCCATTTTTGAAATAAATTGTGAATGAAATCTGTGAATGCATGTCTGATTCTGTTAAATACCTATTGACTTGTCATGAAATCTGAGTCAGTGAATGAATAAGGATAACTGAAATGGATTCTGTGATTTTGTAGTCAATAACGGACAAAATGTCCAAATTTTGTTATATAAGATATAATGCCACTCAATGCTCAAGCCTGATTTTTTGTTATACTCAATACTCAATACTCAATGCTTTAGAGAATGTCCAATTTTTTGTTATTTTTATACTCAAATGCTGAAGAGGATGTCAATGGTCAAGAGGATGTCAATGCTGATTCTGTTAGGAAATTTTTTTTACCAAAAAGTATGTCCACTTTCCATGTGCATGTCAATTCTGTTATATTTTCATGTCCAATTTTAAAAATAAGTACAATCTTGTAGGTTATTCATATGAATATAGTATTGTCAAACACTTGAGTAAAACAACTGAAAATAATAAAACATAAATAACTACGATGATGATAATAATAATAATAATAATAATAATAATAATAATAATAATAATAATAATAAAAAAAAAAAAAATTAATGGTTACAAAATAATTTGAGTGCAAGTGCATATGGGTTAATAAATACTCCTACCAATATACTACTGATTCATGTAAATTAAATTCAAATGCCTATTGATTACGGCTTCATAATTTACAATGTTTGTAAAGCGTAGCATGGCTTTGTTTACCTCTACTGCAACTTCCAGTACATGGCCACGACGAATGTGTGCCTGTGGACATGGCCCCTGTATTGTTAAGATTTCCAAGTCCGCCAAAAATCCAGGGCGTCCCTACTTTGCATGTCCCCGCCCTGTGGTGAGTGACCCATTCTTGTAGGTCATAACTGTATGAACATTAACAACCCATGAAACTAATAGTTCCATAATTTGCACTCATCAGCCCTGTGTTAGTTGGATTGGTTAGTGTGAAGAGCCCAGGCGAGAGAACCAAGACTATACGTCACCCAGAGACGAATTTGTCATGCAATTGCGAGCTGATGTCATAGACATTCAACAATCCTTGCGTGTCCTTAAGACCATTGTGTATGTGCTATGCATTGTCGTTGTCGTTTTGTTGTTCCGTATGTAAGCAACATTACGATATTGTCAGTATGTAGAAACATGTTAGTATGTTGTTAGTATGTTGGTAGTATGTTTTAGTATGACTTTAAGCTGCCTTTGCCTTCCTCCACTTCGAAACGGTAGACGTATTAATGACTGTCATAACTATGTCCACTACTAACTTCCATGGAACCTGTGTACATATAAAATTAATGTGCAATGGTTATATGCTGGCTAATTTAGCATCCTATCTCTCTGTTTGTTGTTATTAATGTGTAATGTGTAATGGCTTATGAGTTTGTATATAACAACCGAATGCGTGATGGTAATCTTTTGTAACCGTACATTAGTAATGGCTTCCATCCGTACTTCTCCGCGTACCCAATCCAAAACCAAAGGCATTGTCACTAACAAGTCAAGCAGTCTTGAAGAGACACATAATCAGTTCAGCTACAAGGCCTTATGGAACAGTGACTCAATCCGAGTTTTCCTGCAGTTGATTGCAAATGAGATTACTAAAGGAAATCGCCCATTCCTAGTCCTCAGCCAAGCAGGGTACAAGTCATTGGGAAGGAAATTTGAGAAAAAAACAGGAAGAAAACATGGATTCAAACAGTTGAAGAATAAGCACATGAGTTTGAAAAAAGAGTGGCAAGCGTGGACAAAGTTGATGGATTCAAGCAAAGAAGTGTTAGGGATAGGGTTTGACTGTGACACCGGTATGTTTCAGGCACCTGAGGAGTGGTGGGACAAGATGGAATCGGTAAGTACATATACAAACAAGTTTCATATTTTTCATTTACCAGTACATTTTTAACTTTTGTAGTTAAATTTTAAGTAATTATATGAAATGTAACGTCATTCTCTTTCATATATCTCTATTTCTGCAGATAAACAAGGTGTGTGCCAAGTTCAGGAAAAAGACCTTGGAACATCGTGAGTCAATGGAGACGGTCTTCATGGGGCATCAGCTACTGGTAAGCACCATTGGACCCCGGGAGAGAAACTTGCTGAAGCTGCTGATGACTCATCTGATTCATTGCATAGTTTGGAAGCCCAGCCATTTGCTGATCTGATACCCGCTGGAGTACAGGACGTGGACTCAGATTCTTCACTAGAGCATTGTAGACGTCCCTGAACGCCCTGGGAGGGAAATCCCGTTTCGTTCATTTGGGCTCACTACAGTTCAGGACTCAATGTCACGGTCCTGTATCTAATCTCGCAGAATACAACGCAAGACTGATAAATCATCAAAGAGTCCAAATCCGGCAAATCGTTTTTGAAAATAGATTTTTTGAAAGAAGTGTCAAACATAGACTGCTTTGCCAGATACAGAGTCGCCACCTAAATATTTTATTTTGGGAAATTTAGGAAACCCTGACTCGTTGCCTAAGGCCATGTGTCCGTCATCACCAAAGTTGCCTCGGCTCGGGAACTTGGGTACGATTGGTGAAGGTCACTTCGTGAGCACCCCCGCTCTAACCATGATATCAAGTTTTGAAAACATTATGCGTTCTTATTCCGGTTATTAGCCTAGAATGACTATGTGATGCGCGCAGCATACAAATATAGACTGGATCACCTGAATTGGAACAAAACATCTCATGTTTGTTTTTGAAACGGTTTGCTACTCGCAAGTAGGCTAAAATGTGGATTTGCCACCCTCGGGTGGGCTTAGAAAACACGATGATTTGCCATTATCAAGTGGGCTTAAAACTCGCAGTCGATGAATTGTTCCAATTCAGATAATCCAACCTTCACCCACAGGCATTCAGGCAGATATATCACATAAGCAGGTAGCCTCATGGTAAGCATGCTATCATGGCAGTCACTCACACACATGCAAGGATGCTAAAGCATAAATACTTACCGAGTGCTCCAAGCCAAAACAGAAGCTATGTTAGAAATCCATACATGATCCTAACTATACAGAAGTACCTAATGCAACACATGCAAAAATGCAACTACGATAGGCTCGGCTATTCTAAGATGGCATATGCGATGCTACAACTAACAAGTATTCAACTCGGAATTGAAATACAATGCAGTTAGTATGATGCGCCGAGCCCGGTGCATGCAAGATAGATGAATGAATGCAAACATGCTATCATAAGTATGCTAATTGAAACATGCCCTAATCTAACCATCATAAGCTAGTAAATAAAAGGGAAAAAGATGTGGGGTTGGAAGACATACATCACACACATGCACACTTATTACAACTGTGCCCTCGCTCGGAGGGTCCGAATTAATAATACAAACCGCTTAATTAACTAACTCACGAGCTAATTAATTATTACAAAACCGAATAATAACTAGCTACAACTAATTATTACACAACTACTAACTAACAAGTAAGCAGTAAATGAATGCTATTCCAGCTCTGTTTGGAGAAGAGGAAGATATGCATGCTAGCTTCGGTTCTTTGCCTCGAAACACCTTCCGGTTGCTCTTTAGAGGCTCTGTTTGCAGGGTGTCTTCTAGTGTTTGTTGCTAAAACTTACCAAAACACTACAAGGGAAGTCACCAGTGGCCTGCCGGCCATAGAGGGAGATCTGCCGGCCAAGGATGGTCCATTGCCGGCAAAGGGTGGCACACTGCTGGCCATTAGTGGCAGGCTGACGGCCACTGGTGTGCTGTGACACCAAACTGTAACGAAGCACAAAATAGAGAAAATGGAGGGTTTCCCAAGGACATGTACGCACCATGGCACTCCAAATCACCTCAAAACATCAAGGGAGAGGCCAAGTCGGATCCACGACCATCAATCACGTATCCTAATGCATGATGGCCAAAGATCAAACTTGTGCAAATCAATATGAAAATGAATGCACAAATAAAGCAAGTAAAGCCTAGAACTCTATCATGAATCATCAAGAGCTTCGGCGACCGAGAATTGAGACACGTTCCATCACTTGGAGTATGAAACGTCCCTCGTTCCTCGTGCTCGGATTAACACTTAATCCAAACAATGCAACACATAAGCATGGCAAACATGTAATATGACTTAAGTGTGCAAACATGCAACTAACTCAAACATGCAACAAGCATATAAGCATGGTGTGAGGCAACAACCTTGGACAACATGACAAAATGCGATATGAGCATGCAAACATGCAAGGCATGTAAAGGTGGGCAAGTATGCAACAACATACAAGCATGCGACAACATGGTAAGATGGGCTTACACTAAAGATGGACAACTCTCAAATAGGTCCAAATCAGTAGCCATGTGATGGAAATGAGACAACCGAAACGCATTCAAACATGCACAATGCAAGGGATCGATCCTAAGGCATCAAATACCACTCTACCAAAGCATGGAAAAGGATGCAAGATGGCATACAAACATGCAATTTCCAGCTCTAAAATAAGATGCTCAATGGTCCCGAATCATGGAAATATGTCACCCAATGCATGAAATAGGCCCCGAAACTCAAAGCTAAGCAAGTGCATTGAACCACAAGCATGCAAAGCAAGCATTATTTGATCATAAAGTCTAAAGACAGAGCCAAGGCAGTCCAAAAACATGCACATTTCTAGTTTAAAGCATGGCCAAAAGATGCTAACAAGATGGACTAAAATAGCATGCAACTTTGGCTAGCAAGCATAGTTTACATGGTAGGTATATGAAGCATATGAGAACTCATCAAACCAGCCAAAAACAGTGAATAAAACATGTCAAAATATGCCCAAATAATCACTGAAATACAGCCAATGCATGCAAAAATGAGGGGCTTCTTTGGAGGGCCATGCAAGGGGTTGTTAATCACATACAAGATAGACACTTAGCATGGAAAAACCAACTCTGGAAATCAAATATGACAGCCCTAAAACTCACCAAATTGGCCCTGAAATAAGTCTAGGAAATATGTAAAGAAAGGCTCCTTTGAAAGGCCTTGAATGGGATTGCTCTACACATGTATTATAGATATAAAATATGGCCAAAAGGGCCTTGGACAGGGCCAAGCACTACAGGAAATTTGTTTTTTAGCGGCGTTTTTAAAACGCCGCGAAAATCCTGAAAAACGCCGTAATATCTTATGGCGACGTTTAATATTTTCGTTGCAGATACGGCCGCCGCAATAGCTTTCCAACGTTTAAAAAACGTCGCTAAAAATATTAGATGGCGTTTTTGAAAACGCTGTAAAATCTTTAACATCCGTCCCACCTTCCGTCCCAAATTAACGTGTGACATCACAATGGCGTCATTTAGTGGCGTTTTTTTAAAAAACGCCACTTTTTTTTTTTTAAATATTATTTGCCCTCCTGCTGCTGTTGCTGGTGCTGGAAATTAATGTGTACAATGACGTCATTTTAGTGGCGTTTTTTCAAAAACGCCATTTTTTTTTTTTTTGAGGGGGGCCTGTGCTGCTGCTGCTAAACTGGCTTCACAATTTGGGATCTCATGTTTTATGTTTGCTCTATGCAACCAAATTGCTAGATTTATAAGCAACTAGGAACCCAAATTTTCCATTTCTTTGCCTTTTTTCTGGTCATCTACATTGACCAACCAGTTCAAAAAGTTGGGCTAAAATCCAACCAATGAAATTTGTGCTTAAGCAATGTATAAAGCTAGTGATCATGTGCCTCTTGGCACTTCTTCAATTAAATTGTCAATACAAACATCTAGTAGGCAAACATCAAAAAAACAAGTCAAATCCACTACAACAGTGATATCATTAGTTAGTCGAGACCATGATTGTACAATGCATTATATATGGACTCAAGTTCAGAAGAAATCCTTAAGTAGAGCATTATATATGGACTCAAGTTCAGAGCTGCAGCCATCAAATTCTTCAATCTTTTTCCACTTCTTTCTCAAAGAATCTTCAGCTTCCTTCCTTGGCCCAAACCTCAGACATCAATGTATTCAAGCTAGCCCTCAATCCAGCAACTTCTCTTTCCTTGGCCCAAACCTCCAACTACACAAAGATAAAAAGGAACTGCTAAGACACAAGCTCTTGTTGGTCAACTTCCAATTCAAATTGTAGATTAAGCTTGAAAGGATGAAATTGGAGATGGAAATAACTGATGCAGTAGACTTTTCCAAGCTAGTCAACAGGTTCATAATTAAAAAAAATAAACAAATTTCTCTAGTAACTAAAGTTATTGCCCTTTTAGAATGCCTACACCTTAAGTAGCAATGGTAGGACAGGAAACCTCGACATAGGATGCCCTTGTTGCACCCTGGGACTTTTTAATGTTCCGGGACAGAATTGGATGAAGATTGATCTATTTTCAACTATTATTGAGAGACATCATAGACAGAATTCAGCACCAATTCAACTATTTGACAGAGACCAAGACCATATTATTCATTAAATCAAAAGCAGAATATTAAAAAAAATAGTGTTTTCATACACACACATTGATTTTTTTAATTACAAAAGTACCTTAAAGGTGCCAACCCTGTACATTAAAAAAGCCATACAATTACATGTCAAACAAAATATTGCTTCTTATCCATGTCAAGAACATATGGAGAGAACCTGGCTAGCAAATTCAAAGATCATCGTGTGCAACAATATATGCAGTACAACATAATAGATAATTGCATACAGGCATACACATGGGAATTCGCTTTGTTCTAAAAGTTTGACCACTTAAAGGGAGCAAAAACAATAATAAATAAACTTGTAAACATAGTTAAGCATCATATGCCCAACAGAGACTGCAGAAGAAAGAGTGATGTGGTAGTTGGCTGTTCATCAATACATGTGGTATGATAACCTAAAATTTTAAGAATCAGTAAGAAAATTTACCCCCCGCCTCCTTTAGATGAATTCAGTGAAATAAGAGGTGTGAGTATCAGCAGAACCACAACAGCCAAATCCTGGAGGAAAAGGCAAAAAAAAAAAAAAAAAGGAGCCAATAAAAACAATAGTTCAAAAGAGACAAACACAATCAAATCAGATAATATAACTGACAAAAAAAAAAACTATGACGGTGCGATCACATATGATAATTAAGGAACAAATACAGACTAAACTTATTAACGCATTATCTTTATTTCTGCTAATTCAAGCATCTTAAATGCAAGTCTTAGATTATGACACCTAAAGGCAAAAATGGTGCAAAAGCATTGGATCAGAACTGTGTTCTACATTACACAAGTGTATGTAGTTCCAAAATGTTCACCTTTAAGACACATAATTATGGCGAAGATCAGTTATGCGATGTCGAGAAAGACACTAAATTCCACCAAAAGCAATTCATTCACTTCATAACATCCAAGGTCAACATAATTTCGAGACCGCACAGTACTGAAAGCAAAAGCAGAAAATGTAGCTCGTCCATGGCGTGACATGCTCTCACCTCATTCTCGCAATACCCAGAGAAAAATGCAATAAAAATAAAATAAAATATTATAAAATTATTCAACCGCCTAAAAAAGCATATCAACCAACAAATTTTGAGTCGACTACTTGATCCCAATGGAACAAAGTGACATAAGAACTAAAAATGGGATAGCATGAGAACTTACAAAGTCTGCTCATTAATCATTACGAAGGACAACAAAGAAGTGAAAGATAATGCGAGCCATTCCCAATGATAATTGCAGCAGGATTGGGCTGAGCAGCAATAAAGCGAGAAACTAAGCCAACCACCACTGCGGTCACCAAGACCTACATTTGTTGTGCACGTTACAAAAAACAAAACTAAGATTCAAACACATCAATGCACATAAAACTGCTGGCTTGTGGTAAAACACAAGTGATAATATTTGAAAAACAAGTTTTCCAACCACTTGAGCAGAGCCCAAACCAAAAACATATTTCTTCATAGAACTCAGTCTTTCAACAGAAAGCTGCAAAATGAAGACAAAATGTTTAGTTTTTCTTTGTGTTATTAGCAGATCAAATGTCATGGCAAATAGTTGTCTAGAGAAATTAACTTCAAGGTTTGATGGATTCTACCTCCAGGCCAATATTAAACATCAAGAAAACAACTTCAAATTCAGCTATCGCCTTTGTTCCATGTACATGATGAATAATAGAGAGACCATAAGGTCCAATCAATATGACAGCAGTCGAATATCCAAGAACAAGACTGCCTAAACATTGCAACAGATAAAAAAGATACATCATCAATGAAACAAATAAAACTCCAAACACATATTAGAAGAAGAAAATGGCTAGAAAATACATGCAAATGATGGCTGAGTCCAAGAATAGTATGATTGTTGTTATCAAACCCATTAAATTGTACTCCTAACAATTATAGTGTTCTACTTCTAGACTAAGTTTACAAAAGCATAATCAATAACAAACAAGGATAATGAAACATGAGCTATGAAACACCAAGTAGAAAAACTTGGATATAAAAGAGTTCAGATAGTGGCATTTTGTATGTCATCCTTCTGCAAGAGCCATGCTAATCCTCTATGTACCATTCCAAATTTATCTAATACTATATAGGAACAATCATGAAGTGCATGTACCTTATACATCCAAACATGAAATCATGCCACATGCTGCAACCATCCTATACTAAAGAAGTCAAAGATGAGGCTTCAATTTAACTACTACAATAATAGATCATGAGATTCAGTTACCTCCAGGGATTTTTTGGAATATAGGCACATATATGACACTTGCAAACAGCAACCACGACATGTCAAAAAGAGAAGCTCCCTCCTCATTTACCTAAAAAAAAGAAAAAATAAAAAAAGAATACTAAATCATGTAAATTGAAACAAAAAAAATAATAAAATCCTAAACAAATAAGTAGTATGGAATACTAGGTTCTGAGGGCAAACAAAGGAAGCAAGGGAATTTCAAGCACATGCCTCTTGATGAGAAATCATCTCCATTAGTTTCTTAACTCTCTTGGGCAATTTCTGTATTTGACGAATCAAAGGCTTTGTATTTGATGAGACTTCATCGATAACAGCGGTAATGATGTCTGGTTGCAGCAATAGCTGGTTAATTCTCTTCACCCGATTGGTGTAAAAGGCAATCCTGTCATAAATCAAAAAATAAACTTTTGTATCAGATATAGAAATCTAATAAATGTTCACAAATCTTGTTACCAGAAATAATTGATGATAAAAATCTAAAATCAGTAACAACTGTCAATTAATATTCAAAGGGATACATGTAATAAATATTACTGTAAAAAGTATCATATACAGAGAAATTCCATCTTTGAAAAAGTTGCATATACCCGGCTCCAATGAGCAATGAGCCAACAACCAGCCTAGGTTCTTGGTTCGATGCCAAAGAGAAAGGCTATAGGTTCCTGGGAAAAAAATTGAACAACTGTTTAATAGCTTTATAGAGATATCTTTTTTTGACGAAACAATCATTGCGTATTTAAAAAAACAGGCCTTAGCTTTCTAATAATATGTAACCATCCTTCTCTCTCATGTTTTCTATACCAGATTGAATATCTAAAGAAAATTTTCCACTGAAATGAAGAAAAAAAAAATAGTTAAACATTTAGGAACTGAGCCCAAGACCTGAAACATAGATCTAATAGTCTGCATCCAATTCATATGCATAAAACTTCGGACCCCAACACTGATATTGAGGACAACCTAATGACTGAACTGATATTGACGCACTTTCTAGAAGTAATTTACCTATTTAAAAGAAAAACTAAATCAATGATCAAAAGATATCTAATCATTTTGTGATGTTACTAAATAGAAATTGTTGGTGGGACCATTTTTTTTCTGGTTCTGAACTAGTAATTGCATCTATACAGGATATGATTTCAGTAAGATAGTGGTCCATCCAAGTTCAAGACTTCCAAAAAAGAAGATTGATGTAAAGTCATGCTAGAGAAAAAAAACAAAAATGAATAAAGTGAAAAAGAGTACCAATGTTACCACTAGAGGTCACTGGAGCACTAACAGCACCACCAACTATTGCAAGCAAAGAAGTTTGTGGATGGTAATTCAAGCAGAAGACATTCTCCGGGAACTCCTTTAAAGTTGAGTTGTTATTTGATGTGTGTGCAGAGAAAACAGACGCACTTGGATCCTGACTGATCTCAACTTCATGAAGAGAACCATCTGATGTAAGAACATCAAAGCTACACCTGTAAAAGAATTTTATCCACTCAAAAAGGAGCTGTTTAAGAATTAATTAAACTGAGATATGAAAATAAGTATTCATAAACAAAAACTTTTAACGCAACATATTTTATGCAGGGGCTGCTGACAGTTATATGAAAACTTACAAGCAAGATTTGCTCATATCAGAGCTATCGTGCACTATCAAGCCCATTATTGGTAAAGACACTTTTAAATGTTTTTTTGTGATTCTGGTTATCTTTTCACCATTCGCTTTAATAAAATAGAGTATATCGGTATCATCCACAACTCCAAGAACATCATGAGATTCCGACCAAATTCCGAAAGTGAATGAGCCAAGGCTGCTACCTGATTGCACAAAACAGAAGTTACAATCAGTGTTACAGATGAATGAAATGCAGAGGACCATGAAACAAGCACTGATATTCAATTGACATGTGTGTTCATCTTTAAACAATTTGGTTTCTAACAGGGCTATATCAAAAGGTGATTGAAATTTCCAAACCTAATGAGCACAATCAAAAGCATGTGAAAAAAAGAGTAATAGCATATAGGTCAAAGCTATTTTTATAGGCAAAGGAAGAAAATTTTAGGGATGAAGATAAACCTCAATTTTTATTTTGATGACATTTACTAAACATATGATTAGTCTTTAGAGAGATGGCATGGTATGTTTTGAAAAGTATGGACTAGGGACTAGGGAGGACAACACTAAATGTTGTTTGTTTATACATAAAACAGACCAAGGGAAGGTAAATGGTAATTGGTAAGCTAAAAATAAATGCTATAGAATGACAACACACCACACGCACGAGTGCACACATAGACAAGAGACAGACTTCAGATATTTAGAGTCATGTTCTTATACCTAATGCAGGGCTTGTGTTAGAGTAGTTTTAAAATCAGTGTCCTCTATCTTTCCTTGAAAAAAAATTGATCTATTGACACTTCCTTTGGTGATCTGACAATTATTCGCAATTTAGTTTTGTGATGCCTTAAATCTCAGTCAATGTCATAAGCTATTACTGCAATTTAATCCTGGATACATAAACATACCAGTTTTTCATTATTTTTTATGGTAGTCCTGGTATCCTGGGTAGAATTTTATCAGTAGTGGATTCATACAAGTGTAACACTTTTACAGTTCACCACATATATGAGTTGTCTGACACAATTACTCAGCATATCTAATGGATAGGATGTAAATTACTTATGACCTAAAAAGCAAAATATTACTGGATAAGATGTAATAAAACACCAAAAAAATAAAAAATGAAACTCTTTTAAGCCAGTGTAATGGTAAACATAACAACTGTAAATGACGAAAGAGGCAATGTGAGTGAGAAATTTAAATCAATGACAACCACAAAACCAGAAGTAGAAACACACTTCTAACTAGGTACAACTTACAAACATAATGAGAAGCCCACTCAATAATCTATAATCAGGTTACACGTATATAAGCTATTACAAAGATCTCAGTAAAAGCAAAGTTTGAAAGGAACAGAATTTACCTGGCATTGAATATAATTGGTAGAAGAAGATATATAAACAAAAGATCTTCACTGAAGACTAAAACATGTCAGCTTCTTCCCCCACTTGTAAGCAAAATCACAGACCCAGTACACAGACTCTATCACCAACCACATTACAAATTACATTATTGAATATTTTAAAAGAACGAACGTACGAATGCTAATAGATATCATCAAGAATTTAGCTTCACATATAATTCCTTTTTTTAGCTATACAATAAGTTACGATATCATCAAAAAAATTTCACTAAACACGAAAATAACCCAAACTTTAATGAACAATGTTTCATGCTAATCCATCAAAGATGAAGATTCTCTAATGATGCTAATGAAAATTATAAGCACAGAAAATATAGACCAAGCACACTTGCCAAACACATAATCAATTGCAAACATCCAAATACTCTCATACATTGCCATTCTGAGATCATGAGACCATCTATAGTATGAGCTATCTAATCCCAAATTATCTTGCAAATTAGAGAGTTAATTGATTTGAAAAACAAACAAAGTAATGAAAAACAAACAAAACTACCAGCAGATTTGATAGATCAGGTTCAATGATCTGATCTGATCTAATCTGAGAATGAAAAAATTAGAGAGTTAATCAGCAGATTTGACAATGAGAAAGTAGAGCAACAGAGATCGATCTGGTTCAAACTCGAACACCGATTAAGAGAATGAAAAATGTACCTGAGATAAGAGCAACATAGATCGATCTGGTTCGAGAATGATATCGATTTTGGATTTGCGATTTGATGAAGAAGAGATCGAGTTTGAGTTCGAGTTCGATGAAGAGACTAATCAAAGCTCTCCAGCGACGGATCGATGAAGAGCAACAGAGATCGAGAGTTCAATGAATATACAATGCTAAATCTGCAATCAAGTGAACGAGAGAGAGTGTGTGTGTGTCTTTGATCTGGTTCGATGAATATCAATCGAGGGCTTTGGAAGAGAGAGAGAGAGAGAGAGAGAGAGAAAGTGAGAGACGGAGTATGGACAGTGTCAATATATACACCCAATACGACGCCGTTCAACTGAGCTCAAAGACAACGTTTTGAAAACGTTGTCTTTCATTCATCTATAATGGCATTTCCCAAAACGCCATAAAAAAAACGTTGCAGTAGGCCATTTTTCCTACTCAAAACTCACAAAATGAGGCCTGAAACATGATTTCAATGTATGCAAAATAGGGTCCCTTTGGAAGGCCCAAAAGACCACCAAACAAGACAAGGAGAGAGGGGGTCACCCCCCTCTAATTTTGGCCCTCAAAAATGCATCTAAGCCACTAAAAATCCACTGAATTTTAGTGGCTAAGAGGCCAAACCATGGCCAATGCAAGTGCTCTAATGCATGGCCCTAATCATGAAGAGATGAAGCATGAATAGGGGAAGATGACCCCAAACAGCAAAAAGACCTTAATAAACCTTAAATACGAGGTCAAAAAAAGACTTTTTTCAGTTTAGGTCGAGGTCCAAATAGGCTCACAAATAAGGCTAATATATCATGCAAAAAACAGCCCTAAAAGAGAGATTGAACAAACAGGGTAGTAAATGACTTCAAACAGCAAAGTTTCCTTAAACAAAGTTTAAGAGGAGCTCAAAATATGACACTTTACAGTTTATGGAAAATCTCGAATATGCTCACAAGTAGGTCTAAGATATGATGCAAAAAAAGGCCTACAAAGAGGGGTAAAGCATGCAAGGGTGTAGGAGGCCTCAAATAGAAACGTGTCCTTATACAATATTCAAGAGGAGCTCAAAATATGGCACTTTTTAGTTTATGACAAAGTCCATAAATGCTTGGAAGTAAGGCTAAGCAATGGAGCAAAATAATGCAAGAAAAGGGAAAATGAAGACTTACCCTTGAAGAGCAGGCTTTCAGCAACTTCTGGACCAAGATGGGGGATCTTTAACCTCTGCAAATCAGTTCCAAGGTGATGGAATGGATGATGAAGGTGGTAGGCTTGGAGGTGTAGTGCAAAAATGCAAGGAAAATCCAACTTCAAGGCACAAAATGCAAGCAATATAGAGAGAGAGAGGTATATCTCTTGAAAAATTGCTCAACCTCTGCTGGGGAGCGGGGGCCTCTCCTTATATAGAGGAAAATCAATTCAAAGCTTCTTGAACAAGCTTGGCAAGAGCTTCATCCCTCCATACACGTGTATGGAGGGGAAATTAAAGGATTCCAGCTGGCTCAAAAGATCTGCCGTGAAACCTGTTGAGAGAAGGGTGCTGCCGGCCATCAGTGATGGCAGGCAGTGGCTCATTGATGGCTGGCAGGGGTCACTTTTGGCCGGCATTGGCCAATCATGGCCGGCACACTCCCATAGAGGCCGGCAACAAAAATCAGTCCTAGTCCCCGTTTTGAAGAAAGCCTAAATCCTTCATCTGGATGCCTTTTCAGGTCATTCTTGAGCCTAAACTGTAGCCCCGAAAGTCTTCTTTCCAAATTTGGAAGCCTCACCTCAAAATTCCATGTGTGCTAAGAGATATCTCTCTTTTAGTGAAGACTGCCCAGTTTCGGTCCAACCGGATTGATGCCCAACTTCCAACAACCATATCTCTCCTATCCGAACTCGGCTCGAGGAGATTTTTGATTGAAAATTGAAGCCCCAGAAGTAAACTTTCCAACAGTGGTGGCCTCATAGCTGAAATCCAAGTATTCAAAAGGATAGGCCTAATTTGGTGAGGACTTCTCGTCTCTCTCTTAACGGTTCATGCCCAACTCCTTCCCCAACTGGGTTTCTTCTCTCCTCTTCTCTTTTTTTCAACTCCAAACCCATAAACAAGGTGTTTTGAAAGATTTTTCAAAAGAGTTCATCTCTCCTTCATTCATTTCCACTTTGTTCTTGCTTGGTTTACCGAAAAGCGCAACATTTAACAAAATGCGAGCGTCGGAACATCGTAGAAACCTATTTTCAAAAATGTTTTGAAAGAGAGGGTTTTGAAGTCTAAAAACCATTCCAAAAAAATAGCTTTGGTCCAAAATGGGGTATGAGGTTAGGATTTGACCTTCTTCTTGCCGAAGAAATCGAACCCTTGCATTACACAACTTTCACCACCAAGTAAACCGTCAGTAGCGGTGTCCAAATCTTAAGGGCGGTCAAAAATGGGGTGCCTACAAGCATGTTCCGATTGAAAAGGGGAAAAGGAGAAAGATGCCATCAAGCAGTGTTTTAAAGTCGAAGAAGGCAACAAGTGGAGCGTCAGTTATTGCGGAAAGCATGAATAATCTGACAGATATGGTGCATATGAAGAATCAGCAGGTTATGATGAGGCACCTCACAAGCAACGAATCGCTGTACACTATTTTGGAGTACATGCATCGCTTGACGATTTCCATCCCTAGTTGGTACGCCATTATTCCACTTTGCCTCGACACTTATGGATAACGCCGATTTGCGAGAGGTGCTGATGTGCCAGCCTGATAACGACTCTATCGTAGGGTGGCTTACACAAAAGCAGCTCCAGTGTACTGCGTCGGCGCCTTTTGCAAACCTGTTTGGGTCTCGCCGGATGTGATCTAGCGGTGTTGCGAGTGTTGAATATGCCTGTCCTTCTCTTGCATTATGAAAACTTTTACTTATGTTATTGTTGGCACTGTATTAAAACAGGATGGTTGTGTGTGCATGTTTTTATTCCTTTCTTTTTTTTTTTCTTGCTACCTATGGTGAACAAAACTTTTTGTTCAGTGCATGGGTTGACGGAATGGAAGCATGGTTGTGCATGCTTTTTGGGAAATGAATGGGATGCTTCCATTTAAATTAAAAGGATGGCTATTTTTAAGACAGGCAACGACGGATTTGCTTGCTAACTTTTGTATATCTATATTTTTCAAATTTAGCTGTTAGTTTACTTTGACGTCAACTTTTGTGGTTGTTACCACCACGGTCCCCCTGTAAATGAAAGTTGAACAGGTTTACAATTTGTGCAATTCATATCATCATGCGTTACTAATGACATTGGTGACGACATTACTTACATTAACAATGTCGGCATTTTTTAATTGCAATTTTTGAAATAATTTGAGTCAATGAAAGGGAAGCAAACTGATTGAAAGAGTGACACTCTTGTAGGTCTTGGATTTCAATGAAGACGTAATGAATTCCTGAGATGGAAGCAACAATGACGGAATAAGGGAAATGCTTAATCAAATGGCGATCCAGGTGCAACAAGAACACAACTGCACATTTCTACAAGCATGCCAGTATACGATAGAATGGTACGAAAAACACATGGCTAAAACGCCATGTCGTACTTCTATACTGATCGGGAATGTATGGATATCCGAACTATGTGCGGGCCATATGAGCCGATTTGAGGAAAACGTTTGCATGCTGAAGGAAGTTTTTGTCGCCTTGTGTGAGACATTAGTAAATGATTTTGGGTTACAAGTCCCATAACGTCCACATGGCTTAGCTGTTGAAGAAAGCGTTGGAATGTTTATCCATATGTTGAAAGGGAAGCAAAATCGGGAAATCCAAGAACGGTTCCAACATTCAGGGAAGACTGTGTCTCGGCACGTGCATAACGTATTAACTTCCATGAAAGAGTTCACTGTTGTTCATTGCCGGCCCACATACAGTCAGTATCATAAACATCCATACGTGCGGTCTAGACGGAAATACCTACTGTTCAAGGTACTATTGAAAAACATTATTGACATATAAATGAAGAGTGTCAGTTATTTTGTTTTTATTATTAACTGGACGTGACGTATGGAAAAAACCAAACACTTGTTACCTGTTTAAGTTCAAGAAGAATTGGGTTGTTTGCAGGATTGCATTGGCGCAATAGACATAACACATGTAAGTGCAGGGGTTACGGGGCCAGATGCGGCAACATATTTCAGTAGGAAATACTGTCATACGCAAAATATCATGGCAGCAGTCGATTTTGACATGTGTTTCATATTCATTCCGTGCGGATGTGAAGGAAGTATGCATGATAATCGTATATTCAACGAGATACTAACAAATGAAAATGTCTCATTCCCACATCCTGACGAAGGTAACACATGGCGATGCTATTAGATTTAGGGTAAACTACCAATAGGTCCTACTTTGGAGACTTATTATCCAATAGGTCCTACTTTGGAGATTTATTACCCATTAAATCCTATTTGATATAATTTATTAAGTGATAAAGATAAATTTACCAGTCTTTTTTTTATGAATAATTTTATAGTGATAAATTTATCAGTCTCTTTGTTTTATGAATAAATTTTTAGTGATAAATTTATCACTCTCTTATTTTTATAGTGTTAAATTTATTAATTAGGACCTGTAGGTAAATAAGTCTAGTTAATAGGACTAATTGGTAAGTACCCCTTAGATTTAGGGGGCTGTAAATTTTTTCTGAAATAGTGTTACTTGAAAATGAAGCACAATGTTCATGTTTGCAGGCAAATATTATCTTGTCGATTCTGGCTATCCAAACCGGATAAGTTACTTAGCACCATTCAAAGGCCACCGTTACCACCAACAAGAATTCCGACGTATTGTACGGAACACAACGGCAAACACGCCAAGGGAATTATTTAACAAAGTGCACTTGTCCTTACGCAGTGTGGTGGAACGCACTTTCGGTGCCTGGAAAAATCGATAGGGGTTTATTCGAGACATGCCTCGATATGACTTTGCAAATGTGCAAGTTCAGTTAGTAGGTGTGTCAATGGCATTACATAATTATATACGGCGAAACACAAGTAACCCAACAACTGTTCACCCAATCTGTGACGAGGAAGAGGCTATGACAATAGTAAATGCCATACCAGAAGTTGAACATGACGAGGATGGTTTAATGGTTGGGGATGAGGACCCACATATGGCATTGGTGCACCTTCACATACGCGACAAATTATGTTACATGCGTAATAACGGAATGTTAGGAAATATATAATAGTCGACCTAATTTTCGTAGGGTTGTAACATTACTAATGACACACGTGGAACAGACTATATTCAAATATATTATCATGTACTATATATATGTGTTTACACGGGAATGTACCCCTTTCTAGTTGGTGACATGCCTAACTTTGAAAAACCAAAATCCACAGAAAAAGGCATTTTCGAAAAAGAAAACAAGGTAAAACAAATAACAAAAAAAAGAAAAGAAAAATAATACATAAATTATCATGTGCGACGTCAATTAAAAACATAAAAACACAAGTTGAAAATAACAAACAAACGAAACAGACCCTCATTTTTTGTCATGTGCCACGACAATATATGATTTTCCACATCATTTTAAATAAATGACATAAAAAAACGTTTTTCCAAACAAAAAAATCAACCGAAATTAGCATTTGTCACGTAATTTACAAATAAATAAAACACATGAAAACCTATTTGTCAAATATAAAAACAAATTAATGTATACAAATAAAAAAAATTACAGAAACGTAAATTTAAAAAAGAAGAACGACAAACATAGGCCTCATCGAAAAAAAAGGAAAAAAAAGAAAAAAATAGAAATTAGCATTTGCCGCGTCATTTACAAATAAATAAAACGAGAGAAAATCCATTTTTGAAATATAAAAACAAATTAATGTGAGTGAATAAAAAAATGACAAAATCATAAATTTTAAAAAAATAACGACAAAAATATGCCTCATTCAAAAACATTTTAAAAAAAATGAAAACATAAATTATCATTCGCCACGTAATTTACAAATAAATAAAACACATAAATAATAAAAAAAAGTTATTTTATACCAATAAAAATAAAGAACAAGAACTAATTAATGTAAAAAAAAAAAAAGACAAAAATATAAATTTTAAAAAAATAAATAAAATTTAAGCAAAATATGCCAAATCCAAACTCAAAATAAAAAAATTAAAAGAAAAAAAAATTAAGCAAAATACACCAAATCCAAACCCAAAATAAAATTTTTTTTTAAAAAAAATTTAAGCAAAATACGCCAAATCCAAACCCAAAATAAAAAATAAAAAAAAAATTTAAGCAAAATACGCCAAATCCAAACCAAAAATAAAAAATAAAAAATAAAAAATAAATTTAAGCAAAATATGTCGAATCCAAACCCAAAAAAAAAAAAAAAAAAAGCCAAAAAGGGTAGTTTGGTGATTTAACAGGAAGACATCTCACCAAAAAGTCAAAAAAGCCAAAAAGCCTTTCCTAAACCAAGCTTTCTCAAACCAGGCTTTTTAGCTCTAGGCTAAAATAGCTAAAAAAATCAAAAAGCTAAAAAGCCAACCCACTTCCCAAACGAAGGCTTAATAATTTAGAAATTATAAATATTTCTTTATTAAAATTTTTTATTTAGCAGAATTAATTAAAAAAAAATTCTTAACTGCTCTCTTATAATAATAAAATTATTTAAATAATTAATTAAAATATATTTATAATATTATTAAAAATTATTAATTGACTTATTGATTTATTAATAAAATGGTTCATTTGTTATAAAACTAGAAATATCGAGGGTGGAAGTAATTTCCAAAACTATAAGGAGCGATTCGTATTTTATGCAAAACTTATAGGAATAATTGTAATTTACCCTTTATTTAACAAGTTAATTACCTATAAATGTTATGATAGTTGAGGTCCTATTTAAGATTTTTTAAATCAATAAAACTGAAAATATTATCAGTTTTTTTTCTTATAATTTTTAAAACTAAGAACATTATTAATTTTGCATAATAATGTTATAGATAATTGTTTCACTAACTGATGAGAAAAAACAAAGTATTACATTAAACATTTTTGTCGTACTACTTATTGGTTTAATTCAATTATCTAATAAAACAAAAAACATTAAGGGGTTGTTTGGGATGATTTAAATAAGTGCACTTTTTGCTTTTTATGAAATATGGGTTAGGTTTGAAGTGATGTGATAGAGATGTGATATGACTTAAATAAGATGATGTGACTTAAATAGGATAGTGAGTTTTTGACTTTTTTAAGTTATGACAAAGAAGGTCTAATATTTTTTTTCAGTTTAAAAACTAAAAATATTATCATTTTTTATTTTTATAGTTTTTTTTTTTTTTAGTTTTGTATATCAATGTTTCATCATATACTCATTTATAGACACAAAATTTTTAATTTTACACAAAAATAATTCAACCCAATTTTTTTTTAGTTTTTTAAATTTGAAAGTTTATATTTTAAAATTTTGAAAATCAAAATAAATATCAAATTATCATGTTTCTTTATAAATAATTATAAATGATGAACAATTATTACTTAAAAGGTAACTCCGACTATTAAAAATTGAATAATATTATATGTACTAATTAATGTACTAACTAGTATACTAAAAAATGATGTGACATAATTTTAGAGATTTTAAATATTTATAATTTGTATAATAGGTAAAGTCCATAATAATTACATAACACTAATTGATATACTAATATATACATTAATTGATACATTTAACACCACCATTAAAAATTTAATGAATCTTGAAAGTCTAAAATATTTTAATTAGGGGTTGTTTGGGATGATCTAAATAAGTGTATTTTTTGTTTTTTTATGAAAAGATGTGCAGAAAAGTAGAGAGATAATGTGATGGAAAAAAAATAAAAAGATGGATTATTTTAAGGATGCCAAAATTGGCCTAAATAAAATATACACTTATAATAAACGTCCTTATTTTGGCCAAGTTTGACAAGTTGCCAAAAAATTAAAAAGTCAAAAAGTTATTCAAAAAGTTAAAAAGTTATCACTATTTATCGAAAGTCAAAAATTACGACTGTACAACTCTCAATCCTAATTTTTCCTTACACATTAATTTATACAATTTTTTAATACACATTTTTTCATAAAAAATTAAAAAATTAATCTAAACATCTATATTTTTTCTTAATTTTTTAATTAAAAAAATAAAAAATATACTTATTTAAGAGATCAAAGCAGCCCTAATTTGAGCAATAATTGAGACACACATGCATCTTGACCCACACGTACATCTTTTTCTTATTCTTATGTTCGATTCGAATCCGAAGAAACAAACGCAAAGGAAGAGCTGATTATACATACATAATATATATATATTAGGGTTTATATATAAAAATCTGTATCTGTCTATTTCACATCCACTCTCTCACTCAAACCATACTTCCAAACCCTCGTGAAGTCCCAGCGATTCCGATAATCGAACTCTAGGGTTTGTCTTCGTATTCTTAAATTTCTTCGCTTGGAATATATGAAACTTCATGGTAAGCTACACAAGCTTGTATGTGTATATATATATATATATATGTAAATACTGTTTGCTAGATTTGAATGTGACTCCCCCCCTCTCCCTCTGTTGGATCAATTTATGCTTGTTTGAGAAAAGAGAACGGAAAATTTAAGGTGTAAAGTTTTGTTTTTTTTTTGGGTGATTATTATTGTTCAAGTTTGATGCTTAATTTTTAAATTCAGATAATTGGATTTCTATGGGAATTATGAGAGAAATTATATTTGCTTGGAGGAAATAGAAGTTGAAGGATTGCTTGTAATGTCTATATTTCAAATTGTGGATTATTATGGGTAATTCCATCCAGTTGGCTTTTACCTGCATGTGGGTAATAAAATGTTAAATTTTGATGGTTTGTTTGGATGATGTGCTGCAAGTCTTAAATTGAGCATGTGATGCACATGTATTTGAAGGTTTAGACTTTAGGGTTATATGGTGGATTGGATGGGAACAGAGGGTTGGTGATGTTCTAGGAAGCATAGATACGGATACAAGATACGGATACGACATGATACGGACATGGCGATACGATAAAACATAAAAAAATAGGATACCGGTACGGTTAGGATACGTTTGTGAAAAATATATTTTTTAAAATTATTAATAGTGAGTTGCACATAAGTTAAAGAACGTTGAGACAAAATACTAATATTTAAGAATTTTGTATTAATTTAAGCTAGTAGCTTGTTTACTTTTTAAATTTTTAATAGGTCTTGTAAATATTTCATTTCAATATCAAGTTTAATATATTTATATTATAATAATAGAACAATTCACAACTTGTCCCTATGATTTTTCCTTTGACATTAGTGAAAAATATTGTATTCAAGTTTAATTGCTTATTTATTTATTGATATTTAATTTTACCATTGTTATATTCTTTTGTTAATTCTTACTTTCTATTCTATGTAGTTATAAGGGACATGCAAGGAATAATTAGAATACATCAATTTGATAAATTCTATTATTCAACTCACTATGCTCTTCTTATCGATGAACTTAACAAAGTATTAGAAAAATATCTTTATATTTATGCTCGCAATTATATTATATTACTATGCAATAAATGTTACAATTCTAATTTCATAAAACAAGTAAACATAACTTGGAGTATCCGATACCCCAAAATTAATGAAAAAATAATTAAGAAGTATCCGATACTTTTAATAAGTATTCAATACGTATCCGCGAGTATCCAAAGAGTATCGGTATCCGATACGGATACGTCACCCTATTTGAAGTATCCGTGTTTCATAGGTGATGTTAGGGTTGCTTTTTCGAAATTTCTGTTTTTGATATTGTTGCAGTTGTTGTGTCTGCACAAAAGTTTAGTTTTTCTGGATTAAGCCTTAATTATAATTTTTTTCACATTTTGTTTATTATACCTCTGCAAAATGTTGTATTGAATTCCAAATGTTAATTGAAGAAGTTTGGAATTGTTGTTCATTTTATTGAGTATTGGAATTGCAAGGAGGTCAACTTAATTTTAGATGAAGCTGCTAAGAGGCCAACAAAAATACTTTAGAGAATACAGTGAGGTGTAATGAAAAAAACTTCGTTAGATATGATTTAAGAAGAGTATAGTTTTGCCTGTTGAATGGGGTGAAAAAGATTTCATGCTGCCTACATCAAGTATTCAGGAGTGGAGGCAACTCCAGTGTTTTGTTTCTGCATTATTATTGATTGTAGTTAATGTGCGCTTTGGTTTTTTTGATGTTCCCAATTTCCACATGTAGATATATATTCATATGTATGTTCAAATTTATCACTTCCGAATTTAATACTTTAAGATGACAGTTTGTATTTTATGTTTCAGTGAGGCTCCTTGGACTCTTCAATTGATTAATGTTCTTTTGCTAGCAAGGTTGAAGGTTTTATGCAGCAAATTAGCAGAGTTTGATTGATTTATTAATAAAGTTTGGCTGCTTGAAATGTATGGTCAGGGTAATTATGGACCTCAGTTTGGGCAAGGCTCCGAAACACCCATGTCTCAATTCCAACACCGTCCTGTGGTTCCTCCTCCTCCTCCTCCTCCTCCCCTGTTCCAGCAGGGCCCTCCAGCTTCACAACCTTCTTTAATACAACAAGGTCCTCCATCTATTCCACCTCACATTGTTCCTTCTGGCCCTGCTTTGTATCAGCATGCTCCACCTCCCCCAGCTCAGCAAGGCCCGACTATGCAAGTCCCAACAAGTGGAATGTTGAATGCAGGGCAATCTTACTTGCTACCGCCCCCGCCCCCACCCCAGCAATTCCAAGGAAATACCTCTATGGCACATACCCAGCAGAACTCCCAATGGACCCATAATATGCATCATATTCCACCACCTGTCCCTCCTCCTCTTGGTCCAAGTAGCTCAGAAATGTGCCGGCAATCATTACCTCCTAGAATATTACCCACACCTTCACAAGGGCAAACTCCACATAGAGGCCCAATTCATCTACAGCAGCCAGATAGTGTGCAGGGTACTCAACAAATCCCACTGCCACCACCACCTCCACCGCCCCCACCCACATCTAGTTTCTTCAATTCTGCTCCATTTGGATCTTTTGTACATTCAGCCCATCAGGATCCCATGGCATTGCCACCGCCGCCACCACTACCCTCATCTCCTCCACCCCTTCCACCTTCTCCACCACCGCCTACATCTCCCCCTCCTTTTGGAGCCCTGTCTTCTACACCTCTACTTACTGCTTTTGACTTGTCCTGTAATTCCAAATCAGGTCCAACTTCCAATCATTCAGGCTTTAAAGTGATGGCATCTGATTCTGTTAATGAAGTTGTGGTTTCCACCCAAATCAGAGATGATGCACCTGTGTTTGATGACTACAAAAATTTTGAAGGCATGACGAGCTGTGAGGTGGGTTCCATTATGAAAGACGATTTATCATTTGTGGAAGGTACAAAATTGGATCTACCTCCACCCAAGCCAGTGGAAGAGAAAGTTGTGCGGAAAATTGAAATTCTATGTCATTTTATTGCAAAGAACGGTCGTGGTTTTGAAGATATGGCTCGTCAGAAAGAGTTGGGGAATCCCGAGTTTGAATTTTTGTTTGGTGGTGAGCCAGGAAGTGAAGCTGCAGTTGCACATGAATATTTTGAGTGGATGAAAAAGAAATGTATTTTGCGGCACGAGCATAATAATTCAGCCTTAGGGCCTTCAGACGTTGGCACTTCAACGCAAACTAATTTTTTGATGGATGCAGGTGTATCCCATTCACCAACTGATTCTGACATGGATATGGAAGGTTAGTGCAACTGGTGTTGCTGTATTGAATTTCATCCCTTTCTCTTTATTCCATTGATGCCTACCAATGTATTCATATCTCTAGATCCCTGTTTTTTTTGTTTTTTTGAATTTTTTTGTGTGTGTGTGTGTTCCTCGAAGCTGTGACAGCCTCTGTTTGTCTTTGTCTGTCCTCCTCATCCTCCTCTCCCTTGTTATTTATCTAGATATTTTATGAAGAAGTTAGAAATTTTTAGATTTTTTATGGATTGCACGGTCTGATAGATTTTGGGCGTGTCACGTTTGATGATTTGCTGCTTTAAACTTAATGATATAGGCCACAAGAAGATTAAGAAAAAGTAGAATTAAAGAAGTATCTAAGTTTGGAATTTGGTTAGTTTCAACCTAGAGAACCACTTACGCTTGGAACCTTTATTAATCACATGTAGGTCTTAGTAGAGTCTTTATTTATACTTCATGTTTGTGTCAGTTTTCTGTATGATTTGTTAGGTTTTTCAAATTTTTTTATGAGTTAGGGTTATTTTGGTACTTGTAGAATTTTTTGGAATGAGCTGAAGGGGGTTCCCTTGGATTATAATATGGGTTAAGTTATATATTTAGGTCTTTATATATGATTTTTAAAGGTTTTAACTGAGTGTTTTTATTTATTTATTTTAAGGGGTTAGTTTTATATAAAAAAGAATAGATATTATACTGACGCTCAAAACACAGCCCCGAGGTTCAACACAGCTTCAAAGAAGTGATGCCCAAACCAAATGCTTGGCTGAAGCGTAACACCTAGCCTGAAAAGATTAAACTCTCACAATTCAATGGCTAGGCGAAACTAACATGCCCCAAGGCAAAACTAGCTTAAAAACAGCCAATCAAGGGAGGTGGACAAGAACCAACCAACAGCCAAATTAATCAGCATTCTTTGCTTCAATTGCTGTGATTAATTTGATAGCATCCTTGTCAAAAATCTTTGCACGGAATCCTGAAAATTTTGCTAAGGCCTTCAACTCTCTTTGTCACCTCCCCTGAGGTGTTAGTTCCATCTCCCAAATCAGAAGCCAATCAGCATGCTTGAATACATGACAAAGCAAAGAACCACTACATCAACAAAAATACATGGACAACACCAGAAGAACAAAAATTCTCTTCTAGACTCTGTGACTAAAATTCAAGGACATCCATCAACAACTCCCTTCCTCTACCTCCATCCATTCAAACCCCTTTATCTCTAACATCATTGTTGACGGTGCTAACGAAATTTGTCAACGCCCTTCCACTTATTGTTCTGATTCGCCCTTCTTAGCAGAATTTTCGTCCATCTTTGGCTTCTTCTTTGCTTCAGTTGCTGCGATGAATTTCATAGCATCCTTCTCAAAACCTTTGCATGAAATCCTGAGAAATTTGCTGAAGCTTTCAACCCTATTTGTCACATGTTCTGAGGTGTCAATTGCATCTCCCAAATCAGAAGACAACCAGTATTCTTGAATGCAAAAGAACCACTACATCAACAAACATACATGGACAACACCAAACAAAAAAAAAAAATTCATCTTAGACTCTCTGAATAAAATTCAAGAACATCTATCAACAACCCTTCCATCTACCTTTGTCCGCTCAAAACTCCTTTTATCTCTTACATTATAATTGATGGTGCTATCCAAATTCGTTAACTCCCTTCCACTTATTGCTCTGAATCCCCTCTCAGCAGAATTTTTGTCCATCTTTGGTCTTTTCTTTGCTTCAATTGCTGCAGTTAATTGCTTAGCATCCTTCTCGAAACCTTTGCATGGAATCTCAAGGTCTTGAACCCTTTTTGTCAACTGCTCTGAGGTTTCAGTGCCATCTCCAAAATCAGAAGACAAACAGTATTCTTGAATATTTTCCACCTGCTTGGACTGCTACTTCCTTGGCCAAAACTTCTTTTGTGAGTGTAGGCCTATCAACTCCACCATTCTACATTATCAATCCAATTACATTCTTGCCCCTCTCCCCTTCACGATGCACTACCCGCTTGCATATCTAGAACCACTTGTCTCAAAAGGCACTGCCACCAAAACCATATTTTGATACCTTGCACCCATTTTTCACAAGCTTGCAATCCACCACCTCCTTCTATAGCACCTCTACCCTAGAGAAGTCCTCCAACCCCTTTGCATCTTTATCCAGGTTATCATGGCTATACACCTTACCCTTGAATTTTGTTCTTTTGCAGGGCCATCCTCTCTTCAGTGTTGCACGTCTTGTGGCAGAAACTGTTAATCTCTCTTTCTTCATGTTAGGGTGTTAAGCGATCTATGGGGCCTTTTTTTTTCTTATCAGCATGGGATCTATGGGGCTTATAATTTCATGTCTGGAAATTTGTTTCATCAGTTTCCTATGAGGGGTTCTATATAGTTGGAGGAGAACTATTTGTGAGAGGAGAAATCAGGCTATCATTGCTGCTTTGAAGGTGTTGGGGTAGTTGTTGCATAGGTTCTCTTTTCTTCAATTGTACCTTTGCATGTAGGTTGAGGAACAGATTTTTGAGTTAGTTGTTTAGCTGGGTGATAAGTCTACCAGTGCTATGTGTAGTGTCTCATCTTTCACAAAGCTGTTCCTAGGCCTATACAACATATGTTTGCGCTTTTATTAGAAGAAATTTGTTCTCTAGTCCTTTTGTTTCCTTTGATAGAAAATTTTCTTTTGTACTTTCGCCCTTGATAGGTATTTTCTTCAAAGACTCCTCTACCTTATGTATTTAAGGTGACTTAAATTTTGGTTATTCTTTTGCTGCCTCATAAAAACTGCTTCCTGGGTGTGAAATCCCTGGCACATCTCTTTGGTTTTTGAATAGATTATAATTGTGTTGCTTTTGATGACGTTTCAGTTAAAGTTCTTGTAGGAGAGGAGCAAACGAAATGACAAACATGTTAACTTGTATTGTGCATGAGTTCTTCTGAGTAATCTGTGTACAGTTGGAATGCTGAAGCTTTCTCTTCTCTTTGTTTTTGTGTGGGTGGCCCTTAGATGATATCACCCAGCCTGATGAAGAGCAGCGAGTTTATACCTCATTTGAAAGTCTGAATCCTGAGACTGTATTGATACCCAAAGAGCTTGATATTCGAGAGCAGTTATGTGCATCACAGAATGCTGATGAATATATTCATGTGAAGGACAATGCATCCAGGTCCTCAGGACTGGATGGCCAAGAAAAAGGTATCTTCTACTTGCTTTACTCTTTCGTCATTTCGATCTACACATTCCCAACACTCAAGTCACATTTAATATCTTCAATCTTCATCATCTTCCATATATTAGGATTTCAGTGAAAAGGGTGAGGGAGATGGTTTTCATAGTCAGGTAGAGAGAAAAAGGTTGTGGAGATTATGAGAGAGTGGAGCTCTGTAGTGTCACTTAATGTAACGGATCACGATAGAGACGAGAGTGAGACATCACAAAAACGTTGAGGGTTGAGAGACGAGGCTGTGTGAGTGAGAGGGAAAGAGACATGAGAGTTAGAGTATTAGATCTGATCTAAAACATAATAAAAAAACCTAAGGACGAAGTAACCCCAAGGGTTGGCCTAGTGGATGCAACTTGGGGCTTAGAGGTGTGCTCTCTCTAGGTCTCAAGTTCAACTCCCATTAGGAGCAATCCGCTCCTTGGGGCCACGTCCGTGGGCTATGCCCGAGCTTTGCCCGATCCACATGGAGGAGGCGCTTTGCGTGGGTGACAGGATTAGTTGAGGTGCACGCAAGCTAGCTTGGACACCTGGTCATCCAAAAAAAAAAAAAAGCCTAAGGACGAAGTGACAAGTGTAATCTCATTCAGTCAATGATATTACACCAAGTGTCCAAACAAAATCTATATAATTGTATATGTTTGATCGGGAAGGGTTATATAGATGTACTAAATCTAAAACCGACATCTGACCACCCAATCTGCTTTTTCCATACACTTGAAACTGCTGCTGACCGTAACACTTTTCAAAATTGTTTGTGGAGCGATTTTTGGGGTTGGACAGCTCGGGTTGGGCGGGTGATTTGGTTCCATGTGCAGCTGTTATTTACATAAATGGTACAAGTGTATATTTAGGAAGTAAAATTCAATGGGAACTAAGAATCTTAAAATTAATGACAAACAAATCAATGTTATCACGCACAATTGTATACGATTCTAAATTCGTATAAGGTTCCAACCAAGAAGGTTTTAAAATATAAAAAATAAACATAATAACAATATTAATAGTAAATGAAGGTAAAATGGTATCCATATGGACAAACGAGGTTAATTTTAAATTTTTAAACAAGATTAAGCATGAGGTTCAATAAAGTTCAGTGAACATTAGAAGCTCATAAACAAAAGGTTTGAACGGTTAGGAAAGGAGTTTACCATAAGGTAAAACACAAGAGTTGCTAATTCTTGTAGTATTAGCCGGGATGGGGAAAAAACAAAAACAGTAGTAGTGTTTATGAAAAATGTATCTATAATAACCAAGAAAATAAGTTAACCATTCCGTTTCTATTCACCTCTTTATTTCTTGACTTCTTGATTCAGAATGTTCTTTTAAGCTTGCATTTCTCACCTCAATATCTACGTTACACGAACTCGGATGCGGGTATCGGGTGCGAGTCTAGGGGTCGGACACTTCAAAATTAAAAATTGAGGATACGTGGATATATATCCAAATTTGGATACGGGTACGGAGATACATTAAATAATTATTTTTAAAATATATTTATTATATGAAGATGAGTTTAAAAAAGTTAAGGAATAACAAATTTATTAAAAAAAATAACAAATAAAAATTATTGTAGGTATAAAATAAATTATATTATATATGATAAAATACATTATTTTTATTTTAGGAATAAAAAATATATTATTTATGATATATTATATTATATAATATTTTTTTGGCTGAATGATATTATGTAAGATGAATAATATTATATATTATTATATTAATTTATATTATATAATATAAATCTAATTTAAAGAGAACAAAGAGGAGAAGACGAAAAGAAGAGGAGGGAGGGAGGGAG
This sequence comes from Camellia lanceoleosa, assembly GCA_025200525.1. Taxonomy (NCBI): domain Eukaryota; kingdom Viridiplantae; phylum Streptophyta; class Magnoliopsida; order Ericales; family Theaceae; genus Camellia; species Camellia lanceoleosa. Next base: position 27,349,710 of record CM045772.1, on the reverse strand, counting down.
GGGCCCTAGGATCATTTTCTGGGTGGAATCGACTTTGCGATGATCTCCTTCGATTCGGTTGAGCTCGCAACTAGGGTTCGCTTTTCGATCTTGCTTCGCCACTCGATTTGCTTTGCCAAGTTGAGTTTCAGCCCCCCTCTCTCTTTCTCCATCTCTGAGTTTCAGCCGTATCCGTTTGTATCTAACCCTTTACCGGCCGTATTCCGCACCCCATACCTGTGTCGTGTCGTGTCATGTCATGTCATGTCGACACGGGGTACCTCTCACAAAACAGAGAGTGTGTAATGTAGCTCAATATGCATAATGTTGGAATTACCAGTAATTCTGTTTCGTTTCTGACGAATTTGAACTACCTTATTTTTCCTATGCATTTACAGGGTTCAAACTCTTTCCTGATCATGATCACTTTACCTTTGGAAGGTCGCTTTCCAAAGTTGATAGCTCTGTCACGAATTCAGATGGAAGCCCCGCAAACAGCGATGTAGAAAAATCTTCTGTTCCACTCCTAGAAGATTTAACTCAATCCAACGTGTCAGAAGCTGCAGGAGGTGTTCGGTCTGAGAAATTTCCTGGTGAACTCGTCAAAGGTGCTAGCCCTTTCAGACTTTTACAAGACTATGCTTCTGATGATAGTTCAGAAGATGATGAGAAGCCTGGTCTTGAAGATGTGAGCCCTGTAACAGCTTCACCGTTGACTACAGCAGGTGCTACAAGTTTGCACGGAGATATAGGATCTAATTTACGGACAGATCCAGCATCGAAGAATCTCTCAAGCTCTGAGATGGCATTTGGAATATTGTCCGAGTCTGTTGTGGCATGTCCTTCGAGCATGCCATCAAATGCTTGGGATTTCCCCCCAGAATCACTAAGGAATGCTAGGAAAACAACAATAACATCCATTGCAACTGTTAAAACAGAAGAAATGGTTGGAAATAACAGTGAAAATAAAGTATCTATTAAAAATGCTGCTTCTTCTGAGGCTTTGCAACAAAAAGATGCCTTTGATGGTGTTGATGCTGCTGCTTCTGCTGCTGAGAGTGTCAAGTCTCAGTCTCGGAAGGAAGATGTTAAAAATACATCTACTCTCCCAAAAGTTGATGAGTTTGGTAGATTAGTCAGAGAAGGTGCTAGTGACAGTGACTCTGATGAATCACGCTATACTGGAAGGCGTGGTAAGAGAGGGAGAAGTTGGAGCCGAAGCCGATCCCCTCATGATAGGAGGAGGAAGAGTCCCCGGAGGAGAAGGGTGAAGCGAAGCCGGTCTCGCAGGTATGCAATGTATTCGATTTGTATTTTAGACTAAATATCAATTGATTTCTCTTATTTGATTCATAATAGCTGGTTTAGTTAACTTTAGAATGTGAATTCTTGACTTGCTTTTATGTTGATTTCATGGAAATTGTTAATTTCCTGGTGATTTTGTTTCAGTTGGTCTCCCAAAAAACGAAGCAGGAGCAGGTCTCCCACTTATAGGCGCAGGGGTGAATCTGGTGGTGACAAAATGAGATGGAACAGGGGTCAGCCTCCAGCATGCTTTGACTTTCTTCGAGGCAGGTGCCACCGTGGAGCATTTTGTCGGTATGTGCATGACATTGACAAGAGCGATGGTGCAAGACACTATAGGAGCAAACATCAGTATCTGGAAGTTCCACCTGTTTCAAGGACTTCTGATTTTCAAGAAGAGATTGAGAAAACCCTGCCTAAAAGATCAGTTCATGAGCAGGATATGCCTGAAAGCAGTTTTGGTGCTCTGAAGGATGAGAACATGGACGGGGGGAAAATATTAGTTTCTGTGCAAACTAGAATTTCTAATCAAGATGACAAGTCCTTGGTTGCTGAAGTGGCCAAATCTGAGAGGTCTGTAGAGGTAACCGCAGTCGTGCAGGATACTCGAGATATTAAAGAAGAGATACAGGAATCCTTTTCCGGACGTCCTGATCATGAAAATTCCATTTCCGGACGTCCTGATCATGAAAATTGTCCAGAACAAATAGAAACTGTTCAGCCTGTTGATGGTTCTCCCTCTTGTCTGTTAACTGATGATGTTGGTGCCCCAACATCACCTGGTGATACTGCTCATGGCATAGCTTTGGTTGAAAAGTTGGTGATTCCACATCCTCAAGCTAATCTCTCTCTTCCAGTGCTTCAGAACACTGATTACCATTCTCAGTATGCAGATGACTGTTCTACATCTGAATTTTCACAAGTTCAGAAATCAACAACCTTTCAAAATCAGCTTTCAGTTAGTGAACCTCTTCTAAATAAGATCTCTTCAGTTCAGAATCATGGTACAGGTTCTATTAACCAATCATTTTCATCTCAATCCCTGCCTCCTAAAGAGTTCACTCCAGTCATTCTTCCTGCTGTGGATTTTCCAGTTCGTCATTTGCATTTACCGCCTCCCCCTCCCTCATTTTCACAAGGCACAAGTATCCCTCATGTGCCACAGCTGCCCAGGGAACACGATTTGAGGCAACCAACTTTGAAATTTTCATCTCTCTCTCCGCATATGGAAAACTGTCCTCCTTATCACGGTTCAATGCAAAACCAGAATTCCCATTTTGCAATGCCACCAAACTACTCTTGGTCCCTGCCACCACCACCACCGTTGCCTTCCCGACCATCATTTGTTAACAATTCAGCTGTAAATGCAGCAACTGCAATGCAAGGTGTTCCTTCATAATTTCAACAGAATCAGCTGCCTCCAAGAAATGATTTAACTTCGTTGACATTTTTAAGGCCTTACCCACATGAACTGCCTGCTCATTCTCAGGTGGGTGAGTTTCACCATCACAACTACTCTCTAATGCAAGGGCCAGAGCCTCCTCAACCTTCCTTGCACATGAAAGATTTCAGACCAAAAACTCTCCCTATGAGCAACCCAGTGAGTCAACCATTTGGAAGTACAGGTCTTGTTGGAGAAGATCACTTCTCACAGTTTCTAGTTCAGGGTTTAAATCCTCCAAATTCATTTGCTCACAGCAACATACCCCCTCAACCTTTGCCTTCTCTGAGGGATTCAGCATCAAGGACAATGCAGTCTTTCCCAGGTGACAACCTGTCTTCAGGAAGATTTTTTAGTTCATCTCCTCAGAATCATACTTACTCGCAGCATCAAAGGCCACTCTATGGTCTGCAGCGGCCTTCTGCTGATGGTCTTGCTGAAAATTTGGGTGATTATGGAAACATTAATCCTTCCTTGTCAAGATATACATCAGATATTCTTGACAAGAATCAGCCATCTCACCTGTCTGATTTTGGAGGGTCAAGAATTTCAAACTACTACAATCCTTATGCTTCCACTTTTGACCAGCCACTAAGGTCCAAATTCAGCTCGAATGTTTTCAATCCAGAAAAGGACATACCCCACAGTAATTTAGGTGATGCTCCTTACAGTTTGAGCCTTGTTCCAGCTGATGGACATGGTGTTGGAAGTCTTGGTTCTAGACACACGAAATCCTCACCAAAGTCTTCCAGGCCTGCTGATTTACCTAGGTCAGGCAGTGATCAGTATGATCCACTTTTTGACAGCATTGAGCCATCTGAAAACTCATTGAAGAAATTTGATTATGATCCGAAGCATCAACCCACTGGCTCCCAGAAGCTATTAGACGTGGAAGAAAAAAGGAAGAAAGATGTTGGAGTTGTTATGGTAACTACATCAGTAAAAAGTGAAAATGATGAATATGGCGAGACAGCAGATGCAGAAGTGGGTGATGTGGACAATGCAAGTGCAAGCAATCCACTTGATGCAACAAATACATCGGCGGGAGAGATTGAGATTGATCAGATTAAGACGCCAGGGAAGAGCAAAAAGAGTAAAGATTCAAGATCAATGAAACTTTTTAAGGTAGCCCTTGCAGATTTTGTGAAGGAGGTGCTAAAGCCATCCTGGCGACAGGGTAGTATGAGCAAGGAGGCATTTAAGACGATTGTCAAGAAAACTATTGACAAGGTATCTGGAGCTATGAAGAGCCACCAAATACCTAAGTCTCAGGCGAAGATTAATCATTATATTGACTCATCACAGCGGAAACTCACTAAACTTGTGATGGTAAATTTCCTTTTTACTTGCCATTTTGTTCTTTTTATTATCTGAACTTATTGTAAACAGTGTCTTGTTGCATGATAAAAACCTGTGTGTGATGATTGAAGAAAACTTTTATATGAAAGATAAGAAAAAGGGATGTTTCAGTAATAGTGTGTTCGTGAACTGGTCACATGAAATTAACATAATAGCGTAGGAACTATGCTCTTTGGGCCCAAATGATATATCAATGCTGAATAAATCAGTATTCATGTCAAAAAGAGTTTGAATCTTCTGATTTACAATTTCACCAATTTTTTAATTACAAAAGATGCCCCAAAATTATATGTTCATTTTTGGCTTGTATCTTCCAAATGAATGTAAAACACTTAATGCATCGATCTAATTGTTGAGACGTGTCGAATGAAAGTTGTTTTAAGTTCAAATGTCTCTAGGATTTGCTGTTTGTAAATATTTTAACATACAGAAGTTCGCATTATTTCTTGAAATACGAGGTTTTGTTTTTATTTCTGAGACAAACTCAAGAAATAGAAAGATTTACATAGCATAAAATTTGTTCAAGAGATTCGTTGACTTGTAACTTGTAACAATTGTAAATGATGCTTGAATAAAATCATATATTTTCTTTACAGCACCATCTCATGACATAATTCTGCAGGGCTATGTTCAGAAGTATGTCAAAGTATAGAAGTTGATGTCAGCTTTTGTTTCAGCCCATGATGGAAGAAAATTTTGATTTGAACTGTAAGTCTCTCTGTCTCGCATCTATGTACATCCCCAGTACATGCATGTATGTCAGTGTTCTGAGTTTGAGGCAAGGTGCAAGAAAACTACTTTGAGGATTAGAAACTTAGCTGGCCTGTTTTGTGGCATAGACTTTCTCGGCCTAAGTGAAGCCTAAGGGACAAATGATGAGCTTTTTTTTTTTGTGCCTAAGTGGGTGAGGCAAACTATTTATTTACTTTTTTTTCTCTCTAAAATCTTAACAAATTGTGGTGGTTAGTTTTGGAAGCAAACCACAGTTGAAGGTTTTTCTGGCCTACTAAAATCTGGGGACCACCCTTTTGACTTGGGAGATTGATAGATTCATAAAAGACTGCTTTATTTCTTGTGACTTCTGGGTTTTTCTCCTCTCTGCTGTACTTGTGTTTTTGTTCTTTTTCTTCTCTTTCTTCTTTTGTTGTCTCCAGCATGCTTGTCTTCCCTATCCTCTGAGAGTTTTTGTCATTGGTATATATTATAATTACTAGGCTTTGTTTCATCACTTATGTAGCTATGTTTGATCAAAAATGTTAAATAGGCATAAAATGCCTTACATGGATGTATATTGTGTCATTGGTATATATTATGATTACTTGGCTGTGTTTCATTTCATCACTAATGTAGCTATGTTTGATAAAAAAATGTTAGTTGGCCTAAAATGCTTCTGAAATGTTTCCATAGCTTTACCCCGCACAACTTTTATCTTATATTTGTACGGATTATTTTTTTCACTAATTTTACTAATTGAAGTAAAATTTTCTTATATTTAAATGGAAATTACAAAACTCAAAAAGATTATAACATCTCAAGTTCCCAACACCTTAAGGCTGTCATGGTGGAAATTCTCCATTTTATTCTTCCCTTTTTAAAATATGGCTGTGGATGTATGTTTATAACCTATTAGTAATTTACATTTAGGTAAATAACTGTTTTTTAGTTGGAGCTTTACTCAAATTTATTTTTTCTGGTAGACTATGGGAAGGGGAATCTGCAGTTGTTGCGAGGAAATGTGAGCACGTGCTCTGATGTGTAGAGTTTGTAGCTGGCAATGCACCCATAAAATGTCCTGGCACATTAGAAGATTAACTTAGGAAAATCGGTTCCAAACTCAGTAAGTTCTGAGGAAGCTCAAATCTTGTATGTAATGCACTTAATGATTTTGATCAGTATTTTTTAGGTGATGGTTCTTTTTTCTTTTTTTTTTTTAAAGAATTTTTTAAGTACAAGCAAGAAAAAAAGAGAGAGGACAAGGAGTCCTCCTACAATGAAAGAAACCGAAAAAAAGAAGAAGAAAAAGGAATTAACGAGAAAATTCCAATCACTAAGAATGGCAAATAATAGTCCAATCCCTAGAAATCAAGAAAAATGGAGACACAAAAACCCGAAATGAAGCTAAATATCCCGCCTAATCCCGTAAAGATTCTGCATATGACTCCTTTCCATCAAAGATTTGTGCGTTCTGTTCAGCCAAATAAACCCAAAGATAGCTAAAACAATAAAAGATTACGATGTTTCGGCTCTCTTTTTGCCGCCAAACCCTTTGAACCTAACAAGAAGCATGTGTGTGCACTCCCTTGGAGCAACCCACTGATCATCACACAAACCAAAAAGACGCTGCCATAATAAAAGAGTCACTGGACAATGAAGAGATAAATGATCCGCCAATTCCCAATTCCGAATTCCTCTAGCACGTCACGCTCCATTGAGGACACAAAAAATAATTAGGCCTTCTCCTTTGGAAGAGAACATTGGTCATGACACCTCCTTGAGCTACGGACTACATGAAAAATTTCACTTTATGAGGAACAACTGCTTTCCAAATTTTCTTATGAAGAAAGAAACAAAGAAACAAAAGGTTTATCAATGAGTTTGTCAAACAAAGATTTACATGAGAAAATCCTTGAAGAGATGATATTCCAAACCCTTTTATCGCTAGAAGAAGATGAATAAATCCTATCAATCAGTGACAACAAAACTGCCAATTCAAGACTCTTATCGCTTAAATTCTTCAGGAAATTGAAATTCCAAGAGATTGGTGCCACGTTAGAAGATGCCACTTATGTAATTGAAACATTTTGAGAACGGACCAACCTATATAGAAGTGGAAAAGCTCTATCAAAAGAGGTATGCCCTGTCTAAACATCTTTCCCAAACTGGATGCTAACCCCATTGCCTACTTTCAAAGATAAGAAACTAGACACTAGTGGGGACAAACGAGATTTAGACTTTTAAGGAGAACGGTAATTGCCTCTACTAACCGCAATAGAATCTCTGCCATTGGCATGAATTCTATACTTGCTTTTAATGATGAAACACCATAACGATTCACTTTTGACAAGAAATCTCCATAACCACTTGCTCAAGAGAGCAATGTTCCTATCAACAATATTCCCTATAGCAGGACCCCCTTTATCCCTCGGAAGAGAGACAACCTCCCACTTAGCTAAGTGATCCCATTTACCCTCATCACACCCTTCCCAAAGAAAGTCTCATCAATTTCTCAATTTTTTATTTTATTTTATTTTTTTTCAATCTTGACTGGGGATCTTGAACAAAGACAAAAAGTAAATAGGAATGCAACTCAACACGGACTGCACCAAAGTGTATCCCTCCCCCTGCAACAACAGACAACAATGCTCACTTCCACCCGTCCAATCTTTTCGCAATCTTAACAAGGACAAGGTTTCAAAAAGTCTCCGCTCTAGGATTTGCCCCCAATGGAAGTCGCAAATACTTAAAAAAGAAACTTCTCAATGGGACAACTTAACATGACTGCCATGTGGCCATGCTCCCACCCAATAGCTGGGGGACACATGGCCATCTTGTCTGAAGAAGAAGGGAACAATGTGGTTGAATGCCCCCCCTGCTATTGGGAGGATAATTTTTCCTCATCTAGACACTGGATTCTTACATTTTCAGTGTAGTCAGTAGCATTGAAAAGATTGAAATGAAAATGAATCAGTAGCATTTTTTTTACAGAGTAATCTAACGTGTTTTTATTATTATTTTTTCTTTATGATTCAACACAGATCTCCCCTATCCATGTTAGGTTATTTTATTTTGTTGGACATTGTTCACGATCATATGTACTGGAAAAAAAAAGAAGAATGTATGATATTGAATTTCTTTAAAGGAATGCTAGAGTTTTTGATGGGAAATGTGAAGATATTGAGAGTTTGTGGGAAGGAAATTGTTTTTTGGCATCTTTCTGGATTTCAATGCTGCCTCCTTTTGAAGGGATCCCTCTTTTTCTTGTTTCTAGGGATTGGAGAGCTGCTTGTAGAATGTGAGATGTTTTGTTCTGTTCGTACTTTCTTCTTTTCTTGCTTGCCATCTTTGTACTTCATCTTTTTTTCTTAATATAGTTTTAGCTTTTATTTTTGACAAAAAAGAAAGAAAGAAAGAAATAAATAAAAATCTTCACTATTGTTGTTTAGATAAAATGGCCAATTGGGTTTTTTAGTATGAAGCATAATAATATGAGATTACAGTAATTCTTGCTACTTGAAATTTATTATTGACTTGAGAATTAGAGGAGACCTTTATGAGCCTGCTCTAAGGGTAAAGGGTACAATCTGAAGTGGTGTGGGGTTGATGAGTCCCAACCCTAGGCCTTTGCTTGGGTGGGGATTTTGGGATGTGTTTTGAGTTAGAGGCATCAGACATCCAATGCTTTGCTTGCAGATCATGCAAACTGTGGTTCCAGCTCTTCATTCAGAATGGAATATGTTGCTTCTGAGGATCACATAGAGAGAGATGGTTATGTATTAGAAAAATGATTTGTGGCTCTAAAACTGCTGGCACTAATGACACTAATTTTCTGTTTTGGTAACTTTGTTTTTTTTTTTTTTTACCTGATATAGAAATTAGTGCCATTAGTGCTCAAAAAATTAGTGCCACAATATTATCCCAAAGAGTGACCAAGTTGAAATGGACACAATGGTGGATAGAGTTTCTTTCTTTGTTTCTTTCATTTTGATAAAAAATAAAAATAAAAATACAAATGCAGCAACCAAACATTTACTAGTTTCCATGTTTGTGTAATAAATAGCAGATGCATTTTTGTAAATAGAGTGATGCGATCCAGGAAAATCTCCGATGTCTTGTAATGTTTGGAATTTAAAAAATAAAAAAAAATAAAAAAAAATCTCCTTTTATTAATTTATTCTTTCTCTTTTGATATTTGTATTTTTTTTACTTTTTGTTTCCTTGATGCAATTTAATAAATTAATTTGGTGGAATTGCATCGTTAAGCTTTTGACATTAGTTTATAAGTCAATTTATTTGGTATTTTAATAATCTAAGATGTCGTTTTGTTATCACACACTAAGAAGCAAACCCAAAAAAATAAAAATAAATTAAAACATTATTTATTAAAATAATTAAAAATAAAAGATATAAAATCTGACTTATTTAAGTTGAAAGGTTTTGAGTATAACTTGCCTTGGTCCTTAAAAACAAGTGTATCAAATAACATAGTAATTTTTTTTTGCTCTGAATTTTTTTTTTTTTAGCTTATTAAGACTCAAGATATGCACTATTGTGTCAATTAATAATGAAATTACTAAATTCATAATCATTATAATGGTAAATTTCTCCTTTTCTCTCATCGAAGATAACAAATGAGAGTAGGCAAATCAAGTCTAAAAAATCAGTAAAAAGGTTACCTAAATCACCTTCCTCTTCTCCTTTTCTTGCAGAAAGCTCTTTGTTGGGCAAGAGATTGCGGCGGGATATTCGGATTGTCAAGTTTTGCTAGATGTTTTGTAAAACAAATTCGATTCAGATTGGAATGTTTCGTCAATTATTTCGGAGATTAGACATATAGCTAAGTGTTTTAATTTTCTTATCATTTCTAAAGTTGATCGGTCTATAATCAAACCTACTCATGATTTGGCTAGGTTTGTTAACAACTTTTAAGTATTATATATATGTATACTTTCGTTTGCTACAAAACTTTAAAAAAAAAAAAACTCTTATGCCTCGCTTAGCTTCTCTCCAGTTTCCTATCCTTTTGGAGTATAAAATATATAGGGATAATTTGGGAAGCTAACAAAAAGTTAACTTTTAGGTTTTAATCAATTTTGGATCACATTACGGGAAAATTTTACTTTCACACACAAAGTTCTCTCACTCTACACACTTAATATAAAAAAAAAATCAATTATATTTTTATCCTAAAATAAAAATACTAAAATATCCTTTTATTTTTCACATCCAAAACCCTAATTTTCAAGTCACCCAAAAATTAAATTTATCAGTAGTCTAGTTTGGTTAGTCATCTCCTTTCCTTCACTTCAGGTGAGTTTGTTTGCAGGGGATGGATCATCTTTGTATCCTTACTCTCTCCTTCTACTCCTACTTTTACTAATTTGACCATTTTTTAGCTCTACCTCTAACTCTAACTCAAGCTCAAGTTCTTCTTAATATTGTTTATAGATATTTTATGTGCATTTTTTTTAATTAAAATTAAATTTAAAAAGGGATCAATGTAATGTATTCAAACAGAGGGTGAAATTGTACTACGTGGGGGTGTGATTCCAATGTGAGCCATAGAAAAAGATTTGTGAGAGAGAGAGAGAGAGATGCATGTGGGAGGTGTGTGAATAGACTTGAGAAATGGGACCAAAACTGTAAGTACAACCGTTGGCCTCTTCCCTTGATCGCCTTAGCAAGGGTATGTATTTAAAGTTGGACGACAGTGACTAATTAGAGTTAGAGATTAGGGTTAGTGGTGAAAGGATAAAGAAGATGGTATTTCTAGTATAGAGGGTTGTGTACTGAGTAAATATTTTTTTTTCAAATTCATTAATGTTGTGTTTGATTGGGAGATTTGGGAAAAGATTTAGAAAAGAAAAGAGAAAAGATGTGTGAAACTAAGTAAAATATAAGTATATTTTATTCACATTTTACCTTAATTTTTTCATTTTTCTTTTCAAATCCCTTCTCAAATCTTCCAACCAAACACAACATCAGTGTGTGAACTAAGATATGATGTGCACAAAGATAAAAAGATATGTGGAAATAGAATTTCCCTCACATCACGTCTCATATTTTTTTTTTTGGATCAACAATGAAGGAAAACTTTATTGATGAGATGAACCTTACAAGGAAAAAAAATCAACAATGGGGGGAGGGGAATGATGTGGAAGCCATCAAACCAGGTAACTGTTAGTGAGTGACCAACAGATATACAAAACACTTATCACCTCTCATATTTTTTACACACAAAAAAGTTTAAAAAGTCAAAAAGTTAGCTTTTAACCAACTTCTCAAATCACCCCATATCTATATTGCTTACTATATGTATATATATATATATTTATTTATTTATAACTCAAATGAATTTGGACTTTAAATTACTAGTCATATGTATTTTTTTTAGAGTGTTGTTATTAGCACCTATCAAAATTCTTTAGACCTCCATTTCTTTGGACCCCAACCCTAAACTCTAAATTTTAATAATATTTTTTTGGACACCCCACTTATTACCAAATCTACCCAAATTCATAATATTTTCACAATGAAATGCACATCCACCTAATTTTTCATCTCTCTCATTCCCTGACTCACTCAATCTTCAGAGTTTGGAGCTTTGGTCCAGTATAGAATTCTTGGACCCCAACCCTCCATCACTCGTCATTGCCTCGCCAATCAGGAGCATTCCGACGACTCATCTTCTCTGAATGCTCTTCAGATCATTTGAATCAAGAACCTCTCATCCTCTCATCATCATCCTCTTCGTTACTTTTTGTATCTTCGTCATCGCTGAGATCGATCGAAGATACTCCAATTTCTACGGGATTTGTATAACCGTTTGCAAGATAAGGAAAAACAGAATCATCGTTTGAATCGCCATCAGAATCATCGTCTGAATCGCCATCAGAATTTTGAATGTAGCCCAAAACAATTTGTTCACCACTGTGTAGCCGAAAAAATGTCTTTTGTTCAGAACTGTTTTGTCGAACAATAATGATCCTGTCAACACTGTATGTCCGGACAAAATTTGTTCATCACTGTGTAACTTGAATTCATTCCAATTCACAACTTAAAATAACATGAATTAAATCCATTCAAAATACATAACTTAAATCCATTCCAATTCACTCTTTCCCATTCTAAGTTAGTTTAACAAAGAAAATTACATAACTGACTATCTGCATTAATGTTCGGAACCTATGTATTGAACGAAAGGATTATGTTCAAGATCGACACGAACATAATTCTAACAACAAGAAACCAAGACCAACAAATTTCGAACAAAACAAGAACGACCGAAAACGACCGAGAATGTTAATGCAAGACAGATAAACTTATAAGATGATGAAGTATACGTTATACTTGAAGCAAAACTTTCAAGTTCAATAGCGTTGATGATGGTAATGAAGATGACACATTCAAGATTTAAGATGATTATGAAAAATAATAGATTTAGGGTTTATGTTAGTTGGTTATGAAAAGTAATAGGTTTAGGGTTTACAAATATGGAATACGTATAGTTGGAGTTGTGGGTGGGGGTGGGGGTGGATGTCCAATATTATAGAGTATTAGTTCTTATTGATAGATGGGTATTCCATTTAATAATGTTTTTTAATGTAATTTTATTTTAGGGTATAATTGTAATAAAAAAAATTATAAAATGGGGGGTCCAAAGAATTTTGGCAGGTGCTAATAGCAACACTCTTTTTTTATTACAGATTTTGGGTTCCTAACATTATGGTTAAAACTGTACCAAAAAAAAAAAAAAAAAACAGAAGAGTTGCATTTTCATTTAAAGGCAAAATTTACGATGAAGTCTTTATGACATTAAATTTAAGGGCAAATTACATATATCTCCCTCGAGATTTAGCTAAATTACAGATATCCCCCTGAGATTTATATTTTCATAACAAATTGTCCCCTGAGGTTTGTATTTTCATAACAAATTACCCCCTAATTTGTCATGCAAATATAACCTTCAGGGGGGTATCTGTAATTTTTCAAACCTCAAGGGGGTATCTGTAATTTTGCTAAACCTCGAGGGCGGTATATGTAATTTGTCCTAAATTTAAAATATCAGCTTGTTTGGTTCTGGTTTTTAGACAACAGTTTTCAAAAAAATTTACTTTTTTATTTTTTCATATTTTAATGATTTCAATGAATTTTTTAATATTTTAAGTAATTTTTATTTTTATTTTTAGACATGCCTAACATAAATACACTTAAAAAGTATAGCATTGATTTTGTTTTAAACAAGACACTAAATATCCAAAAAATACAAAAAAGCAGTACATTTTTCATATTTTGTGTATTTATTAATTTTTGAAAATATTTTTTCATAAATATTTTACTATTTAGATATATCTAAGTAAGGTGCATCTAAAAAAGTAAAAAAATTACTTAAAATTTAAAAAATATTCACTAAAAATAAAAAAGCACAAAAAACAAAAAACTCAATTTTTAAAAAAACTAAATTTAGAAAACTAAAACCAAACACACTAATATTCTTTTTTATTAAAAAAAAAAGTGCAATTCAATCTAATTGGAAACAATAAGTTTCATTATAATGATAAGTCGTTTATTTTATAAGTCTTTATATATTTTATTTAAAATTAAAATAAAATTAATTTAGTAATTATTGTATAGCTACAACTCAAATTAAATTTAGAAGGTGTTAAAATATCCAGAAGTGCACCATTTATTTCTCACTTTCTCATGACAACTTCTTCTTCTTTCAAAATCACCCCATACAGGCCAAAATTTGAAACAGATTTTAGACACTTATTGTAAACTTTCTAGTCAAGTCATCAATCTTCACAAGTCCAATCTCTTTGTCAGCCCCAATACATTTTATACCCAGCACCAATCTTTATCTCAACATCTAGGTATAAGTTCGGCTATTAATTTCGGGAAGTATTTGGGGATTGAGCTTGATATAGTGTCTAAAAAAAAGGAGATTTTTCATCATCTCATTGAAAAAGGAAGATCCAAATGCCTAGGTTGGATATCTTTTCTTCTTAATAAAGCAGGTTGACTCACATTTGTCAAATCAGTGTTGGTTCTCATCTTGATTTATTACCTTTTCATTTATCGTTTTCCCAAATATGTTTGTAACAAAATCTCTTTCGTTATCTCAAACTTTATTTGGGCGAGTAATCCAAACAAGAGGTCAATCTATTGGTTAAGTTGGAAAGTAATTTGTCAGCCTCTATCCATTGAAGGCCTTGGATTAAGAGACATATCTCTCTTCAACCAAGCACTCTTAGCTAAACAAAGCTGGAGAATATTGATGTGTCCTGGTTCTCTTTTCTCATCATTATTTCAAGTTAAATATTGTCAATCTTCTTCTTTCCTTTCAGTACACATGGCTTCCTCAAGCTCTTAGTGCTGGAGAAGTATTATTTTTAGAAGAAAAGCCTTGAAAAAAGGCATTTGTCAGCAAATTGGGAATGAAAATGACATCTCTTTATGGCATGATCCTTGGCTGCCCTTATGTTGTCCTGTTACCCTCTCATCTTTAATTGACTCAGAGAATAATTTGTTGCTTGACAACTTTTAGGTTTCAGACCTCATAAATCAAGATCTTCACCAATGGAACTCAACACTTTTATCAGCCTCACTTCCTCCTTCCATTGTTCAATTGTTACATACAATCCCTCTTTTTAGTTTTGGATTTCCTGATAGACTTATTTGGGGTCCTTATTCTTCTGGTGAATTTACAGTAAGGTCTATCTATCACATTTTTTAACATTTTAAGTCTACAACCTGTTCTATAATGGAACAAATTTCTGGAGATGATGTCATTCAACCTTATTTTAGGAACACTTCTTCTCTCAACAAAGTGATTCATCCTACTTGGCCTAGATTTACTTGGAAGCAACTTTGGTCCTTACATCTTCCCTTCAAGATTTGGTTTTTTATATGGCAACTTTGCCATGATAGACTTCATGTGAAACAAAATTTGGTCATTAGAGGCTTTCATGAAATTTAGCCTGCCCCCTCTGTCATTTTGGCTTAGAATCTACCCCTAATTTGTTTCTATGTTGTGATTTTGTCAAACAAGTGTGATTTGGTTCTTCTTTGGATTTATTTATACCCTCAAACAGTGCCAATCTTGTATCCTATTGGTTGGGTTCTTGGTTTTCACATCTTAACCTCTCTACTAATAATGACCTTGAGATCTTGTTTCAGATTATTGTTATCCTTTGGGCTATTTGGAAGGTTAGTGGACAGAGTTTATTTTGTGACAAGAAATTCACACCTCTACAAGTTTTATTCTTACCCAAAGACATCTTCTCTTCTCTCTTAACAACTAAAGAATTTCTTAGCTATTCTTCTTCTTTTAGAATTCTCAATAATCACAGCTCTTTTATTAGTTCTACATCATTGGCAAACACTGATTCTTCCTTTAACTTCTCTTCTTTCTATCTTTTCAATCCTTCACAAAACAATTGTGATTGCAACTCTCTTCCTGTGGACCTTCTTGGTAGTCATGTGTATAATTCATCTCCTTCAGGCATGGGTATTGGCATTGTAACGCCCTCAAAATAAACCCAATAATCATACATTCTTAACATGCTCAGACATAGGAGAATAAAGCATAAGTACATTTCATCAAAGTATTTCTTACCAATGTATTACATGTTAACAACAAAAGCAAATGCCTTATGGGTTTACAGCTTTCCAAGTCAACACTTGGTTATAAAAAGAAGAGTTCTAACTCTATACAAAATAAGCCCTTGGCTTGATTTACATGTAATACAAATAAAGTAATCACAAAAGATGACCCAGCCACTAATCCTCTCAAGCTACGTCCTTAGAGGTGGCATGCTACCTATACCTGAAAATGATGTCCCATATAGGGTGAGCCAACGCCCAGTAGAGATATGCTAAACATTGTATGGACAATAACTAAAACATCAGCATTTGATGAACATTTAATTCGCATAAATCAATTCATATCTCATTTCAAATACATGACCAATGTGTCCATATTTTTTATTCCATCTCTTAACCAATTTCTCAATTCACAACCCTAGCTTAGAACCTGGCCATATACTTTAAGTGAGATTACATCTCATATCAACAACATTTCTATTTCAATTGAAATAACAACTCAAATTAATCATTTCATGCTTCATAATAGATACACATTTTAGTACTGTATCCATCTCAGACAAAACACTTCTATATTCCACACATGATACACATTTTAGTGATTTATCAATGTCAAACAAAACACTTCCATATTCCACATATGATACACATTTTAGTGCTGCATCAATGTCAACAAAATCTAGTTTAGAGGTCTATCTCCTATCTTTCCCTAAATTGTGGAGTACATCCCATATCTCTTCCCACACAACACAATGTCTATAAACACATAACATATACATAATCAAACCAATACATAAAATTCATGTATTATATCAACCGCCATGTTCAATGGCATACTCAATTGATTAGTTTTAGTTTGTCTAATCATCATGCATTGTCTACAACAATCAAGACTATCCTCCATCGATAGTCCAAAGCAATTATTTCTAAACAGATAATAATTACGTTCAACAGATAAACATCAACAACTTCAAAAGTAAACGATTAATAAATCCAACTTCACTATTTCATCTCATAATGGACCAATTTCAATATATTCAACTCCTTTTCATATTCTCAAAATTTTCCCAAATTAATTATACCAATCAATTTATGCACAAATTAGGGCTTTCTCCCCCGTTTCTCAATATTAACTCAAAGATTCAAATATCAACAACTTTTCAACAATACCATCATTTGAGACCCAAATACATATTCAAGAATCAAAATAACAAAACCCTCTTTATTCATTTTGAAACCCTAAGCTCCAAAATTTTCCAACTCAAACCATCTATACAAATAGCTCAATATTTATGTTAAAACACATAAGAATGAGTAGGAATCCCTACATCAAGAGATGAATCCCAACGAAGAAGATGAAGAAAATGAAGATGCCCAAAATCCTAAAATTCTCGGATCAAAATGTAGTCCTCAACGATCCCCACACTTTTTGTAAAGGCCAAAGGGTAGGAGAACACTCTAACTAGATCAATACCTAGAGAGAAGTGGAGGTTTTAGAGAGAGAAGCTCTCCAATGGAGTTTTAGAAAAGTAAGAGAGAGAGTGTTGATGTAAAAAGTGATTCAAAATAGCCTAGCTGTCAACTGATATACGACTCTCCCACTCGAGTAGATAATAGGACGCTCGAGCGTTAAGTACAAAAACTAAACCTGCTCGAGTGCCAAGACACAACTGCAAAACACATCCGCTCGAGCACAAAAGAAAAGCCGCTCGAGCGTAGATTTCCCTCTTCCAGTACTTTTACAGAAAAAGAACTACCTGCTCGAGCTCCAAGATACCCGCTCGAGCACGACTTGCTCAAGCGCAAGAAGACCCGCTCGAGCGTGAAAAACCCACCTGTAAAAGTTTTGCAGAGGCACGAGATACTGGAGGTGTAAATTCCACTCGAGCGCAAAGGGACTCGCTTGAGCGGACCAACAACAAAAGCAAACTACGCTCAAGCGCAAAATGCCCGCTCGAGCGGACTACCACAAATCTAGGCATAAAGAATTGGGACTAAAGCTCAACCAACTTGTAACAACCCTACCCAATACATCCTAAAACTCATACATACGGAATTAAAGGATAACAACAAGATAAACACAACTACCAATTCCACGGAACTGACTCTGGAATACGATTAAACAGAAAAGGAAAAACCGGGATCGCTGGCATAGTTGTCTTCCTTAACAAGACCAGGGTGAGCTCATTATTTAAATCTTTGTACATGAATGCTCATGATGCTCCAGTTGCATCTGTTTTGTCTGCTCTCAAGTGGGCTAAGGACAATAATTACTATCATGTTAATGTCTTTACTGATGCCAAATTTTTGTTTGAACAGCTGAAGGGAACTATAAACATTGAAGCAAGCTTGGCACTATGGATTTTTGATATTTGTTTTGTTGCGCAACACTTTCACACTTGTAAAATCTCCTTTGCATATGAAAGTTATCTTCATCCGCTAGGAGGTTAGCATGTTTTACGACATTTTTTTTTGACAATAGTTAGGTAGTAAGAAATATTTTTTTATTTATTTTGATTTCTTTGTCTGCTTGTAATCATAATCACTTTTGTTAGTATGTTGCTTGGACAACTGTGTACTAATTTCTATTTTATATTTTAATTGAAATTCTTATTTTTGCCACCAAAAAAACAAAAAAAACACTCAATTTTAAATTTTTTTAATAAATAATTTATACATATAAAATTCCATAAACTGAAGGATCGAAAGTATCCAAAAAAGAAAAAAGGACACGTGGTACCCATCTGAATCTTCAGCTCACATAGAAGCGAGTTCCAAACAGAAACCCTAGTTGGAAAACCTATATGTAAAGCGAAATTTCATCTGAGGGTGTTTGATTACACGTTTCACGTCACCTCTCTCTCTCTCTCTCTCTCTCTCTCTCACCTCCTCCACTTTCTCTTGTTTCGTACTCTACTCTTCCAGGTACTTCTCTCTCTCTCTCTCTCTCTCTCTCTCTCTCTCTAAAATTTGAATTGTTTTGTGAATTTGCTTTTGATTTGGTTAGATTTTCTTTTTTCGCTATTTGGTGATTATGTTATTGTAGGTTTTTGTGTATTTAAGAATTGGAATCGATTGATGTTTTGTTCTTATACTATTGCTTTGCTTCGTTGTTAGACTTGATCTGGATTTTGTGAGACGAAGTGATTATGAAGTAATCTTTATTCTTTAGTGATAGAGGTAAGATTGAAAAAATCTTTGAATGCTGCTTCCACATTTGTTTGAAACACATGGGAATTTCTTTTTCTTTTTTTAAGCAAAGCTATAGAATCATTTCAATAGAGATTTTGGTCAGGTTTGCTTGTGTTGATCAAATCAAGTTCTGTTTCTAGTACTAAACCCTTTGTGAAAATCCAAGTATTTCCAAAAATAAATTGAGATTATTTAACAATATGGAAGTGCAATGTTGCTCATTTTGATGTTATATCATATCCATAGTGTAAAGTTAATATTATTGTGGAAGTTGCGACATTAGATGTGAACGACATTCCAAAATATGGCCCCTGATGTTTTGTTTACAAATATCGTAATATGATCTCAATTATTGCTACGTAACGTATGTTTGAGTAAGTATATGCGCGTGTATTATTTTAGGGATAATTACCAGCAAGTCCTATGGACCGGACTTACTTACTCATAAGTCCTGAGTGAATTTTTTATTTTATTTTATTTTATTTTTTTTAAATGTATTTAATCCTCGTTTTGATAATGAGAAAATTTTGAGACTTATATGTATGTTTTTGGAATGATCATTTGGCACTGGACCACTGGTTATGATATTGAGAAATTTATCATAGTGTGAAATGATTGGGACATTTTGTCTTTTGTTTGTGAGTTTTGATTTATTTTTAGTTTATTTGTTGTAGTTTGTATTGAAATATGATGTGGGATGGGTAAGTAGTTGAATTGTATTTTTTAAAAATATTTTTATAATGAGAAATTTATCATTGAAAGTTGGAGCAGTACTTATTACTAAGTCTGGTCCATAGGACCGGCCTGTAATTGTCTCAGTATTTTATGCCCTTGACTTTGAAACGTACTTGAATTAGTACAAACAATTTATTATCTTTATTTATTAAATTTTGAGCTCTGTCTATTTATATTATTTGATAAGCAATGCGATATACATGCTTGTGGAAATTTTTCAATCATAAGATTGCTTGACCTTTTTCATGTGCGAAGCACATGCGAAATTTGTAAGCATAAAATGTTTGTTTATTATGCAAGTTCCTTTTGCTTCTAACATGTAACTAGTCTATATTCTATCTTTATCTGGAATGGAGATATCCACTTAGCTCTCTTACTTTTAGGAGTTCATAAAAGTTTGGTCATCTAGTTTTTTGGGTTACCGTCTTATGGATAATAGCTTCACTTGGTCATACTTCTGCTTCTATTTGTTTGCAGTACTAGTATCAGATAAATGACATTTACAAATTGTTAAACTTTTGAGGAAAGTATTATGCTTTTACAAGTTGGATGATTGGTTTTGGTGCTAAATATATTGGCATTATGGGTTATTATTTGCGTATTGTGTTTATTCTGCTGTTAGTTCTTGTCATGAGAGGAAAGGAGTCGGGGAGTGTGACAATTCTGACTCTTTTTTTTTAAAACAGTTTTTATGCACGAGTTGTTCGCTTATGTGAGTGAGCAATGATGGTTTTGTGAATCTTCCACATAATGATTTTGGCCTTTGATTGTTTGCGTGTTATAAGTAGAGCATTGATTTTCTAACAATGCTTGAATTTCTTATGTTGTTTGATGTTTGGTTGGGGCAACAAAAAAAAATGAAGTTTTTTGAGTTTTTCCCCCCCTATGTTATTGCAGGTCCTGCCCGATGGAAAGGGTGCAAAGGAAAATATTAATTAATAAATTTAATCTTATCCTACTGGCTTGAGAAACGCTGCAAAGCGGATATCTGGCAACTTGTTGATTTGAACACAGGGAAGAAGCCAAGGACACAGGAACAATCACTGAATGGGAATGCTAGCATTTGTGGCAAATCAAAAAGTACTTCAGGCAAGGAAACTTCCTTAGATGGAGGTTCATACGCAAAGCATTATTCAGACCTAAGTTTGTGGCAGAAAAAAGAGAAAGACAAAGTAGTAGAAAAGAAGGCACAGCGTCCTGCTAATTGTCATGAATCTTTGTCTTCCAGAGATTACTTTAATGGAGAATGCTCTTCTAGAAAATGATTCTAATACATGGCCTAAAGGAGATGTTAGCTTAAAGTTGGATTTGGAAATGACCCAATGTAATGCAGAGGAAAGGAAAAAGAAAAGGAGAAAGGAAAAGAGAAAGACACAGAAAAAGAACCAGACGAGTAATTCGCTGAAAAGTAAAGATATAGATGATAATCTTCCCAATGGCACTTCAATAAAGGCCAGTCCTGTAAAAGTAGATTCCATTCTGCATCCTTCAGTCAGTACATGCTTAAGTACAGATTTAGAAATCACACAACATGATGCAGAAGTGATTTTATCTCAGAATGTAGACAATGGAAAGAAGAAAAATAGTAGGCATAATGTCTTGACAAGCAATGATACTGATCAAAGCTTTCAGAATGGAGGTTGCCAGCCTAGCTGCTATTTAACTAATACTGAGTTCGTTGAAAGAGTGGATGGAAATTCTGTTTCGGAAGTTGCAGAGCAGCTGCCTAGTTTCCAAAAGTGCTTGGATGCTAGTTCAACTAAGAAGCATGACGACCAAACCCAGGTTGATACTTCTCTTGACTTGAGTAGTGCTAAACCCAATCAGAGGAAGAAACAAAATTGGAGGGAAAAGGGAAAGTTATCTGATTCTAGTGTAACCAGTTTAGTATCCATCAAGGAGGTTGCTCCCCCCTCATTACTGGTTGTACAGGATGCTAGTTCAACTAAGAAGCATGACGACCAAGCTCAGGTTGATACTTCTCTTGACTTGAGTAGTGCTAAACCCAATCAGAGGAAGAAACAAAATCGGAGGGAAAAGAGAAAGTTATCTGATTCTAGTGTAACCAGTTTAGTATCCATCAAGGAGGTTGCTCCCCCCTCATTACTGGTTGTACAGGATGCTAGTTCAACTAAGAAGCATGATGACCAAGCTCAGGTTGATACTTCTCTTGACTTGAGTAGTGCTAAACCCAATCAGAGGAAGAAACAAAATCAGAGGGAAAAGAGAAAGTTATCTGATTCTAGTGTAACCAGTTTAGTATCCATCAAGGAGGTTGCTCCCCCCTCATCACTGGTTGTACAGGATGCTAGTTCAACTAAGAAGCACGACGACCAAGCTCAGGTTGATACTTCTCTTGACTTGAGTAGTGCTAAACCCAATCAGTGGAAGAAACAAAATCGGAGGGAAAAGAGAAAGTTATCTGATTCTAGTGTAACCAGTTTAGTATCCATTAAGGAGGTTGCTCCCCCCTCATTACTGGTTGTACAAGACAGTTCTGTGAGAGATACTTCTTTGAATCATTCACATGAAGCATATGCATCTGGCTGCTCTGATGAAATCATGGGGGTTGGGGAAGTGGTAGCAGAACGTGGCACCTTGAAAGGGATTAATACCGATCAGAGTGTTGTGAACGATGCTTCTTGGGTAGATCTCCCAGATGATGACCAAGCTCAGAGGAAGCAACGAGTGAGAAGAAATCGGAGGAAAAGGAGAAAATTATTTGATTCCAGTGTAACCAGTTTGGGATCCATCAACAATGTTGTTTCCCCTTCATTATTGGTTGTACAAGAAGCATCTGCATCTGCATCTGGATGCTCAGATAAAATGATGGGGGGTCGGGAAGTGGTCGCAGAACATGGCACCTCTCTGCTTGTTACAACAGGAGGTATCTCACTGGATAAAGCTTCTGGTGAATGTCCAGTTTGTAAACCTGCATCTGGGGAACAGGAGAGGAAAGTTGAGATGGCAAACTTGAAAGGGATTAATGCTGATCAGAGTGTTGTGAACGAGGCTTCTCGGGTAGATCTCCCGGATGATGACCAAGCTCAGAGGAAGAAACGAGCAAAAAGAAATTGGAGGACAAAGACAAAATTATTTGATTCCAGTGTAACCAGTTTAGGATCGATCAAGGAGGTTGCTTCCTCTTCATTATTAGTTGTACAAGAAGCATATGCATCTGCATGTGGCTGCTCAGATAAAATGAAGGGGGTTGGGGAAGTGGTAGCAGAACGTGGCACCTCTTTGCTTGTTACAACAGGAGGTATCTCACTGGATAAAGCTTCTGATGAATGTCCAGATAGTAAACCTGCATCTGGGGAACATAAGAAAGTTGAGTTGGAAAACTTGAAAAGGATTAATAATGAACAGTGTGTTGTGAACGATGCATCTCGGGTAGATTTGCGAAATTTTTTTTGTGAACATGGTAACGGGGATAAGGATAAGCCACATGTCATCCATAGTGCAGTGCTGGATGATGACCAAGCTACTAAACCCAATCAGAGGAAGAAACGAGTTAAAAGCAATAAGAGGATAAGGGGAAAATTCTCTGATTCCGGAGTAACCAGTTTAGGATCCATCAAGGAAGCTGCTTCCCCCTCTGTACTGGTTGTACAAGACAGTTCATTGAGAGATTTTTCTTTGAATCATTCAGATGAAGCATATGCATCTGGCTGCTCAGAGAAAATGATGGGGGTTGGGGAAATGGTAGCAGAACATGGCACCTCTTTGCTGGTTAGAGGACATATCTCGCTGGGTAAAGCTTCTGGTGAATTTCCAGATGGTGAACCTGCATCTGGGGAACAGGAGAGGAAAGTTGAGTTGGAAAACAATGCCTCTTGGGTAGATCCCCAGGAAAATTTTTGTGAACATGCTAACGGGGATAAGGAGAAGCCAAATGTCATCCAGAATGCAGTGCTGGATGATGACCGAGTTCAGATTGATGCTTCTTTTGACGTGGGCAGTACTAAACCCTGTCAGGGGAAGAAACGAGTCAAAAGCAATAAGAGGAAAAGGGGAAAGTTCTCTGATTCCGGAGTAACCAGTTTAGGATCCATTGTGGAAGCTGCTTCCCCATCAGTACTGGTTGTACAAGACAGTTCTGTGAGAGATACTTCTTTGAATCATTCAGATAAAGCATATGCATCTTGCTGCTCAGAGAAAATGATGGGGGTTGGGGAAGTGGTAGCAGAACATGGCACCTCTTTGCTGGTTAGAGGACATATCTCTCTGGGTAAAGCTTCTGGTGAATTTCCAGATGATGAACCTGCATCTAGGGAACAGGAGAAGAAAGTTGAGATGGAAAACTTGAAAGTGATTAATAATGAACAGAGTGTTGTGAATGATGCCTCTCAGGTTGATCTCTCGGAAATTTCTTTTGAACATGATAAGAGGGATAAGGACAAGCCAAATGTCATCCAGAATGCAGTGCTGGATGTGTCTGCAGAAGAAATTTTTCATAAATCTACAACATTTTACGAGGACGACGAAGCTTCTGATGATGCATCTGGCAGTGATCCTTCTGTTGAGAACCTAGAGTATGACAATTTGGGTATACAACCCAAGTTAAAAGATGCAATACCTTCATCATCACAGTTTGGTACAATGACAGATGATGATCATGATGTTAGCCTAGCTGTTATTGGAAAGGAAGGGCCTCGACAGAGGTTGCAATCGTCACTACGAGTTCCTCCTGACAATTTTAAAAAAAAGCTTCTTGTCCTCGATGTGAATGGACTACTTGCTGATATTTTTCCATATGTATCTGGAAGACATAAACCAGACAAAGTAATATCACAGAAAGCAGGTGAGAATTGACTAAGACAAGTAATTTTGTTGAAGTTTGTTATCTGTTCTACAACAGCTTGGTTTTAACTTGATCTTCATTTTCTGTACCAGTTTTTAAGAGACCCTTTTGTGACGATTTTCTTCAGTTTTGCTTTGAGAGATTTTGTGTGGGTGTCTGGTCATCAAGGACCAAGTACTCTTCTTCCTTTGGCTTAAGAGATATACTGTTTTCTTTGTTTTGTTATCAAGTCAAATTGCTATTTTTGATCTGTTGCTTTATTTTTCATATTTTTTAGCATTTTCTGGTAAATGACTTGTTCATTTGTTAATTTGCTGCAGGAAAAATGTGGAATCAGTAATTGGTTTTCTCATGGGAAATTTCAAGCACAATTTACTTTTTTGTTGGGTAAGCCTTCCAATTCTTTTCTTCAGATTACTCAATAGACTTAAGTTGCATTGAGCACTTGGTTTCTGCATCATTGTTCAAACGTCTGTTCTTTATTTACTACCAAGTCTTTCTAGATATTCTTAGGGTTATACACCAGTTGCCTGGTTTCTACTTTGTGTCTGACATTTTTATCTCTGCTATAGCAAATGCATATGTTCCACTTGAAATACAGTTTTATTAATATTGCTCCATATTTTAATATTAGCAGTGGTTGTGCACCATAATAAGATTGTACTTCGAAATTCTTTGGTGTTTCTGTAATTTTGGAAGCTTGAATAGCTATGCTACTGCTGAGAGTTTTATAGTCTGTTTGATCACTGATTTTGTTTAGATGAGATTGCAAAGCTGTTTTTACAAAACCAACAAGGAGACCCTGTTGACGATTAGCATATGTGGATTGAACATAATTTTATGCAGCCAACTAGTTTTGTGGTCACTTTGATTTGCCTTTTGCTGAATTCTCTGGGTGATTCTAAGCTACATGGTTGAGTTGTAAAAAAAGGGATTAATGTTTTATGAAATCAGATGTTTTCCCTCAGTGAAAATGCATCTGATTTAATTCATTGTGTACATTTTCATGTAATTTCTTTGCAATATCATTGAGGTGCTGACTCATTAGTTGGACGTCTTAGGTTTAACCATCTGTTGACTTACCTGATTCATGAGGTTTGCGGATGATTGCTTTCATCTATTGGGATTAGTCCAAACTTGAAATTGTCTTGGAGAATGCTGATGTACTAGGAGTAAAAAAAAAATTAAGGATTCATCATTTGAACTCCTGTCATAGGAACAAAACAACCCCTCAAGTAATCTCTGTTTGTCTTTCTCAAGGGAAGTATTTTTTAACTAGTAGATGCCTAGTAAAGGTGCACGTACTCGCACACATGTGGACTTGATAGTTGTTTCTGGATGGTAGAAAACTTTTTGGTGCAAGTTCTTTGTGACTAAACTTTGAATACTGGGCAGATGCCTTGTTTAATAGATTTTAGGCAATTATTCTTCAGGAGTAGGTCTTGCATATATACAACTAATGTTTTGTTGCTTGCCTCGTAAATTCTATGGTTGCATTAGCAATTTCAGTCATTACTTTCTATTATTTCTGTATGTTTTGTGAATAAAAAAAGATTTCCAAAGAGCTTTTGATAGGGCATAGCAATTTAGAAAATAATTTCTGGCATTTGTGAAAGTAGAGGTTTATTTTTTTGGAGGATGACCAGAAGAAGAGTAGGTTATTTTTAGGTGCAATGTTAGTGCCTTTGTTTATTAGATCTCTGGTATTATTATAAGCTTAACTATTTGCCCTGCATTTCAGTTCGTAAGGGTCTCTTTTCTTTCTTTTTTTTTTTTTGTTTTGTTTTTTCATCTGCTGTGGTAAGAGATTTAGTTCAATGGACCCTCCCACTGTAGATACTCATAGATTTGAATCCTTTTGCAAACAATCGGATTGTCTCGATATGGGAAAGGTGCCCTATTGATTTCCATCTGAGGGCTTTACATTTTATGAAGTGAGTCCTGTTATATTTATTCTTGCAATTGTTATCTGCGACAATCATAATTCATCTTCACTTCTCTGTATTGATGTTTTAAGATAGTTAACAACCATAATCAGTCTAGATGTGCAAGGTTCAAATTTTTAAAAATGCCCAAACCAGTGTTGCTTGTGGCGAGCAATTAACGTGGAGATGCGATCTTAGTATATAAATTTTTTTTAACAATTTTTGTCTGCTAGCAGTTTAACTTTTTGAACAGTTTAATAACACAAAGATTGGTTTTGTGCAGAATCAGTCTCACTGTACACGTACAGGTTTTTATACTGTTGAGAATAAAGAAAAGCCCTTGGTTTTAAAGGAAATTAAAAAATTATGGGAAAAGCGTGACCGAAATCTTCCATGGAAGAGGGGAGAGTATAACGAATCGAACACACTGTTGTTGGATGATTCTCCGTATAAGGCCTTGTGCAACCCTGTAAGTTAGTCTGTTTTTCTTCACTTGTTCAGTTTTCCATGTCCTGTTTCTTGTTTAGTATATCATGTATAAATAATGTTTGCAATGTTTACCCTATATTTTGACATCTATCTGTTTCTTTTTTCCAATTATTCAGCCGCACACTGCAATCTTCCCTCATTCATACCAGTACAAGAATGTAAAAGACAATTCTTTAGGTGAGTCACACTACTAAAATTGTGAGTTTCTGCTTTAGAATCAATTGATATAATGAAATGTCTTCCTGAAGAATTGTGGGGCATCTAAGTATATTCTTGTGAATGTGTCTGGCCTACTGTTGCATCACGGATCTGCGACAAATTGATGTGAAGTTTTACTCTTTTTGTCTGCTCATCCTAATTTTTCTGAAATTTCATATCCTCCAAATTTACTTTTGACACCGTGTCTAAGCATGATGGTTGCAAAACGTCGGACCAATTCCTAGATCTTTCTTTTATGTTGGGATAAATTTTAGTAAATCTCCTTAAACTATAATTCATTTGCACTTTGCCCCCTAAACCTAACCACCTCGAACGTTAGGATTCTGTTAGAAATTTAAATAGAAGTAGGTTATGTGTGAAGTACATGACACACTTATTTATTTTTTAGGATAATAATATCCTTATCTTGTGATCTTGTGCTTTGCTTCTCTTGTTTTAGTGGCAAAATGCAAACGAGTTATAGTTTAATGAGATTTATTGTACCCCTTATTATTATTATTATTATTATTATTATTATTTTTGCATGGCCTTCTAAAAGTCAATTTACTAATACAACTTATAATCTTTGCATTATTTGGTCTATAGAGATGTTACTTCATCCGTGTATATGTGATCATTTTTGTTGGTTGTGGTAATTGCTCTCTATTTCCATCTTCCATTGTAGCTTATATATTTAGATATCCAAGTTAAATTTACACAATTTTTATTGTATGATTGTGAGTGAATTTTCAATTCTTTAATTGATAACAGGACCCGGCGGTGATCTTCGGGTTTATCTGGAAGGATTAGCCATGGCTGACAACGTTCGAAAATACGTAGAGCTGAATCCGTTTGGTCAGCGGCCTATCACAAAGACAAATTTATCCTGGGAATACTATCTTAAAGTCATCAGCTCCATCTCATCCCCTAAGGAAGAAGATGCCCAATGATTCTTTTGCTTGTCAGAATACAAAAATAATTTTGAGAACTAAATTTTCCCGAGAGCAACTTCAGCGTAACACGCTGGTGCACCAACAACAATCTGGGAATGCTCGTGGGTGTTCTTGATAGTCAACTGTACGAGGAACCGAGCATTGTTCTAGGGTATAATTCTCTAATCAGACACTCTCATGATCCTGCTGAGCTCTGTTGGTGTATTTGGTTTTGATATCCTGAGACAAATTGGTATTTTTCACCAGAATCTCATACATTTATTTGATAATTGAATGGTTTAGGATAGTTCATTTTTTGGTTAAGATTTTGACTATTAATGCAGTGAATTATATTTTTATTTATTTATTTATTTATTTTGGTGGGTAATAGCAAAAATAGTTATACTGACGTAATTAATTACTTTATTGTGTTGGACATTTTTGCTGGGGACTGCTTTTATCTTTAAAATGTGAGTTTTTTTTCTTTTAAGCTTCGTGTGGCTATCATTTTTGGGCTAAAAAAAGTACAAAATGACAAAATAGGCTAAATAAGTTAATAAGACAAAATATTACATTCAAATCATAATTATTATATTTTTTCTCTCATAAAAATTAAAAAAGTTAAATCAAACAAGGTTAAAAAAGTCACAACATAAAAAAATAAGTTAAAAAAATCAATGTCAAACGAAGACTTAGTCTCATAGATGTGTTTTTGCTGAAATGAAAATTTTAAAGAATCAATCTAATTAGGCTATAAAGTTACTTTATTTTTCTTTTTCCTTTACAAATTTAAAATTCAAATGCAGTTTTATCATTATTGTTGCGATACGCGCAAGTGTATGATTTACTCCAATTTGAAAAAATTTAAGGATTCATTTGAGAAGTATTTTTTTTTTTTTGGGAGAGATTTATGTTTAGATCATAATAAGTGAATTTATTGTTTAAAAAGTTTTATGATAATTAATAGTATTTTTCATTAAATACTATTAAAAAATGGCAAATTATTAATTTTTAGCGATAGTTTGACAATTATGCCACAAAAAATATTACTAATTATAAGTTTTAACAATAGTTTAAAAAAAAAATATTCCAAATTTTTAATTTTCAATTTAAAAAATTTGTCACAAAAAAATGTCACTAATTGTAAGTTTTACTGACAATTTATAAAAATCATGACAAAAAAAAATTACTAAATGTCAATTTTTAGAGACGTGCAAAAAATCGTCACAAAAATTTATTTTTAACGATGATTTTTTTGGGACTTATTTTTAATAGGACTTGATGAGAATTAAATTAAACTATTAAAATCTATTGATAGTTTATCATTTTGGGGTTAAAATATGTAATGACAAAGAGTATTTGGGAATGACTTTTTGATTTTTTATAATTAAAAAAAAAATGTAAAATGTACAGATAATGGGAATGAATTTTTTTAAATGATTTTTTTAATTTTTTAACTAATTTAACCTATTACCAATCGAGTTTTAAATTGATGCATGGTCACAAGGCAAAGCTCCAATAATAGCAAAAACAAGTAGCTATGATATTTTGATCTCAAAAAAGTCGGAGTGCACATAAAAATTTTATAAAATAAAATACAGATGTGAGATAAAAGATAAATTTTACATGTAACTCTAATTTACATAGATTTTACACTTATTTCATATATACAGTTTGTTTATTCTGTAAAAATCTTTTGTGTCATTTCCCTTTGAAAACCAGACATTTTGATTCACCATCATCATCCTAGCCACTGTCACTGTCACCATCATCATCATCATCGTCTCACTGTAGATAGGTTGGCCAGAGAATTGACTTCCCAGCAATTCAATTCTGTGACCTAATTACAGATTTCATGAAGATCTCATGTGCTTTTGTTTGTTATTTATTCTATATAGATACTGATGAGAGAAGATACCAACCATATGGTTGCATCATTGCATGTGCCTAACCAACTTCAAATAGCAGTTATGAACCTAGTTTTTTTTTCGTTACTTGTTTTTTGTTTGTTTATTTTTTTAACTTGATAACATAGATTAACATGTGCGTAGTAATTTTTATGAACGTGATCATAAGAGTTTTTACTTGTTGGGATGAAAAATTTACTCAATCTAATTGTATTTCACCTAATTTGGTTCTAATAAAAAAAATTTAGGAGAGCTTTGATAGAATAAGGTTGAGTATATGGGTAAATAGATTAAAATTGTCAAGATTAAATTAAAACGTAAAGTTTTATTAATAAAATGGTTAAGTTTAAAATTGAATCCGCGTGTAAAATTCCAAAAAACATAATCCTTAGCCATCCCTACTAGATGGGGAGCTGGACAAAAGGAGCTTAGATGGATTGACGAGGTAGGGACACCGCACACGAAAAATCTACACACTCACATAAGATAGGTTTCAGCTATAGTTTGATTTCAGTTTTACATAAACATAATCATAATCATAAAGAGCCAATGATCTATGATTAATGGGCATGAATCCTTAAATTAAACATGCCTTTGTTAAAATGATTATTATTATTATTATTATTATTATTATTATTGTTGTTGTTGTTGTTTTTGGTCTTAGTCATTGTTTAAATCATGTGTGATTTGCATTATGGATATGGCAAATTGGCAGTGCCTTGGGTCCACAAGAACTCAAATGGGATAGATAAATATAATGGTCCCCTCTTGTTGGTTAGGCCTATTGACAGCTGGACAAAGCCCATTAAGCCCAGTTTAACTACATATCTCATTTATGGAATATTCAACAAAGGTATGTGCTGTTGTGTGTAGACTTTGTAGTCCTTTTTTGGATCTTTTTCTATCTCACCATAACCAACTCATCAATGATATGGTTGGTGTTAACTTTGTCATGTGCCATAGATGTAATTAGATCTATTGATCTGGCACAACTACTTCATTGCATCATTTGTACCTTTAATTTGTTCATTAGTTGGCTCATTTTATTTTTTTTTGGAAATTTTAGAGAAATCTATTGAATTGGACATTCAAATATGCACAATAATCACAACAACGACAACATAATTTAGAAGTCTTTGAACTAAATACAATACATAATTAATATAAAGTAACTTCCAAACGTGAAAAAGAGAAATCCCAATAAATATACGGAAAGTATAGATGTAAGGTCCAGGTGTCCCACATCGGGAATGGAGGAGGAGTTCCTAGGTTATGAAAGTAAAAACTTAGACCCTTATATAGCATCGAGGTCTTTTTCTTGGTGGTGAAATCCCTAGCAGAATTCCCCAGTTAAGTGTGCTTAGGCTGGAGTAGTTCTGGAATGGGTGACCTACTGGAAAGAACAAATCCGTGCAGGCTTAGCTTAATGTAGACAATATCGATGCATGTGGGCAGGCTTGTGAGTTGGCAAGCTACTGCACGATGATGTGCAGCCTTAAGGGAGGTGGATTGTAAGGTCCTGGTGTCCCACATCGGGAATGGAGTAGGAGTTCTTGAGTTATAAAAATAAAAACCTAGACCCTTATATAGCATTGAGGCCTTTTCCCGAGTGGTGAAATTCTTAGCAGAACTCCCCAATTAAGCGTGTTTAGGCTGGAGTAATTATGGGATGGGTAATCTACTGAGAAGAACAAATCCGTGCGGGCTTGACTCAAAGCGGATAATATCAATGATATGTGAAAGGTTGAGGCGTTACAATAGAGGTTCTAACTAATTAATAGATATTTTGTTCACTTTGTTTTGAAGCAACTTTGTTTTGTAGCTTATGAGATAGAAATAATATAAATAGTTAGAAAAAAATTAATAATCTACAACCTGAGAAAGGAGAGACTTTTGGATCCTGATTCTTGATTTTGAATTGTCGGTTTAAGAAAAAGTTACACCAAACATATTATAGTCTAACAATACATTTTAAAAATATAGAAAAAGCACAACAAGGACTATGTCATTCATCCATAACAGGGATGAACCCAAGACCTCAACAACTGAGATAATACCGTCAAACACCAACACCCTTTTGGAAGATTAATTTGTAAATCTAATGTAGTAATTAGACAAATGGATTGGTTATGTAATGTTGCTGTCAAATATGAATCAACCTTAGGTCTCTCTATATGATCAATAAATTCTAGATGTTCATGGAGAGAGTGACATGAAGGGTGATGAGTTAGTGAACTACTTTCTTGTCTATAGAGCTGCAATCACTACAAGAAAAAGCATTTTTGCCGATCACTTTTAGCTACTAAAATCAATTTAGTCGCCAAAAGTCACGGAATTGGCTACCAAAAATAATTTTAGTCGCCAAAAGTCAACTTTTTAGCTACTAATATTTTTTAGTAGGGGAATGTTGATTATTGGCTACTAAAAAAAATTTAGTAGCTAAAGATATTACAATTGGCGACTAAAACAATTTTTAGTAGCTAAACATATCACAATTGGCGACTAAATAAAAATTTAGTAGCCGTAGAGGTACCTTTAGCTACTAAATTGTTTGGTAGCCGAATGAAAATAAAAAAATTAATTTTTAATCTTTCCCGACCAAACTTTTGGTCGCCAAATGTCAAGTTTCAAATGACAAAAAATCTTTTAGTCGCCGTAGGTATACATTTGGCTACCAAATCCTTTAGTCGGCAAATGTTTTAACAAAAAATTAATTTTTGTCTTTGGCGACTAAACATTTAGTCGCCAAAAGTTGATTTTCAGCGACAAAAATGCTTTTAGTCGCCGTAGGTACAAATTCGGCTACTAAATCCTTTAGTCGGAAAATGTTTTAATAAAAAATTAATTTTTGTCTTTGGTGACTAAACATTTAGGCCTCGTTTGGGAACAGACTAATTTAGTAACTTTTTGGCTAATTGGCTAAAAAGGTTGGTAAGAAAAACCTGTATGTTTGGGCCAACTTTTTGGCTAATTACGAAACGACGTGCAAAAAGTAGAGAGAAAAGGGAATCTTTGACTTTTTGGTATGTGTTGTTGGCTTTTTGGCTAAAAAGGTAACTTTTTGGCTAATTGGCTATTTTAGCCTCTTGCCAAACGAGGCCTTAGTCGCCAAAAGTTGCTTTTCTTTTATTTTATTTGATTTTTTACGCAATTAAATAAATCTATTTTTTTAATTAAATAAATAAAATATCAATAAAAATATATGTTATTTTTTAATTAAAATTTTAAATAAATTTATTTTAAAAAATGTTAATAATTAAATAAAATAAAACATCAATAAAATTTAAATATTTTGTGGCAGAATTTAAATAATGAAATTAAATAAAATAAAACATCAAAAAAATTTAAAACACGGGTTCAACTGGCTCAGAATTTTATTTAAAAAATTTTTCCTTCTTTTTTTTTAATTTTCTTTTTTTTTCTTTTCTTTCTTATTATATATATATATATATATATATTCTTATATATAAAATATAAGAATATAAAATTAAAAGCTCAATTTGTGATTATATTTTTCAGTAAAAAAAATATTAAGATAAATATTTAAGATAATTTAATATTTTTAATTTATAATTTTATTACTTATATTTTTATTTAAATATCATTTTAATATATTTGTTACTTTTATTTAAAATTTTTTTTAAATAATGAATTTTTTTTGTTACTTTTAATATATTTTTTTAATATATTTTTTACCGACTAAATTTTAGTCGCCGATTATAATTACAAAATTTAAAAATTATGCTTCAGACTTCGGAGGGAAACTTGGGAGGAAAACATTATTTTCATTGGCTTCAGATTTTAGATTTTAGTTTTTCTGTCTCTCACTCTCTAGGGTTGTATTTTCTTGATTTTGTATATTAAGAGAGAGAGACAGAGAGACTGGAGATGGGAGTGGCGAGCAAAGCAGGGGGCTGGGCATTCAAGGCCTTCACTCATCTATTTGTTTGTCTATCTGTCTGTCTGTCTCTCTGTGTCTCTCACACATCTATCTCTTCTCTCCTTTCTATCTGTTTCTGTCTCTTTCGTTCATCTCTCTTTTCTCTATCTCTCTTGCTCATATCTCTTCTCTCGCTCTCTCTCTCTCTTCTCTCTTTATCTCTCTCTTTTTCTATGTCTTTCTCTCGATCATCTCTTTTCGCTCTCTGTCTCTTTTTCTGTCTCTCACTCTCTATCTCTTTCTCTCTCTCTCTCTCTCTCTCTCTCTATCTCTTTCTATGTCTTTCTCTCGATCATCTTTTTTCGCTCTCTTTCTCTCTCTTTGTCTATCTCTTACTCATATCTTGTTTCTCTCTGCTCTGCCTCTATCTCTTTCTTTTCTACTATGTCTCTGTCTTTATCTCTGTCTCTCTATTTCTAAATTTTGTAATTTTTTTTTTTCATAAACTGAGTCATAAAACTCCAATAAAGTAAAAAGTATAAACAATAAATAAAATTAAAAAATATTAATTTAACAAGCCTGATCTATTTTTCACATCTCTTTCTCTGTCTGTCTGTCTCTCTCTCTCTCTCTATATCTCTTTCTCTCTTTATCTCTCTTTCATTTATCACTCTTCTCTCTTTCTTTCTCTCTTTGTGTCTGTTTGTCTGTCTCTCACTCTTCTCTCTTTCTCTTTCTTTCTATGTGTCTATCTGTCTGTTTATCTCTCTCCCCCATTGTGTTCACATTGCTCACTCTTTCCCTCATCTGTGTGTCTCTCTGTGTCTCTCACTCATCTCTCTTCTCTTTATTTCTCTCGCTCATCTCTCTTCTCTCTATCTTTCTCTTTGTCTCTCTTATTCATCTCTCTTTCTTTTTATGTCTCTCTTGCTCATTTGGTCGTCTCGCTATCTCTCTCTGTCTCTCTCGTCCAGCTCTCTTCTCTCTATGTTTCTTTTCTGTCTATCACTCTCTCTCACCACCCATCTCCTCTACCACCTTCACCACTACCAACAACACCATTCCACCAACCCTATTACTTCTACCTGTCGCTACTTCACCTCTACGACTACCATTACTACTACTATCGCTACCACTCTACTACCACCACTACTACTACTGCTACTACTACTACCATTACCTCTCTTTCACCCCTGCCACTCCATTTACACTACCACTACCACAACTTCACCACTAATCTCTTTCGCCATCACCATCACCATCACCACCACCATTACTACTACCATTACTTTTATTTAAATTTTTTAAAAATAATTTATATTTTTTTTGTTACTTTTAATATATTTTTTTATTTTATTTTTTACTGACTAAATTTTAGTCGGCGATTATAATTACAAAATTTAAAAATTGTGCTTCAGACTTGGAGGAAACTTGAAGGAAATTGTGCTTCATTGATTTCATATTTCGTTTTCACTCTCTCACTCTCGACTCTCTCTCTCTCTCTCTCTCTCTCTCTCTCTCTCACTCTCACGCCTCCTCCATTTCGCTCTCTCTCATAAAACTCCAATAAAGTAAAAAGTATAAACAATCAATAAAATTAATTTAACAAGCCTGATCTATTTTTCACAAAATTAGCAGCAAATATTTTCACAAAATTTTATCTTAATTTGAAATTCCCTCTCTAATTTGAAATTCACTAATTAGTCATGCAGGAGTCCCAAAAAAAAATTAACTATATTTTACAATATAAGAATATAAGAAAAATTTTAAAATATAAGCAAATATAAGAATATAATATTTTAAAATATATTCTTATAAAATATTAAAATATATAAGAATATATTATTATCTGTCATAAAATTTAAAAATACAAGAATATAAGAAAATATAAGAATATAAAATATAAGAATATAATATTTTAAAATATATTATTATATTTTTCAGTAAAAAAACATATTAAGACAAATATTTAAGATAAACTTGGTTTGAATCTGTATAGAAACTTTGTAACATTTACTTCTATTTTCTTTTAAGATAATAAATTAATATTTAAAATTTTATTTTTGTATCACATGAACCATTGGGCAACATCTAAAAAAACACCTATTTTAAGATAATTTATTTTTTCAATTCATTTTATCGAGCGAATCTAACAAATTCAAAATTCAAAATAAGCAACAAATATTTTATTTTTTTGTTAATTTTTATCTTTATTGAATTTTTTTTGAAATTTTAGAAAAAAATTATAATTTTTCGAAAAATAAAAAAATTATTTTTTACTTTTGGCTACCAAAATTTTGGTAGCCAAAAGTTTGTTTTCAGCGACAAAATTCTTTTAGTCGCCGTATGTATACATTTGGCTACCAAATGCTTTAGTCGGCAAATGTTTTAATAAAAAATTAATTTTTGTCTTTGGCGACTAAACATTTAGTCGGCAAATCTGGATTTTCAGCGACAAAAATTCTTTTAGTCGCTGTAGGTATACATTTGGCTACCAATCCTTTCGTCGGCAAATGTTTTAATAAAAAATTAATTTTCCATTAATTTTTCTACTTTTCCTTATATTTGCCCTAGCCTTCTGAGATGTTCTCTCTCTCTCTCATGATGCGAATCTCTCAATCCCAATCTGGTGATTCGGCGGACTTTGCAAATGGAGTCTCACTGGCCGGACTACGGCATGTTCAGTGCTCGCCTTTTTTGCGTCATGGCATTTGGTCGGGTTGTATTTACCAAGGGGTCCTTCAAGAGACCGTGTAAGTCCTCTCTCTCTCAGCTCTAATTTGATCTCTGGTCTCTCTCTCTCTCTTTCAGATCTGGGTCTCTCTCTCTCTGTTTCTCTCTCTCTCTTTCTCCCTTCCCCTATTTCCCCATTTCTCACACTTTATCTAGGGTTTCTCCCTTCCCCTATAAAGAACAAGTAAAGAAGAGAACGATGCAGAGGAGGAAGAAGATGAAGCTGACTCTGAGCTTCACCTTCTTCTGATTAATTCATGTCCACTTCTCAGCATCGCTGCGTTTTTGGTTCGTTCTCCCCAAACTCACCTCCTATTTCTCTTTATTTCTGATTCATTCATAGATTAATCAGTGAATCTCCTGTTTGGTTAGTGAGAAATCGTAAGAAAAAAAGCATCCTTTTTATTCTTGCCACCGCCAATTAAACCCTAACTTATTTCCTGATGTTTGTTTGGTTCAATTTTGTGGTAGTTGGCAATATACCCTATGATGCCACTGAAGAGCAGCTAATACAAATCTGCGAGGAGGTTGGCCCTGTTGTGTTTTTCAGGTAAAACCCTCTAATCTCGTGTGTCTATTGGAAGGGAGAAAGGACACTGTTGTGTCTTTCAGACCTCTGCTCTTTTGATTTGAAAATTTAGGGATTTAAAGAATGCAAAGAAGGACTTGGGCAAGAATTGCGTTGCACTTTATGAGGCTTCAAGTGGTGATGGGTCGTTAAATGATGATGGTTTGTTTTCTCTTTCCCAGTTATTTGTTTATTTATTTATGAAAATGACAGATACTTGGTATTCTACCTCTGACAATGATTTATATATAGTTCAATGGCTCCTCAAGTTAAATTGAGATTTATCCTAACAATTTTGGTTGACTGTTAATTGGTCTAAATTGTACATGGCCATTTCATTTCAAACAACTTTTGCTCATTTTATGGTGTCACTTCTATGTTTTCCCTAATGCATTTATGTCTTATTTTATTTTTTCTCATAGCATTGTTCATCTTTCCTCAACATTCTCATTTTAGTTACACTCTTTTTTTTTTTTTTTTTAAATTAGATTCTTAGTCATCTTACATTACGCTCATGTCCGGTACTATTTGAGATTTATGGACCCTAACAATTCAAGAGTTGGTTGATAAGATGAAAGAAATGTAAGTGCCACTTTTGCTAACACTAATCTCTATAGTTTGGCCTACATTGGTCTCTTCTGAGGATCTGTTTATGTATATGTCATTTACTACTAAGATGATTATATGCGACGCAGTTCTATTTAGCATCTTTCATGCGGTATTGGAGCCCTGTTGATGTGTATGTTGGCGGTGCTGAACATTTACTAATCTTCATTTCACAGACACTATTCTCAATTTGCCATATGAGTAGCCTATTGACACTAATCTTTATTGCAGGTTGCAAATACAGTGCAAGAACCAATGAATTTGTGAACAATGAGGATATGTTGATGTATAATATCAAAGCTCTAGTTATTTTAATCCAGGTATTGAGTTTTATGTACTGTTAGCTAGAATGCAGTTCATATATTAGGCAATTTTTTAACTCATGTAGTTTTAATATAAAGAATCAAACAATCAATGTCTATGTGAAAATATAAGTCATGACTGTATTAAATAAAGAATAAATAAAGAATCAAATATGTAGTTTTAATATATAGATTTATTCTATATATTAAACAAATAAAGAATGTAGTTTTAATGTCGGTTTAACTCATTCATTCTTAAAATAGAAATAACCTTAGGACCAATTGGTAAAACTGTTTGTGAGATAGGATTTTTGGTAAATACCCTTTTTTTTTTTGGAGGGTGGGAATTTCTTGCTCCGGCCCATGTAAGTGATAGTGTAACAAGGCACCGCATAGTGAAGTGTTTAGAGTGCACACCCCCTTAACTGCTTTCATTCGCCAATGCTAAATGCATCATATAAGAAATCAGAGATTTAAAAATTTTAAAATCTTCAAGGAAACTTTAATTTTAAATATTTTATCACATGATGCCTTACTACGATGCCACTTACACGAGGCAATAGCAATTCCAGCAACATGAGTTTCAGAAAATCTAATTATTATTTGGGTAACGTTTCTGTTAACCATATTCATTTAATTACCACCTAGATTATGTCTTTAAATTCCTTTTGCAAGTGTCCAACATGTAGTTCTGACTGTTTGCTTTGTGCCCAACATACATGTCCTACTAAGCTTTGCACTCAAGTTCTTGTCACTCTCTTGTATGTTTTCAAATAATTATTCAATTATCTCTGACCATCATGTAATATTGCTTGTGGTGTTTCAATTTAGTCACGTAGCAAAATTTTTTACAAGCAAGTCATGTTGATTAACACAAAAAAGGAAAATTTGTTGAGACATGCACATCAAGGTTGATTAACACTTTAGATAATTTGTATATAATGAATGTGAATTATTAAGAAAGAGTCTATATACAAATAATTAAATTATGAAAAGTATTGAGAATGTATATGTGGTATTGTGCTGATATATATTATATATATATATTCTTGATACTTTATTGTAATTTAATTTTGTATATCTAGACTTTCTCAAATTGTAATGTACATTTGACAAAGAGTAGTGCTAAATATAAACAGATTATTTATTTATTTATTACTAGACATGGAGTTAATAGGATCCATACTAATAAATACATGCTCGACCACAAGACCTTTTTGCCTTCGATTTTTTTTCTTCTCATTATTATTTATTTTTAGAAAGACATAATTGCTAGCATTTTATGCTGAGAAATGATCTACCAACATAATTTTTAAACAAAAAATCTATTTAGAATGGCGTGACAACAATATTTTTGAATTTATGAACCACAATGACTAGTGTTATAACTTCAAATCAGAAAGACACATCATTATGTACAAAATTTTTTGTTTGAGCTACTTCAAAATTAGACTAGAAAGGCTTTGTTTTGTGCAGCTTATTAAGTTGCTTATAGCTTTTCATATCTTGCTTATAGCTTTTCCAGAGAATATGTTTAGCCGCAGTGGGTCTACGAGCATGGAGATTCCTGTCGTCTTCGTTGCACAGTCCAATTTCTTGAAAGGTAATTAGCTTTTTTCATATGGAATATACCAAATTATCGGACCTGGAACGGTGAATCTCCTGCACTCTACATATACCACATTGGTTTTGCCTCTTTTTTCTTTTAAATTTTTTATTCTTTGTCGGTTGTATGTGTAATCTTGTTTCGCAGAACTGTAGTACATTAATACCTAAACCGCTTTGTTCTATCAGGAAGAAGCGAACGCGATGGTTTGCATTCGTTTGTATTCGTGAAAAGATTAAGTGAGACCAATGCCGATGATTCGGTCGAGGCCGTGGAGATGGATTCACGTTATGCGGATATTGAGAGTTGCAAAGCTCAATCGTTTCGAATCCCCTCATTATCGACTTTTAGTAAATTTTTACGCTGCAATTCGCTCGAGCTTTTTCCCCGCTTTTTACTGAGATTGTGGATTTCTTTAAAGAACTGCCTCAGTTTATTGTCAAGGCGGGTCAAATTTTAAGTAACCAATATGGTACAGATTGGGAGAAAATACTCGAGGTACTTACACTAGAAGAGTTAAGCTCGAGGTTTTAGATGGTTATGATGATGTGTGTGTTCTTTTTTATTTTAACTTCTTCTCATGTGTGTGTTCAGCTCAACACTTACAATAAGTAACCAATTCCCTGTTGTATCAAAACAACGTACTGATCAATTATTCATTTGTTCATACCTTTTCGTTGGGACAAAGATAAGAATAATGAACAGAATGAGGTTAAATTTTCCACAATAATTATGGTAGTTGGAGTTCAGTTATTGGATTGCTTGCTTCGTTGCGTTTACTTCACAAACTTGTTTGAAGATCTACATGCTGCTAAATTGAATCATTCTCTCTCTTTCTCTGTGTGCCTGTGTTTGGCGCAACGAATTTATTAAACTCATGGTCCATTTCAGTTATTTTACTTCTTTTTTTTCTTGTTTTGTTAAGGTAAATCAACTAGGGGTGGTGATCTCAGTTCAAGTGGTTCCTCAGCAGGAGAAATGCTCAAATGCTCTCCTAGTAGCTTGGACTTGCTTACAAATGCCAATCCACAACAGAGCCTGAAACCTTTATGTGCAATGGGTTCATCTCCTGCCAAAGAAAATGAAGGTAACTCTTTTTCCGATTTTCATTCACTTCTTTTATCTCATATTTCTTTTAACACATCAATACAGACAAAAATATAGGACACAATAATTTTGAAAAAATTAAGACATAGATAAGGCACCAAAGTAAGCTTGCAGGACAGAAATAATTTCTCTTGGATATAGCAGTCGTGTATGGTCACCTTTATGGTAGGGTTTGAAATTTCTTTTATGGTAGGGTTTGAAATTTCTGGTGATTTCGTATACATATGGTGCAATCTTAGCTGAACTATCTTTTAGATCATAGTGATTTTGTGTAATTTTGGTTTGATTTTATGTTTCTGTGATTTTCATTTGCTCATTGTCATTTTAAATATTTCTCTGGTTTAGTTTAGTATAATTGCTCAGTGGAATGCCATTAGTATTGTTCTTCATGATTTCTAGTTTCTGATTTGCCCTCATTTTAACAAACAGATATTCAAGAAGTACATTGAGATAGAGCTGCAACTTGGTAACATAGATCGCTTCAAAGCTTTATGAGAAATATTTGGAGTGGGCCCCAGAGAACTGCTATGTGTGGAGCAAGTATTCTGAGTTAGAGAGATCGCTTAGTGAAACTGAGAGGGCCAGATCCATTTTTGAGCTTGCCATTGCACAACCTGCACTGGATATGCCAGAGTTGTTATGGAACTAAAACATATATCTGTACTTTGATATGATTGAAGCTGAAATTTATTTTTCCTATAGTAGATTTGTAATGTTGAATACAGTCCTGGTGTCACTGTTGAAATCCCCCTACTTTCAAACATGATTTGAACACAATGTCAACAACAACAACCCAAAAAAATCATTTCAAAAAATCTGACGTTGGATTATTGACGTTGGATTAGACTTGGAGTGTATGGAATTTGTATTATATATAGCATTGGACGTTTTTGGATGCTTGGAACTGAAATGTGTGCACGTTGTTGAATGATTTAATGGTTGATAATATATTTTAGTGTTGATGGATTATATTGTTTATACAGGGTACAGGTTGTAATATAAATGAATACAGGTTGTTTATAAATTTTTTTTTTTTAAAAAAAAATAGAAAATTATTTGGCCAGCAAATGTTTTGGTAGCGAAATAGGTAATCAAGAGTTTTGGCTACTAATAATTTAGTAGCAAAAACATAATCCAAAATGTTTTTGCCACAAAACTATTGGCTACTAATACTTTAGTAGCCAAAACACACCTTTTGCCGACTAAATTAAGATTAGTAGCCAAATGTGTACTTTGCTACCAATTTTTAGTAGCTAAAAATTTGAGAATGAGAGAAATAAATTATTGGCTACTAATACTTTAGTGGCCAAAACATACCTTTTGCCGTCTAAATTAAGATTAGTAGCCAAATGTGTACTTTCCACTACCAATTTTTTAGTAGCTAAAAAATTTGAGAATGAGAGAAATAAATTATTGGCTACTAATACTTTAGTGGCCAAAACATACCTTTTGCCGACTAAATTAAGATTAGTAGCCAAATGTGTACTTTCGGCTACCAATTTTTTAGTAGCTAAAACTGATACCTTCCCCGACCAAACTAACATTAGTAGCCAAATGTGTACACTTTTGGCGACCAAACAAATTTTAGTCGCCAATACTATCGCCGACAGGGTTTCCGCGACGACCTTAGCGACGAAAAATTTTGGTCGCTAAATGGTTTTAGCGACTAAAATTATGCCTTTTGCCGACCAATAATTTGGTAGCTAAAAGTGACATTTCTTGTAGTGAATCCTTAAACAATTATGGGCCTTGTGTATGAAGGCAGTTGTGTAATGGATTAAGTGGATTCACACTTGTCTATGATTCACAAATTCTATATATTGATGGACATTTGTAGTTTATTTGATATTAATTCTACATCACAAGATGATTCATGATCAAGAATATAGTCTTAATAATCATAGTAAGTTCTTGAATTTTTATGATTTCTTTTTGGGGATTAAATTAGGATTAAATATGGTGAATACAATAAAACAGAATGAATCATTAAAATTACATAAAAACTTTTTAACTGGGAGCTTTTGAAGTTAATCAAGGTAATTATATTCCCATTTGTTTCCCTCAAGTTATATTTAGTTATGCAATAATTTTATGATGACTAAATTTGAGTACAAAATTTTGAATACTATTTGAGGAAATAATTATTTTGTCTTCTTGAAGTACCATGTTAGTTATATACTCACCCAATAACATAGTGCTATCTATTTATATTGTTTAAAAATTAGAATAATATGTACAAATCACAAAACACTATTAGTCGGACACATAACCACATGATGTTTTAAGTCCATGTGATAATATATGCATATTAGATGTGATTTAGATCATCTCCATCGCATGGGCAGAATGAAAATCTTTATTTCAATGTAAGGTTGCAACGCATTATTAAAATATAAAGTTAGTTAATTTAAAATTTAAAATCTCCCATAACTATGTTTAAATTTTAAATAAAGATATGTTGATAACACTTTTTCACAATCATTAATCATGAGAATATATTTTCATTCTATTCGGATATTGAAAAAGATTGGAATTAATTTAGTCATCCCAACATTATTATGAATCTAATGGTTATACGTATTCTTTGGCATTAATCAGAGCTAAGATTTGTTAAGGGTTGAGTAGAATATGTGGATTAAATTCCAATTATCATCTATATGCTTTTGATCTTAATTGGGTATTGATGAAATAGCTTATAACATCAACAATTCTCACCTATTTTTGGTAATAGATAGGAAAGCAAGCTGATTTTTCATTGTAACTGTCACTTTTCTTACAACCCAAGTCTAGATCTAAAAAAAGAGTACAATATTTGATAACCCTTTTGACTTTTACTATTAGATAAGAAAAGATTGTTAACCCTAATTCTTTGCATTCATATTTATGAATATGCAAAAAATAATAATAATAAAAATTAAGAGCTTTAACATAAAAAAAAATTAGGTGTATGGAAAATGGCTAAAATATTATTTTTTTAGTCAGTTTTACTTAATAGAAATAGACAAATAGTTAGATTAAAAAAAAATTAGGATTTAAATCGATAAAATTAAAATTTTAAGATTTATTTTGTTAAAAGACTCAAATCCTATTTTTTTTATTATATAATTTTTTAAAAAAGTTATTTGTTGGCGTTGGTGACATTGTGTTGAATAACATTTGACACTACATATTTATGTGAAATTCGGACAACTATACACATTAGATTTTCAAAATTTTGTAGTTATTGTCGAAACAATATCATAAACTACGTTGGATAATTCACTGTAACAAATCTTAGTGATAAAAATTTAGAAATATGATTAACTTTTAGGGACAAAATATTTTAATCGTTAAAAGTGTCGTCGTATTTTTAACGACGAAATTAGACTTTAGTAATGAATTACTATCATTTTAGAACCAAAATTTGTCTCAAAAAAGCTTTTGGCACAAATTGATATTGTCTTGTAAAGTATATTTATTAGCGACTTTTTTTAAATTTTATTACTAAAGGTTCTTCTTTAACTTTTCTAGACACCTCACATGATATTTGGAATTGGTTTCCTAGCTAATATTTCTTGTAACAAAATTTTAATTTGAATACAAAAAAGTTTAATCTTTAAAAACCTTATTGTACTTCTTAAATTTGAATCT
The DNA here is from genome assembly GCA_025200525.1 of Camellia lanceoleosa. Classification (NCBI taxonomy): domain Eukaryota; kingdom Viridiplantae; phylum Streptophyta; class Magnoliopsida; order Ericales; family Theaceae; genus Camellia; species Camellia lanceoleosa. Next base: position 27,305,690 of record CM045772.1, on the reverse strand, counting down.
TTTTTTAGGATTTGAAAGGTCCCTTTGTTTCATGTTGACTAATAATCTAGGGTTGCCTTTTGGAGACTTTAGATTTTAGGACCATGCATTAAACAACCCTCCCTCAACGCACCTCTCTCCTACACACACACACACACACACACACACACACATTATGATCTTCCTAAAAAAAATGAAAAATAAAAAAGGACATTATGATTAAAATATTATTGAATGGATAGACTTCCAAGGGTTGAACACACCCCACCATTGTTGTGTAATATTGAAAGCCCCACAAATTGATGTCTCCTTCACACAAAATGATTTTTATCATTTTAGTAGGGGGGATGTGGTTGTGAAAAGTGGGGAATCATGTGCCAATCAGCTAAGAATGAAGGAGTAATGTTCCCTTGGAACATGGGCTAAGATGATTGGGATAGGTTAGTTGGTGGTGCATAATAGGGTTCTAGCATACCCACATGTAATTTCCTCACCTTTATGCATGTGGTGATATGCCATGCCATGCCATGCCATCTCTCTCTCTCTCTCTCTCTCTCTCTCAAATATCAACATGCCATTCAACTTACAAGGGGTAATGCATGGCATTACTTGATAAAAATGTTTTCTTTTAGTTCACTACATATAATGTCCACAAAATATCAAATACTTAAAATTTGTGTGGTTGTTCTAAAAAAAAATACATTAATGAAGAATACGTAAAATGTGTATTGAAATATATATGAAAAAGGTAAAAAACGGTCCTTAGGACTATTGTTAATGTTGAAAATTATGTAAAAAAATGTATTGAAATGTATCAAAGACATATAAAAATATATAGAAGTGTTTTGAAATTATAAATATTTTGATATTTTATATTCTTTTATTGACAAACTTACAGTTATTATTAGCAAGATCCTATATATATATATAGAGAGAGAGAGTTGTTATATATATATAATACTTGCCATATTTAAGAAATAATAATAAAAGCTCCATTATTTTTAAGTCTAAAATAATTTAAGTCTAAAATAATTTTGAGATGGTAAGTATGAACATGAGAGAAGTCACTATTTGCAAATTATGTCAAAACTTAGACGACACCGAATTTATTCATTTCAAATCCCATTCAATAAGAACTAAATTGGACGTACATCCACGTGGTGGTGAACAAAATTAATGGGTAAAATTTATCTTGTGCCATAAATATTTTTTCATCTACATATATATATATATATGTATATATAAGTAGAAAAGTGAAGAACAGTTATCAGAGAATTGATGCAATTATTTGATCATGCAAAAATAATTTAGGTAAGTAAAATATGTTATATACTTTTGTCTACACCAACAGAAGTGTTATAATAAATATATATATATATATATATATGTTATCATTTTTAACTATACAAAACAAGAGGTGAGGTTGGGTTGGGGTCCATATTGCCAGTGAAGTCAAGGAGGAGACAAAGCTACAAGCATGAGAGTTAGCTATCATTTACATCATTATCGGTCCCAATGTGACAAATCTGTGTGAAACATAGCTTGTGGGGAGTTTTATAACCTTTTGTTTGTAAAAGGAAATCTATATCCATTATTGTTCTCCTATTGTCATTGATAATATTAATCACAATAAAGCTATAGAGATGATGGCAATACCATGATATTTCACATTTTCAGCACGAAGTTACTTGGGATGTGACAATGAAACTAACATACATGGTACTGTATTGTCACTATAATATATACACACTTATGCCGTGTCTGGTTGGGGAATTTGGGGAGGGATTTGAAAAGGGAAAGAGAAAAGGTGTGTGAAACTAAGTGAAATGTAAGTATATTTTATTCACATTTCACCTAACTTTTCCCTTTCCCTTTCCAAATCCCTCCTCAAATCCTCCAACAAAAAACGGCGTTAATGTTTTTGTACAAGTAGGTCTACTACTTGATCATGCTGATTTAATTATTGGTTTGTCAAAAGTACTTGCTTAATTTTTTAAGTTGTGTTTAAATTTTAAATTTTTTAAAAAATTTACAGAGGATAAAAGGAAAAGAAACAAATATATATATATATATATATATGACGTAAATCCAAATACAACCTTAATCTTGCTTGGTTGATAATAGATGTTAGGTAGAAGTGTTTAACAATGCTAAGGAGTGGCGGTTTGGATTGACAGAGTAGTAAAGATTTGAAAATAAAATTTAAAATCTCGAGTTTGAGTCTTCTAAGGACCATTAGAGATTTCCCTACCTAAAAATTAGTTCTTGGCTATCTACATATACAAGGTAACTCGGTCCCTTAGATTTGCACTACAGGATATTCTGAATTATTATAAATAGATAAAAAAAAAAAAAAAAACAGAGAAAAATAGAGGCAGTATTTAACAATGCTAGCCATGTGCTTAAGGAATATAACAAAACATTTCAGTTCCTCAAATGTATACTTGTAATTTGTCTTAGGTACCCCTCAATTGGATAATGAATTTGAATAGAAATTTCAAAAAGGAAAGAAAAATGTGAGAGAGACGCGAATATAAAATTTTCTCTATTTTCCTTACATTCCTTTCCTTTTTAAAATTTTTTATTCAAATTTACGATCCAAATACAACCTAAAAGTAATAATTAAAACATAAAAAGTAACAAAATGTTACTATGGACATTTCTTGTTCTAAGAAGATTATGAATTTTTGTGGTGTGGATTATATTAGTTTACCAATAATAAATTTATGGTATACACCATTCAAGTGAAAGTTATGAATCATTATAGTTATGTTATGAATGTTGTGACTATGTTATGAATGGAGTGGTCTAAATATTATGAATGAGATATGTTATGAACAAATTTTGTGAGAAAAGTCACAACATATTATAGTGATTGTTACAAAATGTTATGATTATATAATATTGTGATAGAACGCATGTGGTGTAGCAGCAATATGAAAGTACATTTTTTTTTGAACTTTTCAATAATTAACTTTCATCACATTATTTAAGTCATACATTTTGTTTTATAAATTGTAAAAAATAAAAAATAAAAATAAAAAAAGAAGCGAAAATCACCCACAGGCTTCGCTTGGAAATATATTTTTTTTAATAATTTTTTGACTTTTTAGTTATAATATGATGTAAAAAAATTAGTATGTTTGGGATAATTTTTTAATTTTTTACGAAAAAATATGCAAAAGGTAGAGAGAAAATGAAAATTTTGATTTTTTAGTATAAATTATTGACTTTTTAATTGTTTTTAATAATTTTTTAACTAAAAAAATCACTTATCAAACGAGACCTATGTTTAACAGGCCAAATTTATGGACAATAATTATATATATATGACTTTTATGACTAGTATTTTTTATTTTATCATTAAAAGTGGTACTTGTGTAGTTAAAATTACAAGTGATGATTAAATATATGATTGCCTTTGAAAATGATATGTCCGGCATATATATAATGGCCCCATGTAATGGCACATGTAAGAAGATTTTTTAAATTATAATTAAAATTATAGTAGGTGCATGTAGTTTTCATTCGATTACATTTTATAACAATATATATTAAAGTTGACAATATGGTAACAGCGCTTTCTTTTCACGTTGAAATTTTGTAAAAACGTCTACATACATGCAGGTGGAGAAATTGATGAACCTTCCAGTCAATTGAGGGTTAAACCTTCTTTGTGACACCTCTGTTTAATTAATAAAAATAAATAAATAAATTATAAAAATAAAAATAAAAATAAAAATATGATAAGATAAAATAAAATATTTCATTTTATAGTTATACGTACTAAAATGTAATCTAACTTAAAATTAGAGTCATTATTGTTACTAAAATATAACAATGTGAATAATATATTGTTTGGGGCCAGATCAAAACAATTATGAAATCTTTGAGGTCAAAGTGAAATTAAGAAAAAGATAAATAGTGGTGGTGTTTTTAGCTTAGCATATCTGTGCACAATGGTCACATCTCAAACTTAGGCCCCGTTTGGTAGAACTGTGGGAAAGTGATTACAGACCTGTTTGGTAGAGCTGTGGAAAAATAATTATAACTTATAGCCTAACAGTTTATAGCTTATAGCTGTAAATATAAGCTGATTTTTGATTTATAAATTAAGCTTCTCCTCTCCCACTCAAAGAATAAGTTGATTTTTGACTTACAAAAAGTTATAAGCTGTATTATTAAGTTGAACCAAACACATCAAAATAACTTAAATTAAGCTAAAAGCTGAAATAAGCTGAAAATAAGCCCTACCAAACAGGGCCTTAGCCACCTAATGCTGGGATGATGATTCACCTTCAAAGGTGAATCACCTCCTTGGATTTAGGTATAAAAAAGGGGCTGAGCACTTGTGCACAATAGTGGCATCTCCAACTTAGGCCACCTAATACTAGGATGATGATTCACCTCCTCATTGGATTTAAGTATAAAAAGGGAGCTCAGCAGTAACTTGAAGAAACAAACAAAAACAAATCAATAAGTTAGCAAGTTAGAGGAACTGCAGAAATCCAAGAAGATAAGAAGAAAGTAATAGGGTCAATATTAAGGTGAGTTTACCTTAAATTACCATGATATGTTTTCTATATCTTGAGTCACCATAATATATTTTACGAATATTTTGAGTTACTACAATTTATTTTATATAATTTGTGTTTTATAGTTATATTAATGTTTCAACTATCTGGATTATTTTCTGAACTCTATTTACTTAAATGGAAACCCATGGATATATTTGTTTAAATTTTAGAAAGTATTTGACAAAAATCTTGTAAACAATTATTTTTTGTAAGTACCACCACGAGAGTCTCATGTCTTGGGGAACTTAAATAACTATTGGCCCCTATTTGGCCACTTTGGGATTCTTTGTTTGTCATGGATCCGTTGACCCCTGTTCTGATGGTCACTTCAGTGACCCCTGTTTTGTTTTGTTTTGTTCTGTATCGTGGTTATAGTTATTTACATAATTTCTGTATTTCAGTTTCTGTCACTTCATTAATTTGTTTATTTAACTTAAATTATGTTAATGTTTTAGCTTAAATAACTATCCATGGCTATTTTGTACCCATATACTCACAGTATAATATTTCTCACTCTGCTATGTACTTATAGCTGTTACCCGTTTCAAGTGATGAGATTTAGCGGGATCAAGATGGGAATAAATCACAGTATTTTCTTTTTTTTTACTATATGTATTTTTTATTAGACTTTTGTAATAAAATAAAAGTGCAAATGACTATTTTTGTTTCTTTTTAATAAATTTTTGATACCCATTTATTTTTTAATTTATTTACAAATTATTCGCTGATGCCATTAATACAATAATTTTAGAATAATTTTATTTTTTTATTTTATTACAATACCAAACCTTTAGATATCGGGTAGAGACGTGATATTATTTATTTCCTCCACTTCTTGTTTTTGTCATTGTCACACTACTTTACTTTATGCATTCCTTGATACTAATAAATTAATTTTTTTAATCATTGCTAAAATTTATATTTTCTATCACAAGAAAAGTCCAAGAATTAGCGACTGTTTATTTGTCAGAATTTATCTTCATTTGAAATTATTCTATATTCTTGTCACATTGACTCCGTTGTTAGATTAAAAAGTATTTACAATGACATTTTGACCCCGTTTAGTAGAGATGTGAGAAAGTAATTATAGATTATAACTTAATAGATTATAGCTTATAGCTGTAAGTATAAGCTGGAAACCTGTTTGGTGTACCTGTGGGATTATAGATTTAAGCAGCAGAGAATGTTTGGTTAATAAACTGTAAAATAACTTTTTACCGTGTAATTATCCATTTTGCCCTTATATGATATAAAAATGATTATTTTGTCATTTTTTCAGTTTTAATTTTTAAAAAATTATTTCATTAATAAAAGTTAATATAATTAGTATCACTTAATACTAAAATTAATAATACTATCTGCACGTGCCTGGCCTCTCGCGGTGTGTCAACATATTGTCCGCTTTGGGGCTAGGGTGTTGTGGCGCATGACCACCGTCCCTGCGACCCCTCACGGTTTTGTTCTCCCTTGGAGAAGGGAAAAGGCTGATGACAGATGGAGGGCGACGCTTATAAGATAGACGAGAGTCCTCCAGTCGATGTGACATAGACCCAACACTATCAATTAGTTTAAATTTTTTCATTTTCTCATTACAAATTAATTAGTGTTAATTAATGGCCTAATTACCATTAATTAATACCACAAATTAATAATAGTATCAATTAGTATAATTTTTTTAATTTTTTCATTACAAATTAATTATGTCAATTAATAGCTTAATTACCATAAATTAATACTAAAAATTAATAATAGTATCAATTAGTATAATTTTTTTAATTTGTTCATTACAAATTAATTATGTCAATTAATGACTTAATTACCATCAATTAATACTAAAATTAATAATAATATCAATTAGTATTATTTTTTTCATTACAAATGAATTAGGTGTCAATACTAATTAATATAAAAATACTGAAATTGGTGTCATTTATTAGTGTCATTATAAAATTAGTGTCATTTATTTTGTCAATTACATTTTTTCATTTAATAGAAGTTATTTTATTTTTTTATTATTTTGTTTTGTTTTCATTAATATCCAATTAGAACAATTATTTTTTTTTAACATTTTATTACAATACCAAAGAACTTATTTTATTACTTGTTTTGTTTTATTTAATTTTTATTAATTTTGTTTTTGTGCAATTTATTATTATTAAAATTGTTTTTAATTTAAATTTAATTGAATAATTGTTTTTATTTAAATTTAACTGAAATAAATTTGTTTTTAATTATTAATTTTATTTAATTTATTTAATTTTTGTTTTTTTTTTTCTCCTCTTCCTTCTGAAACCCTAGCCACCGTCGCTAGTCACGGCGAAAAGTCTGGGAGATGGGAAGCGGTTAAAGAAAGCAGAGAAAGAGCCGATGGGGCGGCAGCGATCTGGTTCAAAACGAGATCGCGATGATGGCATGACGACGGCAGTGATGCAGGGTTTTGCCCTGAGATCGCGAAACTAGATAACCATATCAACCCAGATTAACTTTCTTCCAAACCAGATCAACCTAGATCGTGATGACGGTGAGCTTCTAACCCAGACTTTCAGATTTGCCTTCAGATCGCGATGCCTTCAGATTTGCCTTCACAACGGCAGATCGCGATCTCGAGGCTGTCGATTTGCCTTCAGATCGCGATCGCGATGCCTTTTTATGGCCGTGATTGTCACTCTCATAGATCTGAATCCGAACACAGAGAGAGAGAGAGAGAGCTAGGGTTTCAGAGAGCTACGTTGGTCGGAAATCACCACCCTTCTGCCAAAAATCGCCTCTCAGAGGCGTGTGAGAGACAGAAATGGGTTGTGTCTGGCTTATATACGTGGCACACTGGTAATAAGTCGAACTAGTGAGGGGCATTTAAGTCATTATACAGGTTAAGCATCAACTGCGCGCATAATCTGTTTGAAAAAGCACTTCTTTGCCAACTTAACAGATTACGCGTGAAATGGCTTAAATTAAGCAATAATTCATCCCCATAATTTTTACCAAACACTTCAATATAGCTTATTTTAAGCTATAAGCTGATTTAATCTGTCAATAAGTTCTACCAAACGGCGACTTTGTTATTTCAAAAAGTCTTCTGTGAATTCATCTCATTGGTGATTGCATTAGAACGCCGATTTCTTTTTAACCTTGTGCACGAAAAGCTATTTTTTTGAAAGAAAGTTGGCCCAAAAAAAATTCCTCTCAGCGTACTTTCCTTCAATAATTTAAATAGAATTTTTTGTTTTTTTGTTTTTGTGTCTAGGATAAATACTACCAAAAAGACACTAAATTCACAAGTGTACAAGAAGTCCAAAAAACACCCCACTTGACATCATATTTTTATTCTTTATATATATATATAATATATATTAGTACAAGATTATTTACAAATATTAAGAGAATTAAATCAAATTAGACAATCATCTATGTAAAAAAGACTAACAACATGTACTACTAAGAGTAGTAGCCTGACGGGTGAGAGCTCACTCCTCTGGATTTGGTGAACAAGTAGCATTGGATTCGAGAATTCATGAGGCAATGTGGTTTCATCCATAGTATTCCTTTGGTGAGATTAGGGTTAGGCCATCAAACTTGTCTTGATGGAGTACTTGCAGTTTTTCTATATGTGAAATCCCTTTTTTGCTAATTCTGATTAGACATTTCCTATCTGGCTCCTCAACGAGTGGGGATTTCTTTGATCATGACTAATTAAAAGGATTGTTATGGTTAATCGTCCCCTCCTACCTTTTTATCTAGTAATAAACCCAATACCAATACCAATACCAAAAAGAGTCCCAAAATGAAACATAAATAAATGACTTAAAAAAAAAAAAAAACTCCTAATACAGAATAAATAATCAGTCTTTATCCAAAACAAAGATTAACACTCTAAATTTTAATTTGAACAGACTATTATTATTTATAGTTTATGGGATATATTTAGATTTAAAACAATGTAGAGAGGTCATTTTGCCACATTTGACAACCTTTTAATGTTTGTAATTTAAGTTGTTTTCCCACCCAAAAAAGATCTCTACCCCCAGCTGGGGGTGACACCCAGTGAGGTGTCACCCGGGGGTTGGAGGAGAAAACAGTTTTTTTTTTTTTCCAATCACGCCACGCCACCTTTGGGGGTGGGGTGGGAGTCTTTCCGTCTTGGGTGTATGTAGCATTGTTGTTTTCCACATGCAAGTTGGCATCAACGCCAGTGTTGCAACTACTCTGGGTTGTTTTGGAAAGTTGGTAAAAAATTAATTTTTGATTTTTTACTAAGTTTTTTGACTTTTTTGAAAGTGATTTGAAAAGTTGATAAAAAATTGACTTTTTGCTTTTTAATTTAATATTTATTTATGGTGTCAAATCAGATTAAAATGACCAAAATACTCTTATCTAACATAAGAGATTTATTTTTTTATTTTTTTTTCATAGGTCCTAATTTGTAATTTTAGGGCTGCATTTTTGGCACTTCCTAAAGAGATTTTGTTGCGTTTTTGACAGCCACGTTTTTTAAAAACGTGACTTTTTACTATGTTCCCAAAATAGCACTATAGTCAAGGTCTCTTTCCTTTGTAGTAATTATTTATCAATCAACATTGTATTTGACAAATAATCATAATAACAATGATAACAATAATATGACAATAATAATAACAACAATATAACAATATCAACGACAACTTTCTATTTTATGCCCTAAAAGCAAAATGAAAAGAGAACTCATGTTGGTACTCATGAGTCCAATATCTTTTGGAAAATGTGTTTTAACAATATTGCTATTAATATTTTTTCTCATCATATTATATTTATCATTTGTTATTGTATATTCATAATTATTGAATATTAGTAGGGTTATGTAAAATTCATTACAAACCAATAGTTATTAATTAATGTAGAAATTATATATGTGATAAGAAATGAGGGTAAGCTACAAATATATCTTTTGAGGTTTATTGAAAATATAGATTTTCCCTTTACATTTAAAAAATTATATTTCATCTTTTGAGATTTCTAATCACATAATAAATGGTTTTTTTCGTTATTCAACCATTAAGTCAAACTAACAGAGAGTACAACGAAAGTAATAATTTTTTTCCCCAAAAAAATCTATATTAATCTTTATGAAATTAAGCACTTTACTATTTTTTTATTTTTTTTATTTCACCTTCTTTGTCTCCATTTTCTCTCAACTAATAATGCTACTTTGTCTTACCAATGCACATCCCTCTCCCACTCTTGATTAGCACTATCATTATTATTATCTACAAATATTTAGTGTGTCATCAAAAAGGGTTAGAAAATATAATAATAGTATAGAGAGAGAGAGAGAGATTTGGTGGTGAATGAATGAAAATAAAGATAATATAATAATTTCATTTTAGTATTAGAAAGTATTTAAGTAATTTTTTTTCTTCTATTAAGTTAGTTGTAAAAAAATTCCAACAAGATATTTATAATTTTTAGAACTTAAGAAAAAGTTTATATTTTTAACAAAGATTGAGAGTGTATTTATAATTTATTCTAAATATAATATTATTAATGTTTAAAAATGCATTGATTTGATTTGATTTTTTTTTAAAAAAAAAAACTATAATTAATAGTTGACAAGTGGTTGGGAAAGGGCCGATCAAAAAGTGTTAGGGAAAACAGCTATAAAGTTCAAAAGTATATATAAAAAAAAAATTATTATTATTATTATTTTTTTACACATTTCTTTTTATAAAAAATTAAAATAATTAATTCTCAAAACAATCTTAAGAAGACCTTTATTTGAAGTTACTTTTCATACTCAAAACAAAAAAATGTGCATTTAACTTTCTCACCATTTTTACTAAATACCAATTAACAAATAAAAAAATAATACCAAATCAACAGATTAAAAAGATTTGGAATCCATGATCTGAATTGGAGGACATTATAAGATTCACTATGATCTCGTTTCGATAATTTAAATTGTTCATTTTGTTAATTTTTTTATGTATATCATCTACAAAAAAATAGCATATTTAATTTATTGATTTATTATATAAAAAAATAAATGATGTATTTTAAGAAGCACATTTTCTTTTTATTTTTTAATAACAAATACGATAAATTGAATAAGTTATGATTGTCGAATTGACTTAATTCATTATGTGGATAATATACACAAAGGATCTGATTATCCATAAAATGAACAGTTCATCATCAAAATTGAACTAGTAATGGACCTCACTGGCCCAAACAACATCCTCTAATCTATAATATAGACCGGAAAGAAGCCAAGTCCTAAACAAAAGGTTTAGATTATCTCCAGTTGATCATCCCATTTTGGGAAGCTGGTAAAAAGCCAGCTTCCAGCTTTTTACCAATTTTGAGTCACATCACCTCTCACAAAACTTTTCCACAAAAAACAAAACACTCTCACAAAACTTTCTCACAAAAAGACAAAATAAGCTAAAAAAGTCAAAAAGCCAACTTTTTACCAACTTCCCAAAACACCAATTTAACATAATGTTTGGGTTTGGTGGGGTCATTTTGGGACCGACATTAGTAATCCCAATCATTCACTTTTTAAGATTCGTTGAATAAAATATTCATGCAAAAATATTAATATGATCGAATATTAATAATTATATATTTGAATCATATTTATATTACAAAAAATAAATAATTATTTTTAAAACTATAGTTGTCATCTATTTTTAAAAATAAATATAACTTAAACATATAGTTATTAATAATTAATTATTTTATTTTTTACATAAATATTTTACTTAAGAAAGCTTAACCTCAAATATCGGTCCACAAATCCAAACAATCTCTCAAATTGGATAATGAACCTAAAAATATCCAAGCTGAGAAATAAAATAATGAATAAAATAACAGATTTATCATCATTATTTTATAAACTATATATTTGAGCGATAAGCCAATCCACTTTGTAAACAGTATTGTTGGACTCTTGGAATTCATCGTGGGATCTATTTTGATAATTTAAACTATTAATATGTAGAACTCGTTGAATATATTATTGTTGATCAGATATCGATATTTCTTGATTAGATCATGTTTTTATTAATAGTAAATATGATTTTTAAAATAAATTATTGATAAAAATATATTCTGATTAAGTAGTCTTCGATATCCGATCAATATAATTTTTTTTATAGAAATGATATATTTGACGACATCTATATATTAAATGATTCAAATTATCAAAATAGAATCTGTAGTAAATCTCCCAAGTTCAATAACCTGACTAAAAGTTAATTTTTTGACTTTTTAATTTTTTTTAGATCACATTATTTTTCTATTTTTTTTACATATTTTTAAAAAAAATTAAAAAATAAACTTTTAACTTAATTCTCAAAATAATTTAGTTCACAAAATGGATTAGAGAGAATCTGTCCCATATTTTATTGACCTAAGTAGGTGTTTAACCTGTACTAAAAACGTGTACTTTTTTTGCATACATACACTTATTTGGATTACATCAATCAATATTTATCAATATTTTCTCTCTACTTTTCTACTCACTTTCTCTATTTTTCTATATTTTTTTTTATAAAAAATAAAAAATACACTTATTTAGAATATTCTAAATCACACTTAAGGCCTCGTTTGTTTCCCTCTTTCACAGTCCAAAGTGGACTGTGAATGATGAATAGTGAACATAACTCCTGTTTGTTTACAGACTTGGGGAATGGATTCATAAGCCGGAAGGCTTCAGATGGGCCTTGCATGTTGAGATTGTTAGTCTACCCCAACACTTGGTATTAAAAATTAGTCCGTTGGCATTAGAGGAGTAATTTACTTGTTTACCTTCTCCTCTTTTCTTCTCTTCTCTCTCTTTGTTCTCTTATCATATATATATATATGCATATTTCATTCGGTTTTCCTACCAATCAAACAGAAGTGTAGACAAATTGAAAATTAGATCAGTAAAATTGAAGAGTGATGCTCTGATCTTTGACTAAATTAGACAAAAGAGATACAAATCAAAAGACTTACATGATATGAAATTATACAAAATTGAAATTTGCAAGAAAAATAAAATCGCGTTGACTGTTAAGATCGGCGTCGGCGTCGTCGTTGACGGTAATGATCGGCGTCGTTGCGTCGTCGTCGTTGATGGTGAAGATCGATGTCATCGTCGTCCTTGTAGTAATGCTCTGTTTTTTTTTTTTTTTTAACAGAGAAGGCAAAGATGATGATGAATGAACAATGAACCAATATTTAACTGAAAAAAAATCTTTCAATACACTGTTTAAAAATTAAAACCATGGAATGGTTAAAACCGTGGGTTGGACTGAGTTGTTTTCATAATTCAGTTTTATAAAAATAATTTAATATACTAATACTTTTATAAAAATAATTTCATATAATTATGTTTTATAAAAATAATTTAATATAATAATACTTTTATAAAACATAATTTTTAATATTAAAATATATCACAAATAAATACAATTTTTCATAATCCACTTATCACTAATAATTTCCAAATTTCATGATAATGTAACAAGGGTATTTATGGAATTTAACTAGTTAATCCCACTCCCATCTCTCAAAACAAACAAGAATTATTGTTAGTCCACTGGTTATCAAACAAACACAAATTTCTTAATCTCCTCACTAACAGTGTCCTCACTAATAATTCTCTTACTAACAATTTCACCAAATCCACTTTAGAGCATTCTCATCTCTTCTCTTATATTACCTCTTTACTCAAAATAAGGAGTTTTTTTTTTTTTTTTTTATCAAAACACATCTCTAGCAATTCTCCTATCTAACCCTTAAATATAAGTATTGCTACAGTGACTTTTTACAAATAGGGAGTCATTGTAACTCCCTTATATCTGATAAATTCTTATTTTATTTCGTTAAAAGCACAAAAGATGTTCTTCCGGACGTCTTCCCAGACATCTCTCTGGATGTCTCTTGAGAGTCCTAGAGCTAAAGAATGAGAATGTCTAAAATTAGCTCGACTAGTCGACAGCTCAGTTGTTCGATCGGTCGACTGCCCTTTTGTTTTCCTTTGCTACTTCTATACTGTTGTGCTATTGCATTGGTTTTTATTATTAAAAAAAATATTTAAATTTAAAAATAATTAAAAATATTATTTTAATAGAATAAAAAAGGAATAGGAAGTTTGTTAAAAAAAAATAATTAAAAAAATAAATTTTAAAATAAGAAATAAATTTTTTAATAATATTTTAAAATAAAATTTAAGTAATTAATAAGTCCTGACATAAAAATGGGACTCATAAATTCACTCATTTATTTCTCTCTCTAAAGGATTAACTGACAAATCACATGCCCTCCCATGAAAGACACCTCTAGACCCAGACCCAGACCCACACTCATACTCCACCCACATGGAAGTGTGAGAAAAGAGGCCTGCAGGACATCTGACCCACCACCACGACCGCTTTCTCTCTCCTCTTCCCTCTCTCCCCTTTCTCTCTCTACACTTGAGGATAAAAAACTGACAATATTTTTTGCCAGTATAACACACCATCCAATTACAATCTCTTCTCTTCCGGGCTGTCTTTCTTTTCTTTCTATTTTGTTCTATGAAGAACAAAACATCAACCAAAAAAAAAATAAAAAAAAATTCTCTTCTTGGATCTGCAGAGATTCCCCTACACCCTACAGTTATTCAGAGAAGGTATGGTTGTTGCTGCTGTTTATTAACTGTTGGCATTTGTTGCAGATTACAAATGGGTATTGGGTTCTCTCCCCAAAATTCTTTTGGTTCTTGCTGTTACAGAAAAGGCATTGTCTTGTTTCTTCTGTGAAAACCAATAAATTTGCTTCCAAATACTGATATAGGTTGATTTGTTTTCTGGGTTTCTTCTATTCTTGTTTGCTTTGATTGTGGAAGTGCTTTTTTTTAGGCAAGTTTGTGGGAAAACCCTGAGAAATAATCTATAATAGCTGGGAAATTGTGGGTTTTGGATGAGAATTGTTGTATGTGGGAAATATGAAATAAATTGATTTGTTAAATTATGGTTTTGGGGAAGGCTTTGAATGGAATTTCATGATCATGGGTAGTGATTATGTGTTGTAAGTATTTAGAGTTGAGCAAAAAAAAAAAAAAAAAAAGCTTTGTTTGTGCTTTGTTTTTGCAAAAAGTTTGAGGGAAAACAAGAAAGAAGAGAACTAGGATTTGGTTTCTGACTTGCCAACCTTTGGATTGTGATCTGGGTACAGATAAGGTTTGTTTGGTCTCCTCCAAAACCATAGATTCTCAATTGGTTGACCAAACAATCATCCTATTTTCTTCATGGAGTGTGAATTGGAAAACATGTTTTGGAATTGTTGAAGAACCCTAAATCACATTTTATGGGGATTAAGTTTGAAGTTCAATGGGTTGGAGGAAGGATGATTGAGATCTAGGAAGTAAGAATAGTATCAATTGTGTATTTGAAGAGAGGAAGGAAAAAATGGCTGCAAAACTTTTACATTCATTGACTGATGACGACCCAGATTTGCAAAAGCAAATTGGATGCATGACCGGGATTTTCCAAATCTTCGATCGTCAACAAATCCTGACCGGTAGGCGTATCAGCCGCCACAGCCCTAAGAGGCTCCCTTCTGGTAATCCTCTAGTTGGGCATTGCTTAATTTGATTTACTGTTTCTTGTATTTTTGAAGGTTGGTGGTGGATGAACTCAAATTGTGTGGTTAAAGATGTGTTACCTTATTTCATTGCTTAAATTTTCAATATGTATTGAAAATCCCCAATCCTTCACCAATTCTTTCATCAAATTCAAATTTGATTAATAAAGAGCTAAAAGTGCGCTCCAATCATTTCATCGAGCTTGTTTCAAATCAAGGGAGAGGCAAAATTTTCACCAAATCAGGATGAACCAAATCCTTCACAAAATTTCCAACCATCATAGTTTTACTCAAATTTGATGAATTTTAAAAAAGAGTAAGGGTTTGGAGAAATTTTTTTTTTTTTTTTCCCATGAAAAATGGTTAAAACAGATTTTTAGGACAAGTTTGGAATTTTTCAAAAAAATTTGATGAAAAAAATAAGAGAATAAGGATTGGTGTGTTCTGCTTTTAACCAAATTCACTCAAATTTGATGGAAAAAGGAGAGTAAGGATCAGAAGCCTTAAACTTATGAGTATGAGACTAATCTTGAATTGATCTTTCGAAAAGGTTTTGACTGTAATTTCTGGAGGCCAAGTACTTTCAACTTAATTCTTGGTGATATCTTTAGCCCTTTTGATGCCAAAGTATAATAAGAGTTGCATGTTTTTACTTATTTCCGCAGTTTTTTTTGTTATATTCTTGAGTTGGCTTTTCCGTATACTGTAGAATGTATATCATCATCAAATATTTCTCTTCTCTTCTGTAGGTAGTTCCCACTACAATAGTGGCACTTTTGAAACAGAGTTGAATAACATATACCATCGGCCAACTGCAAAGGTAAGAACTCTCAAGGCCATTTTTTAAAAAAAACTTCGGAAATATATAAATATATGTATATACATAATACGTATGTAAACATGTATACAGTAGTTCCCAATCTACTATGAATTTTGTGTATATTTTGATTAAAGCCTAAATGTCCACAAGATTTCTAAAATGGAAATAAATGCTTGGTTTTGCCCAGAATGCTTCCATATCCCAAATTTTATTATTGAATACTCAAACCATATCTTGAATTATTGCTTTATTCTGGGCTGAGGCTGCCCCTTCCCAAATGCTAATCATGTATTTTGGACCTTGGGTTTGTTTTAAGCTCTGAATTTGTCCGTGTGATTTTGCCAACCTTAATTTGGTTCTGCTATTGTTTATTTGAATCTGATTGTATAGCTCTTATAATTGCAGGAAAAGAATTCAACAAAAAATGTGAATGAGAAACAAAGAGTTTCCATGGAATCATCCCGGTCCTCCTTCTCATCTTCTTCTCGTTCATCATCCTTCTCTTCTCTTGACTGTAACAGAACAGCTCAACCAGAACCCTTGTCCTTTGATCGAATGATTTTTCCCCAAACTCCTTCAAGGGACCCTAAAATGAGCCAATCAAGCGCCTCTCCACAGTTTGGGCGTCAATCCCTTGATCTTCGTGGTGTAGTCAAGGACTCCATGTACCAAGAAGCTTGGGGACTATCAGTTAAAACTGCAAACAAAGATGAACCGGAAGATTGTGCAGTGAAAAACAAAGATTCTCCAAGGCCTCCACTGCTCTCCAAATCTGTTGATGGATCTTCCAGTTTGGGCATCAATGGGAAGCAAAATTTGCCTGCTGATCTCAGGGAGTCTCTTAGAGTTCTTGCGAAACTCCGAGAAGCACCTTGGTATTTTAATGAATCCGGAGAACGTTCAAGATCATCATGTGAATCAAAAGACGGGTCTATGTTTTCAGTTCTGAAGGATGCTCCTCGGTTTTCTTATGATGGGAGGGAACTAAACCGTTTATCCTTTGGATCTCGGGAGACCTTGAAATCAACTCCGAAGCTTAAAGAGCTTCCAAGACTTTCACTGGACAGTAGAGATGGTTCCATTCAGAGTTTCAATTCTGATTCAAAATCAAACTTGAATCAGACACGACCTCCCAGTGTTGTAGCAAAGCTGATGGGCTTGGAAACACTGCCGGATGATTCCTTGGCTAGTGACAGTCAGATAGGGTCGATCAAAACTTTCCCAGTTGAGGATTGTGATCCCTTGTCAAGGTCATCAAAATCAATTGATCCATGCCGATCAATTCGAATATCGAATTCTTCAAGGAACTCGTGGAAGGAACCAGCTTCGCCATGTTGGAAAAATACTGAATCAGTCATGAAACCCATTTCAAGTTCAAGATTTCCAATTGAACCAGCACCGTGGAAGCAGCTAGATGGGAACCGGTGTTCTCAGAAGCCAGCTCCGAGGCATCTAAAATGTCCATCTAGGGCAACTAACTCCTTCCCTTCTGTTTATAGCGAGATTGAGAAAAGGTTGAAGGACCTTGAATTCACTCAATCTGGAAAGGATCTCAGAGCTCTTAAACAGATATTGGAAGCAATGCAGGCAAAAGGGTTCTTAGAGACCAGAAGAGAAGAACAATATTCTAATTTAGCGACTCAAAAAGACTATGAGCCAAGACATACAAGTTCACATCTGAGTGCTAGATTGGTAAACCAACAAAAGCCACATGGTGATCGTGTTAATAGATCCACAAGTAAGGGAGACAATTCTTTGAGGACGTTTGAATCCCCAATTGTGATCATGAAACCGGCGAAACTTTTTGAAAATTCTGGCGTTCCTGCTTCTTCAGTAATTCCGATGGATCGTTTATCAGGTCTCCCTAAACTCAGGAGCGGTGAGTGTGCAGATAGCAGAAAAAGTTCATTTAACTTTCAAACATCTAAAGAACAGATTCCAAAAACTAGCTTCAGAGAGAATGCAGTCGGTTCCATAGATAAAAAGAAAGCCAGCAACGTAACTGTAAAATCCACACAAACTTCAACACGGTCTCAACAGTTCCCCAGAAAGAACAACATAAGCTTAGTCAAGAGCTCAGGATCTGTGAGCCCGAGATTGCAACAGAAAAAGCTTGAGTTGGAGAAGCGATCTCGCCCGCCCACCCCTCCTGATTCCAGCAAGTCAAGAAGGCAACCCAGTAAGCAACAACCAGAGTCAAGTTCCCTAGGTGGGAAACGTAGACCAAAATCTGCAAACTTGCAGCAAATCGACGACCAATCTAGTGAGATTAGCAGCGAAACAAGGAATTCGGGTTACCGGGAAGATGATATTTCTATGCGATCAAATGGAAACATTGTCTCGGACTCAGGGATAGACACAGAAGTCACCAGTTTGGAACGCTGTGCTGAGACCAATGGCAGCCAGAGTCCATCCATGAAGGTTGCTAAGTACTCAGTTTCTGGGATAGTGCGAAAGGTAGGTGAATTTGATATTATTTATTCATTACTATTCTGAATAATTGAGTGACCTGTTTTAACTAATTTTATTTCAGAAATTAGCTGCAAGGTTGAATGAAGATGGAGTGTTGCTGGAATTTGGGTCAGTTGCCCCTGAGCATCCTAGTCCGGTCTCCGTTCTTGATGACACAATGTATAGGGATGATGTTGTGTCTCCTGTGAAATAGAAACCAGATGTCCTCAAAGGTAGTGCTTTGTTTTACTGAGACTATCTGGTTTGATATGGCAGAAAAACTTGAGCAGTTATTATTGAATTCCTAATACGTGGCTCTATACAAGATTTGAACTTCTGATAGATTTTATTTATTTATTTTCAAAATTTGGTTTACTGCACAAGTTAATTTAAATATGCCAGGATATAGTGACTATTATTATATAAACTTGACATGATCAAAGGAACTGAAGCTCTATCACTTTAATCTGGGTAAGGATGTGAACAAATCTTGTGTGTTTTTTCTGTAATTTTGTAGAGAGAAGCAAACTTCGCCAAATTACTTAAGGCTGTGTTTGGATCAAGGATTTGAAGAGGGATTTGCAGAGAGAGTGAGAGAAAAAAAAAAAGGATGGGAAAAATGAATGAAATAGAAGCTAGATTTTTATCACATTTCCCTCCACAAATCCCACTCCAAATCCTAGATCCAGACTTTGTCCCATAAAGTTTGCCTTATAGGAAAAATCAAACCATGTCTATTGTAATTTGAATATCTTTTTTTATTTTTGTTACACTTGCAAACAAGCTCATAATTGACTATATACGAATACAAGTAGTAGCCTTGTAGTGAGATATGTTGAAGGATGATTATGTGATGCAGTAAAAGTGTAGAACCCTAAGTCGGAGGATTATCAATTATCATCTCCATCATGCTTTTGCCCACCTACTTGTCAACTCCAAGCATGCTGTTCTCATATCACATAACCTAGAAAAAAGCCTCATGTAACTCAACTAGGTTAGATATCTTCTATTAGTAGTATGGTTACCTTTGGGTAATGGAGGCTTGAAGCATTGCTGGAAAAGCAATTAGGGTTTTACTTGTCATTAATTTTGTGTACTCTTTCACTTTCCATATATGACTTGAATATTCGATTAACAGATGATGGAACTACGAATTCTAATGACAATTCCAATAGAGTACAACTCGACTCAGCAGATAATCTCACATCTAACAGCATGGCTTCTGGCCTTAAGTCAGAGATTAATCGCAAGAAATTAGAGAACATTGAGCACTTGGTGCAGAAGCTTAGACGACTGAACTCAAGCCATGATGAAACCCACACGGATTACATTGCATCTCTCTGTGAGAACACAAACCCTGACCACAGATACATATCTGAGATATTGTTAGCTTCAGGTCTCCTCCTCCGGGACCTCAACTCAAGCACGACAACCTTTCAGCTCCACCCATCTGGCCACCCAATCAACCCCGAGTTATTTTTGGTTTTGGAACAAACCAAAGCAAGCACTAGACAAAAAGAAGAATCTAACATTGAAAATGTTGTTCTTATGAAGAATGACAAGGAAAAGTTTCACCGGAAGCTCTTATTCGACGCTGTTAATGAGATCCTCGTGGGAAAGTTGGCTTCAATGGGGTTTTTTCCTGAGCCATGGTTGAGGCCTGAGAAACTGGCAAGAAAATCTGTGAGTGCTCAAAAGCTTTTGAGAGAATTGTGTTCGGATATAGAACAGCTTCAAGTGAAGAAATCATCAGATTGTGGGTTAGAGGGTGAGGATGATAGTTTAAAAAGCATCTTGTTTGGGGATGTGATGAATAAACGGGCAGAGAGTTTGACAGATTTTCGTGCTGAGATTTCTGGAATGGCATTGGATGTTGAGCGACTCATCTTTAAAGATTTAGTTGGTGAGATTGTGCGTGGCGAGGTGACAACAGGTACAAGAACCAAGCCGGGTAGGCGTTGCAGGAAGCTTTTTGCATAGCCTCTTTCTCCGTATTCTCATTTCATTTCACTTTTCTGTCGACTTTTCATTTTCGTTGTTTATATATATATATATATTAATTTTGTGGATATGAACTTGCCTGGCTGGATAGTAAAGAAAAACCCTTTCTCTGAGTGTTTTACAAAATACATATTTTCACTTAGAATCCATTAAAGTGACCCCTTTTCCCTCTACATTTTATGATGCTTGTTTCAAACTTTGTATAGAGATGTTCTTTGGGTTTGTGACTTTGTATTGTTACTTGGTAATTGAAATTTTAAAAATTGACTTGTTTCTTCTTCTTGTCCATTTAGTTACAGTTCATCATTCTGTTGAAACAATCTCTTATGTGCGTATAACACGTAATCATTGTATCAAATATATTATTGAATTATATAAAAAATATAAGTTGAACATAATGTAAATTATTTGGGTAAACCCAAACCAAATTATATACTAAGAACCAGAAATACTTATAGATGTAGAAAACTTACAAACAGATTGTAAAATCTGAAAACAAAACCAAATGTGATCAAGATTTGTGTTGGATATAATTTCTTTGAGACAAATTTGTCCCTCGCTATGGTGCTGACAAGTTTTTATCGGACGTTCGTCTTTCAAGATACAACAAGTAAACCTTGCAGAAACAGCACTACCATGACAAATCTGGTGAATCTTACTGTGCAGAATTTTTTTACAGAAAAGACATAGTGTAGAAGGAAAGAAACACAAGATGAATTACATGTAAAATGAATGCAATGGGAGACCTGTTTATATAGGTGAATTGGTGACTCTTAGTCACCTCTTTTCTAAGAAAATGTGCAACTAAAAAAATATAATTGTTTTTAAATTAATGAATTCATCTAAATAAAATCAAATTTTAAATTAAATAAATTGTCTTAAAATCATTTTCAAATGATGCACTTTGAAATCAATTTTTCATTCATCTATTAATGGTTTCCAAACCATTTTCCAACACATTCTACAGTGAGGTTTCTTCTTTTATTTTGTTTATTATTATCACTATTATTATTATTTTGGTTTTGATCTTTCCCTTTGACTTTGTTTCTCTTCTTGTCCTTATTATTATTATCCTGCATTGTCTTTAAGGCTGCCAAGGGAATGAGGTCTTCATGTTCAATTGTACATTTAGTCAAGCTCTCTGAAAATTCAATTCACCTGCATTTTGATTCTCAAATTCACTCATGTGCTCTACTGTTTCATTCTGTTCAAGATTCAGCGGCTTTATCAAATGCAGCTCATTATTATTTTTCAGCTTTTTCCATTGAGGCTGTTTGATGTAGTTTATCTAATTTGCATATAACTTTTTTTTTTTTTTTTTTTTGTTCTTTTTTAATTATTATTTAAATTCTTGGAATCCATGTCAAATTATTTGATATAGTTTTTACTTAAATTTTATTAGACAAAAATAGCTGAAATTATAAAAAAATAAAAATAAATAAATAATTAATTAATTATCTAAAAGTTGAGAGAAGGATTTGTTCGACTTGTGTTTTCTGATTTCTTTCAATGACATTACATTAGAGTATTCCATCAAAGCTCAAATGCCTTCTTCCACTCTCTCCGCATATACATCATATGCAAAACCTGTAGCTAAATCTCTTTCATTAATCTTTGTACTTTTCCAATAACCAATATATTTGTTCTACATTAGGCTCCATTTCTTTATTAACTCTCTCTCTCTCTCTCTGATTTTTCTTGATTCAACTTCTACAATCTCCCAGATTTTGTTTGTGTCATGTTTGGTTGTGGGAGAGTTTCCAATCCCAATTTATCATTGTGAGTATTGTTAGAGATCATGATACAAATATCATGATGATGATCATGAAAGATTTTACACCCTTAAATTATAAATACAATAAAATACCACACATTAATCAAAGGAAAAAAAAATTTCATAAAACATTTTATAATATTTTTTTCATGATCCCTAATATTATTCTATCATTATAGGTTGAGTTTGAATTCTTCAAGTTTTTATTTTTTCTCTTCTCTTTTCCGCGAGATTTTAAAAAAATTCATCAAAAACTTCACAAGATTAGGATAATTATGTTGGCTTTTTTCTAAAATTTTAATTCACATAACACTTAATTTGCTAGTTGTATTGATAAAAATAAAATAAAATGATGTCATATCTTTTACATTAAAATATATAATCTACTTTATTTATTTATATACCTACATACTATCTACATTAGTTTAATTCACTTTAATCTTTATTAAAAGTAATGTCGTCATAATTATGTCAAATTTAAAAAACTTACTGTTTTTTTCTTTTTTTTTTTTTTTTTTTAAACTTTAGAGATGGTCAATGTAATTACCCTTTAGATAAAGAGGAAATTAACATAATTTTTTATTTTTCTATGGGAAGTTAAATCAAAACTGGGTTACTGAGAGGGTAAAAATTGTAAGTCTGGGCCGAGCTAGGAGAAGGAAGAAGCGCGCTGAACTATGGGCTGAAAAGAATGGGCTTCGCCGCTGGACTTTGTTAGCCCGGTTGTGGATGACTGAAGTTAGCTCGGTTGGAGTATTCCGAACCGGGGTACAAGGAGTTGTACAAACAAGGAGCTTTTTTCTAATTTTATTAAGGAATTATGGTGGAGGTATGGAATAAGAAAATATGCTAGAGAATTTAGAGACAAAGGAGAAAGCACAACGATGGAGAAAACATGGAGGGAATTTACATTGCTTTATGCATTGGCTTGAATGCCAATTTATAGAATACATATTGCATATACAAACAAAAGCCAAGAGTTATGGCATATCTACCTTACGTCTAACTTCTACAACTTTTGACAAAAGTTTACAACTTTTTGACAAAGTCTACAAGCCTAAGTATAGGCTTATTAAATACAAAGACAAAAAAAAAAAAAAAAAAAGTCATAAATGAGAGACTTCAATTATTTGTTATTTTTATGCTACAATTATATACATATACTGTATATATATTTGTCATCATTATGATACAATTATATACTCATTATGATACAATTATATACATACACTGTCTATCCTTCCGGTTTTCAAAGAGATAGATTGTTATAGATAAGCTGTGGCTGAGCGGTTTGTCGTGTAGCGTCGGCTGAAAGGATGTGGCTGATCACTTTCTGCCAAATAATGCAGGTTGCTTCACGTGTCTTGGATAAAGTTGGAGTCGATCAAGATACAACTGCATTTGATAGTGGGGTCCACTATGCTTCCATCTTGTTGATGAGATTGTGATATTCTTCATCAGTCTCTGATGGAGGAGAATCCGGATCTTGGTTGTATTGCTCATTCCGAAAATGTTCTACATCATCCGCGGTCATGGCTAATTCCAACGGAAGATCCAAATTATTTCTCTTTTTGAGATTTATTAACATGTTAAGAGCCTCATTAATTTGCATTGGAGACCTTTGATATGTTATGGGAAAATGGGTTACAAATAATATTCTTCCATCTGTAACCATGAATGGCAATTTTGCTGAGCCATGGATGTTGGACGCTGCTTGTGAAACAGATATTAGACTGTCTATCCAATATTCTGTTAAAGAAAGTTTTTGGATATTTTCCAATCGCTCTCTCCGGTGATCTTCATCTAAATAATCATCTTCAAATTCAAAATCTTCAGTTTCTTTAAGATACCAAATCTGATATGGTTGGAAAAAATGTTCTCGTTCTCGCCAACCAACAGTGCTGGAAATCCAAAAAGTAAAATATTTGCTCCATCGAGAGCCTTTTACTATCCATGAGAGCATTGCTTTGATGATCATTGGAAAATCTATCCATTGGATTGGATCTAGAATTTGAAAAATAACTTGATTAGTTATTCCCCAATCTATATCCTTAAAAAATCACATGTCATGGTTTGCCATGATGGTTATTTTGGGAATTCCATCTTTCAAATTTAATTTATCATAAGATCGTTCTAAGATTTGTCTAATCTTATCATGATGATCTTCAACTCGATTTTTGATTAACATAAAAATTTCTTTTGGAAGCAAAGTTCTTACTTTTTCAAAAAGACAAATTCTTTTTATTTGTTCAAAAACTGGATCAGAAAACTCATCTGATATGAGGTCTGATAGTTGAAGAAAATTGTTTATTTTTTCAAAATTAAAATCTTCATTCCAATTCATTTGTTTAAGAATATTGAAACAAAGATTTTGCAAATCTTTTAATTTAGCTGTTTGCTCAGCTAATTTGTTGGCCAAAACTCCCATGTGTTTTCGAAACTTCACTTTGTTGTCTACAATGTGAGTTTTCCAAACTCCATTGAGTTCTGTATAAATTTCTCTGGATATACCAGGGTTGAAAAAATCTTTTATTTCAGATTCATCTGGTCTAGATGTCTGAATATTAGTTGAACCGGTTAGTTCTCATTTGATTCCTTTGAAAAATAGGCATGGCTGGTGCACTGTAAAAAGCTTTTTTAGCTTTGGTCATGCTATCATATGATTTATGACTGGCTCCTGGAAATCCGCAAACTTGAAGATTGGCTTCGTTCCAGTCTATGTAAATTCCAGGTCGTCTTCCCGAAAACACAACATAAACTTTTTCTTCTCGGGGTATTGCTTTTTTAGCAATTGTCACCCAATCTCCTTGAGTGGGTTGTTTACCCTTATCCATTGTTTTCCTTTTGGTCTAGAGGTCTTCTGCAAAAATTAAATTTACTTGTTTAACAATTTAATTTTCTGAAACAGTTTCTGCTAAGAAATCTGCAAAAAAATTGTTAGTGCCTTTAAGATGTTCTACTTCAAAAGTATATTCAGAAATTTTATTATACTAGGCTAATCGTCTTCCTTGCTCAATAGGTTTTTTATTGATCAAGAAATCTCTTACTGTCTTAATATCAGTGCGTACAATAAAATTTTCTGGGGCTAAATAAATATGAAAACTCTTTATTGCTAATTTTATTACAAGTAATTCTTTTTCAAAAATAATATATTTCTGTTCATTTGGTTTAAATGTTCCAGAATTATATCTGCAAATTAATTCTTCTTTTTGTAATTTTATGGGTATTGAATTTTTTCTTAGTCTAATCCCATTTTCTGATAAAGGTATCTCTTTATCATGCCATAAATTATAGGGTATAGCTTTAAGAACACATCCCCAACATGCTTCTGAGGCATCTGTTTCTAAAATTAATTTATCACCTGCTTTAGGAAGATAAACATCTGGTAAAGTTTTAACATATTCTTTAATTTGTTTAATTAAAGCAACATCTTCTGTTGTCCATTTAAAAATAACATTTTTCCTTAATTTGGTTAACCAAGGAATTTCTATTTTTGAAAGATTTTTTATAAAATTTCGTCCATAATTTAAAATGCCTAATAAACTCTGTAATTGTGTTATATTTTCAAGAGTATCAGGAAAATCTCGTACTTTGGACAAAATATGTTCTTGTAATTTTAAACCTTTCTGGTCTAAAATTATTCCAAAAAATTCAATTGATTCTTTTTCTAGTTCAATCTTTTTTGGAGACAAAATAATTCCATGTTTTTGAAATTTTTCACAAATTAATTTTAAATGTTTCTTATGTTCCTCCTTGGTTTTAGAGAAAATAAGTATATCATCAATATAAACTACACAACAATCTTTAAGGTCTTTAAAAATTGTATCCATCCAGTTGAAATACGTGGTGCAATATTTAATCCAAAAGGCATAACATTCGGTGGTAATGTCCCTAGGTGTCTTGAAAATTTGTCAATTTTTTAACTCTTCACCAATTGGATTTGCCAAAATCCACTTTTACAATCAAATTTGCTAAAGATTTTTGATCATTTGGTTAAGTTAATCAAAACATCTTTTCGTGGAATAAAATATCCATCAAATTCTAAATTTTCATTTAGCCGTTTATAGTTGACTACCATTCGGGCTTTTCCTCTTTTAATTTCAGCATGGTTTCTTACCATAAAAGCTGGACTAGAGTGAGGGCTTTTGGTTTCTTCAATTAACTTTTTGTCTAAAAGTTCTTGGAGTTGAATACCAAATTCATCTATATCTTGTCTAGTATAGATCATTGGTCGTACTCTAATGATAACATTAGGGTCTTTTAATTTTAAACTACAATAACGTGGACTACGTTGCCATAGTTTTAATGGATGTTCACTAAAATTTTCTTCTAAAATTTTATAAATCCAGTGTGATTCATCAATGGTTTTGATGATGGGAGTTAAATCACCACGCACGCAAGCAAACTCTTTATCACAAATGTATTTATGTTGTTCTAACAAAGGAATATGAATTAAGACATTGTTTATGCTTAATGAAATAGCCTTTTCTTGTATTTGCATTGGAAGATATTTATATATAAAATTATTGCCAAGAAGGAAATCTCCATGCATATACGGAAAACATAAGATTTTTGGTATAATGAACTTGCTATCATTTAACCAAATAGCTATATTTTTGGTCTTGAATTGTATGGAAGTATGGTTGCCATCTATTCCAGTAACTAAAATTGGATGTTTCATTAATGTCCATTTTTCTTTTGGTATGGCATTCCATTTACATGAGCTAACTGTAGCTCCTGTATCTATGAGAATACTGAGACTATAGGGTTTATAACCTGCAAAATTAAATGTTCCTAATACATATGTATATCTTCTTTTTCCTTGGCTATGAGAAAAAATAATATCATCATTTTTTGTTTGAAAATGATACATATATGCAGATTTAATATGTTCAAGTTTTCTTGTTCCTGGAAAAATAGGAATCTGAACATTATTTAAAGTAATAGATTCTTGATTAGAATTATTACTTGATTCTCCAATACTTAACTTTGAAAATGATTTGTTAGTAAAATCTTTTTCAAATACAGAAGTTGATTTTTTAATTTTTGGAATTGTATTTCAATATATAAATTTTTTCCTGATGCCTGCATTTGTAATTGTGCAGGTTTTTTAGAAGATTCTCCTTGTCCCACTAAGTCTTAGATTAACCATTGTCGAGGGATTTCTAAATCACTCCAATTCATTAGACGAGGTTGTATTACCGTGTCAAATGGTCTTGGTTCAAAGATTTCAACGATTTTATTATCGTTTGATTTTGTTTTAGTTTCAAGAAATTTGGTTAATTCGTGAATTGTTTTCCACCGAATAGCCAAATCATGAGAATTTGATTTCATTCCTAATCCTTGTGTTTTAATTCTTATCCTGACTGTATCTCCAAGATTAGGATCATTTATGGAAATAAAGAAATTTGGTTTAGCATTAAACCAAACTACTCCATTAGCCAAATTAGATTGAATTCCTCCAATGATTGCTTTCATTGGGTCGGAAAATCTTTTGTCAAAAATTACTGCCAAAATAGGAGTATCTATCCCTTGGCGAAATAAGGCTGTTATGGTTACTTGAATTAATCCAATATGAATATATTGAATTTCAGGATATTTCTTTTTCCATCTTGCAACCTTTTTCTTATCAAAAAAAGGAATATCAATATTTCCTTCTTCTGACCATTTTGCTTGAGTGTTACCACTGTATTGTTCAACACTCTTGCTGAAAAGAAGTTAAATTTTGAAAGTTTATAAATTTCTGGAACAGCAACTTCTTGCATTTTTTCGAATTTTGCTAATTCTTCGTCGGTAAAAGTTTTTTCTTCCCTGATTACATCTCCAAGTTGAATAGCCTGTAATTCTTCTTGAGATATTTCTGGACTATTAGTAGTCATCATGAAGATTAGTTCTTCATCTGAACTTTCTTCATCACTAGAAATTTCGTATAAGATTTCTTCTTCGTCAGAAATTTTTTCGCCATATATTATTTCAAAATCTTGTTCTTCAAGGATTTTGATCATTTTCTTTGCACTTTTTCCCCTTTTTGGGCATTTAGGTGCATAGTGACCTTCTTCGTTACAAATGTAACATTTACAAGTTTTCTTTTTTGAAACACTTGTTGGTTTCTTTTTTCGAATATACTTTTTCTTTTTTGAAAAAGTTTTGTTCTTTTTCCAAGGTTTCCATTTATATTTTTTGCGTTTTTTGGAAAATCCTTTTCTTTTAGGAAATGTATTACAACCAATTTTCCAATTTTCTTTTAAAATTTTATCACAACATTTTTGTCCGTATTGTGAGTTGAAAATTTGATTTTTTATTTGTTTTTTCGCCTTTACTTCTAGACACCGATTTGTTATCTCTCTTAGAACAAAATTAATGCGAAAACCAAGATTATCATTTTCTTCCTTTCCCATTTTTTTGAGAAAAGCAGGATAGTTTTTAATACATAACTCATCCCATGGACTAGGGAGTTTATGAAAAAATTGATCTAACCATGGTTGATTTCTTTGGTGGATCAGTAAGATCATATTATTTTTTAAAAGTTTGAACATAGTCTTCAAAAAGACAAATATTACATAATTCTAATTTAGTCAAAATATAATTTGCATCTGCTTGCAAATTAGTATCTCCATAAAACCCACATAAATTTTCTTTTATGAGTTTTGCAAATTTAGCTAAAATTGTGTCAAGTGTGAGAAAATTTGTTAATAAAGCTGTTTTTTGACTTTTTCCAATTTCAGATTTTTCCCACTGTCTTAACCATTGCAACACATCTCCCTGGAGAGTTGTTGCAATATAATCAAGGAATTTTTCCTTTGGCCAACTATTTTTATAATTGGTAATAATGATGGACAAGGATTGTGCCCAATCATCTATGGCTTGTGGTTGATCCTTAAATGGAACATGAGACAAGTCTAAATAAGTACCATTTTGAGCTATTGGATACTTATGATTATTATCTTTTCTAGATATTACTGGTTCAGGTGTAGGATTGGAGGTGCTTCCAATATCATTTTTAACTTCATTTGTTTGAATAAAGTCAAAATTTTCTCCATCTCCCCATGTGCCAAATAATTCGGGATCAATTGGCTCTTCTGCCTTTCTTTTCCCTTTATTTATTTCTGATGAAATATCTTGATCTATTGATTCTTCAGATGAGGATGATTGGCTGTCATCATCATTAGTTGACATATTAATATCATAATTAAAATGTTGTAAAAGGGCTTCATTTTCTAGATAAGTTTCTCTTATCTGATCTAGTAGCCTATTTCTTTCATCAATACCTAAATCTGGGTCTTTATATAATTTTCTCCAATAATCCAATATTTCAACAATATTTTCATATTCATTTCTGTTATAGGTATTGGTTTGAAGTACCATAATATCTTCTGTACCATAAAATAGCCTAGGGATGTCACTATCTCCTGGACTATTCATTCCATCATTGTTTATGAAGGATATAGTTTCCAATTTTGTCACCAAATTGTTTATTTGGTTTTTTGCTTCTTTATTTAAGTCAACATTTATTATAGAACCCAAATTGTCTATTTTAGATTCTATGGACTCAACTTTAGTCTCTAGATAATTTTGATTTATTTTTTGATTTTTATCTAATTTAGAAAACCAAGAACACATAATATCAGTAATATTATTTAAACTAGAACACACACTATTTATATTTGCAGACTCTTTAGTAATATGCAAACTATGATCATATTTATTATTAACATTATTTTTTGTATTTCCAAAACATATTATATCGTCAGAATTAATTGCCATTTTAGATTGTTGTTGGTACCTAAGACCCTCCTAGTGTATTTTCTGGTGCCTAAAACCTCTCTTTATGATCTTAAAGACTTAATTATGGCCAATAGTCAAAAGATCTTAATGAGTATATGAGCTTTGATATACACTAAGCATATAGGTTTTACAACAACTAAAAATGAAACAAATAATTATGAAGATATAAAATACGAAGGATTCACAAAAAACTTAGACAAAAATTTTTTAATTTAATTTTTTTTTTTTATAACATAAAACACACCATACAAACTTAAAATTTATACATAGAACCGAGCCAAAGAGAGCTCGGTGAAACTGGCCACGTCAGCATATGTTAGCCTGGTTACTTTGTCATTCAACCGTGGTAAAACCATCTCACTTGGTTTAAGCAGTGAGGAGGGTGTTGAAGGATAAGCATTATCTTTCAGGAGTTTGATTCCCATGAGGACTCTACTTTGAGGAGTAAGAGTCCTACCAGGATTGTGCCAGGCAAAATCTATAAAAGCTCTCAACAGAACCTATGTACAGGTAACATCATTTTGATTATCAAATACACAGAGCTTCTGTCTATTTGTCTATTTTGCTGACTTAGGCATCAGAGTGGTATCCGGCACACACCCGCCGGCTAGCTCACGTTTGTGTTTTCAGGGAGCAAAGCGACGACGTTTGGAGGAGCTCAAACTTGATCAACAGGATTATACGAGAAGATAATTTTGTGCTCGTATAATTGGTGCCGTCTGTGTGAAATATAGGAAGAGCAAAACCTTTTGATCGAGTTTTTCTCTCCAGATAAAACCAATGGCGCACAATGAAGATTTGCCGCAATCTGCTATCGATGGACAAACCCTAGAGGAGGGTGGGAGGCGCGAAGGTTTGCCTTCTATCTCACCCATGGCGGATCTAGAGCCCCAGCGACAGAACCCCCAGAGGGATGCAAGGGGAAGACGGGGCAACGGCCCCCGTCGTTCTCAAAGCCCTGAAAGACAGAGGCGGAGATTGGACCCCCAGGTTCTAGAGGATCGCGTTAGGGAACAAAACGAGTTAATAAGGAGGATGGTGGCAGACATGGAGTCAATGAAGCGCCAGATAAAAGAAAAAGGGGTGGCGACAGGAGAGGGGCTAAAAGGCAACACGCCCCCTCGCCACTCAGAGGATTGTGACAGGCAGCAGGTCACCCCATCGCAAGCACAAAGCAGAAGCCTTAGAACAGGCGACACTCAATCGAGGACTTCCAGAACTCGTTACTCCAAGTCTGAGAGAATGAGAACTGAGAGGTCGTGTACTGAGGGAAGCATCTATCGGCCCTCGCACACACACCAGACGATATCTAGGCACACGGAGTTGCCCAGATCGTCTGACTTGCGAACGGTACTTGACGAAAGGGCCCGATGGAAGGAGAACACCAGGGCTCGCGACCCACGCAGAGTTTCAGCATTACAACGATTAGCTCCTAGGACACATGGGAGTGTCGAGGTAGGGATGCCAATGCCTCGCCTTACTTACGAACCAGCGGATAAGGTATTAGCAAGGTTGCAGAGCTCGCTGTTCGTTCTGGCAATAAAGAACGCACCACTAGCCCAAATTCACCACTTATGATGGGAAGACAGACCCCTATATGCACTCGAGCCACTTTCGCCAGGTCATGGCAATATACTGGCGGAACGAGGCCCTGATGTGTATCCTGTTCCTATCCAGCCTTGGCAACCTAGGTCTAACCTGGTTCAAAAGGCTACTAGAAGGCAGCATCGCCTTATGGGCACAATTGACAGAGGTGTTCGTGACTAGGTTCAGAACGAACACCAAGACACCAGTGGAGATCGATCAGTTACTCTTCATTGACATGGGCAACAAGGAGACGTTAAGATCCTACAATAGTCAATATTGGGAGACTTTCAACCAGATAGGAGATTGCCTCATAAATCTCGCCATCGCGCAATACAAAAGAGGTCTACCAGTTGGAAACAAATTGAGGGACTCAACTACAATGATGCCACCTCTCACGATGGAGGCCCTAATGGAGAGGGTGCACCAACATATCCGCGTGGAGTAAGATAGCGCCCAAGCTAAGGCAAAATCTGGCTCAACAGTAATGCCAGACAAAAAGGCTGAAGCAAAAGTTAACACGGTAGAACAACCAAACAGGAATGGGTGAGGCAAGCGAGCCAACAGAGAGGACCCAGAAAAAAGGAGGTTAAGAGTTCGCACTGCCATCACAACCGTGTTCAATGAACCCATTTACCGAATTCTCATCGAGATAAAAAATGAACCCTTCGTTCAGCGGCCAGCCAAGTTGGGAGTAGCACAAAGGGGTTACGATGAGAGGTCCCGCTGCACCTTCCATGATAGAAGGGGCACCTAACTGAAAACTGTACACCCCTGAAGCAACATCTGGAAGAATTAGTAACTGCTAGTCACCTAGACCAGTACATTGAGGAGGGAACACAGCCAGCCCCCTAGGACCTCAACGGGCCAAATGGGATGCCGATGGACGGACCATCTGAAGGCATAATCAATGTTATTCATGGGGTCATAGAACCTGAGCGGGTATGTGAACTCTGGGGGATGATAAATAAAGCAGAGCACCTGAAGGAGGTACTAAGTGCACAACTCGCCATCAAAAAGGGAAAAACAGAGGCTACGAACGTTATATCCTTCTCAGACAAGGACCTAGCAAGGCTACATTGTCCTCACAATGACGCATTGGTGGTAACTTTGCGCGTCAAGAACTTCGACGTCAAGTGAATCCTGATTGACCAAGGAAGTTCGTGCGAAATAATGTATTATGAAACCTTCAAACAATTGAAGCTAGAGGACAAAGACTTGGCCCCTGCAACATCCCCTCTAGTTGGCTTTAACTCAATGCCAGAATGGCCAGTGGGCAAGATAATCCTTCTAGTCAAAGCTGGGACCATGACTAAGCAAGTGGAATTCTGGGTATTGAAGGTCCCTTTCACTTACAACATAATCCTAGGAAGAACATGGCTGCACGCCATGCGATCGGTAGTGTAACAACGCCCGCGGGGGACCTCGCTACAGTTCGGACTCGATTTTGTTGCGGTTCTAAATCTTGAACCAAAGAGTCCAAATTCGGCAAATCGTTTTGAAGGAAAACAGATTTTTTGAAAGAAGTGCCAAACATGGACTGCTTTGCCAGATAACAGAGTCGCCACCTAAATATTTTAAAATGGGAAATTTAGGAAACCCTGACTCAAGGTCGAAGGCCACGTGTCCGTCATCACCAAAGTTGGCTCGGGAACTTGGGTACGATTAGGGAAGGTCACATCGTGAGCACCCCCTCTCGCCCGGTCAAAGACCGGCCTCTACTAACCATGATATCTGTTTTTGAAAACATTGTATGCTCTTATTCCGATTATTAACCTAGGTTACTATGTGATGCTCGCAGCAAACAAGTATAGACTGGGCCGTCTGAATTGGAACTAAACATTTCATGTTTGTTTGTGAAAGATGGTTTGCTACCCGCAGGTAGGCTTAAAATGCAGATTTTGCCACAATCTAGTGGGCTTAACAAACAGTCAATGTATTGTCCCAATTCAAATAACTCAACCTCCACCCACAGGCATTCAAGGCAGTTATATCATATAAGCACATAGCCTCATGGCAAGCATGCTATTCATGGCAACACTCACACGCATGTAAGGATGCTAAAGCATAAAACTCACCGAGTACTCCAAGCCAAAACAGGAAACTCATTAGAAATCATGCATGATCCTAAAAATATACAGAAATGCCTAATGCGACACATGCAAAGATGCAAACTATAGCAGGCTCGGCTATTCTAAACATGGCATATGAAATGCTACAACTAACACGTATTCAATTTGGAATTGAAATACAAATGCAGTTTGTATGATGCGCCGAGCCCGATGCATGCAAAACAGATGAATGATGCAAACATGCTTTCATACTGTATGCTAATTGAAATATGCCCTATATCTAACCATTCAAAGCGGATAAATAAAAGGGAGAAAGAAATGGGGGTTGGAAGACATACATCACACTCACGCACCCTTATTACATTTATGCCTCTACAGAGGGTCCGAATAAATATACAATCGAATGAAAGAATATTACAGATTTCTAATTAATGTACGATTAAACTAAGAAAGTCAGAAGTCGCATGCAAGCTGTGGACCGCCGCCATGAATGATGTATCTTTGGAGTCGTTTGTACGTAAATCACGACGATGCCCCAATCACCTCTGTTTCACAATGTTTCTTGAAAAGCGTACAAGCTCAAAAGTCGTTGATTCTTGATTTTGCTGCGACAGAGAGCAGGAAAAGGGCACAGCAATGTATTTCACAAATATATGCATGCCTCGATCCTCGTGCCACCAATCACGCATACCGATGCATGATGGCCGAGGAACCGGATTGCACAACTCAGTATAGGGATGAATGCTAATGAATGCTACAACAAAAACCTAACTCCATCATGGGTAATCCGGAATGTCGGTAACTGGGGAATTGAGACACACTCCGTCACTCGGAGTACGGAATGTACCTCGTTTCCCTTGCGATATGCATGATATGCAATGGAATGCAACTACTATACAATCTAGCATGCTCAATGTTATGACAATGAGATGTCTCGAAATGCGTGTCCATAGACACGCAAACCGAGAAATGCGGAATGACATGCGAAATGCAATGATGGGCTTATACCAACATGAGGGAGCCTCAGCCCACTTACATAGGAGGCCATCGGATAAAAACGAGGTGCCTCGAAGTGCGTGCACACGGACACGCAAACCGAGGCAATGCAAAAATGATACAAATGGCATGGGAAATGATATGCAAGCATGGCAATGGAATTTCAGCACCTAAATAAAGGGGGAAACAGCCCCGAGACAATTCGAAATGACACCCGAAGCATGCATTCATCCCGAATATGTGAAATTAAGCCCCGAAATGGCCTATAGCCATGCTATACATGCAAAATATGATCATGGCAGCAAGAACAGCAGCAAGGCAGTCCCAAATATGGTATTTTTCAGTAACAAACATGGCCAAAATGCAAGCATGGATAGATCAACAATAGCATGCAAAGTTAGTGGCCAAAAGAGGAGTATTGAGACAAGTGACATATGCAAACCCCAAATGGACAAACTTTCTTCTACAACATTGAAGATGAGATAAAAATAAGCACAATTGCAGAAGATGACATCCTCAAAATCAGAATACAAACATGCTATAAAACCCATGCAAAGTAGGCTTCCAAATAGGCTATATCATGAGACATGCAATGCGCACACCAAATGACAAAACTTTCTTCATGGAATATGTAAAGAGGGTCAAAATAAGACCAAAGTCATTAGGGGTCGAAGCCCCAAAAACAAATAGAGATAGGTCAAAATTGCATGCAAAAAGTGGCACACTTGATGAATATTGAAGGAGGTGGTATATACAAGCACCAAATGGGGTTGAGCCTCTCTACAATGTTGTAGAGGGGCTCAAAATAAGCACAAAACCAGTAGGGGTCGGACCCCTAAAAACAAAAGGAAATAGGCCTAAACTAGCATGCAAGATATTGGCATAAAAGCTAGGTATTGAAACAAGTATATCATAGAAGCATCAACCAAGGTTCAGCCCTTCTACAAAGTTGTAGAGGGGCACAAAACAAGCACAAAAGCAGTAGGGGTCGGAGCCCCAATTCTCAACCAATTAGAGTATAAAATTGAACCAAGAAAAAGCCCTAAAAGTTGGTTTTGAATACTCACCCTTGAAGACTTGTCTTTCTTTGCTTCTTGGCTTTGACTTGTAGCTTCTCAACCTCTGAAATTCACCTCCTTGCTGCTGAAATGATGGTAGGGATGGTGAGGCTAGGTGTTGATGAAGGAATGGCCTTGACACTTGAAGCTTTTTTGGAGTTTAAAGCTTTGGAAATGGAGGATTTTGGAGGGGTGATCTTGAGACAAGTTTTTCCAACCTTGAAGAAGGAGCTATTGGTCCCCTTAAATAGACAAGAAATAGGGTGTAAAAGGGGAGGGAAAGCACCCAATCTTTCCCTCCCGAATATCCTGATGCCCCGGATATGTTGGAAGATATCCTGACACCGGGACAGCCGAAAGCAAGAATCCTGGCCGGCTGTAATTTAGGAGGTGGCCGGCCAGCCACCCCACCTGGTCGGCCAGCCACCCTACATGGCCGGCCAGCCAGGTGAAAAAAATGAAGTTTTGAATTAGTGGCCGACCACCATGCCAATGTGTCCTCCCAGGTGTATAAAACAAGGATCCAAGGTTGGAATTTGGCAACACTGAAGCAGGAGCCACAACATAGAGCTTGAAGGAGAGGCTCAAAAATGAAACTCAAATTTACTGGCCGGCCACCAACTTTTAGGGTCCTCCAAGATGTGTAGAACAAGGTTCCAAGGTCGGAAATTGGCAACACCAAGGTGAGCCACAACATAGAGCTTGAAGGAGAGGCTCAAAAATGAAAAAAACAATTACTGGCCGACCAGTATTTTTTAGGGTCCTCCCAAGTCCCCTGATCACAAATATGTAGCTTTGGTTGGAAGAAAATACCCCTAGGGTGTTCAACATTGGCCCGGAAGTGAGAAAAACGGGCTCCGGAGGAGCGAAACTGGTTATCTGGGATAATTGCTGGCTTCTCCCCCCCCAGTGATCTTCCTGATGTTGAAACAGAGGTACCTGCCAAGTTTGAACAAAAACTAATGAGAAATGAACGCTCGGGGGCGAAACCGAGCAAATCGATCCCGAAAATGGGGTCTGCGGAAGTGGTGTTCAAGATCGAAGTGGTATTCATGACCCGTGTCCTCTGGAATGACAAAACAGAGGTACCGCCAAAACCGGAGAAGGCCGATGCAAAATGAATGCTCGGGGCCCAAATCACGCAGCCGGTCCCGAAATGGGTCGCCGCACCTAAGTGGTGTTCGGCTGCGAAGTGGGCATCAGGGGCCCCAGTGTTCCTCGAAACATTAAAACAGAGGTCTCCGCCAAAAATCGGAGAAAGCGGAGATGGTTGGGCGGTCCCGAGCCGAGGCATACGGCCTAACGGCCCCGAAAACCGGGAACCGGGCTCCGAAATGGGCAAAATGGCCTACGGCCACGAAAAGTAGCTCACGGCCACCGGGAGATAATCTGCGGGACCACTCCCTTCCCTCAGGAAAGAAAACAGAGAAAATCGAGCCTGGTTCGCAAACCGAGACAAGGTAGAGAAGATGGTTCGGAGGTCCGGAGGCAGGGCGCGCGGCCGCGACTCTGAGACTTCTGAACGAGCACAGTATGCAACATCACCGAGCGCTCAACCGGTGACGCTCGAAGTCTTAAGGTCGGTCAAAATGGGGTGTCTCTGTTGCCCTCTTTGGACGTAACTCGGAAGTCAAGAAGTGACGGGAGTGAATGTCAAAGCCCAGAGACGACCCATTTTTGACAAGGCCGAAGACTTAGACAATCATACAAGATAAACAGAGAATGTGTGCCCGAAGGCAGGGGCAAAATGCAAAATGATAGGCACGGAGCCAGATGATCATGCAAGTGCAGCAAGCTGTAATGAAGCAAGTATTCGCAAATAGATGCAACAGTTATAAGCAAGAAGGGCAACCAAACAACTACATTTCATGCAGTTAGGAATGCGGAGAATCATTCAATTCTCATCGCGTCTCACACGGAGAAGATACGATACCTGCGCGATTCGTCTGGTCGCACCAGCCTCAAATGAACCGTACATACAATATCGTGCCTGCAAAATAGAGAAATGCAACAAGAACAATATGCTAACAACATATATTCAATGCGATTCCTGTAATTCGAAAAGTTTGACACACGCAGTGTCGGCAAGTGAATGCAAATCTAACCACATTTCATGCAGAAAGGATTGCAGAAAGGATGTAAGAAAATTATTGCAATTCTCACTTTGAATACAAAGGTGTGCATTTGTGATAGATACACAAAGCTTAACGTGTGATTGATACACCAAGCTTAACATGTGTGAGATACAAAGCGAAGCGAGACTGATGGATACACTATATGAAGCAAAGCGTGATGGATACACAAGATGAGCATAGTGTGATAGATGCACAAAGAGAAAGTCTGTGATTGATACACAGAGCGAGCGTGTGATTGATACACAAAGCCAAAGTGTGTGATTGATACACAAAAGCGGCGTGTGATTGATACACAAAGTGAGCATGTGATAGATAATAAAGTAGGCATAGTGTGATAGATGCACAGCAAGTGTGTGATAGATACACTATATGAACAAAGTGTGATTGATACACTAAATGAATGAAGTGAGCAAAGTGTGATGGATACACAAAAGGCAAGCACAAAGTGTGATAGATGCACTTAGCGAACAAGCGTGATGGATATACTAAAAGCAAACACAAAGTGTGATAGATGCACTTAGTGAACAGAGTGTGATTGATACACTAAAAGTGAACACAAAGTGTGATAGATGCACTTAGTGAACAGGAGTACGATTGATATACTAAATGTGAACACGAAGTGGGATAGATGCACTTAGTGAACAGGAGTATGATTGATATACTAAAGGTGAACACGAAGTGGGATAGATGCACTTAGTGAACAGGTATGATGGATATACTAAATGTGAACACGAAGTGGGATAGATGCACTTAGTGAACAAGTATGATGGATATACTAAATGTGAACACGAAGTGGGATAGATGCACTTAGTGAACAGGAGTATGATTGATATACTAAGGGTGAACACGAAGTGGGATAGATGCACTTAGTGAACAGGAGTATGATTGATATACTAAGGGTGAACACGAAGTGGGATAGATGCACTTAGTGAACAGGAGTATGATTGATATACTAAATGTGAACACGAAGTGGGATAGATGCACTTAATGAACAAGTATGATTGATATACTGGATGCGAACACAAAGCGTGATAGATGCACTTAATGAACAAGTATGATTGATATACTGGGGTGTACACGAAGTGTGATAGATGCACTTAATGAACAAGTATGATTGATATACTAAGGTGTACACGAAGTGTGATAGATGCACTTAATGAACAAGTATGATTGATATACTAAGGTGTACACGAAGTGGGATAGATGCACTTAATGAACAAGTATGATTGATATACTAAGGTATACACGAAGTGTGATAGATGCACTTAATGAACAAGTATGATTGATATACTGAAATATATGAAGTGTGATTGATACACTGAGTGAAATGAAGTGTGATAGATACACTGAGAAAGAAACTTGATAGGTACAATGCAATACAATGCATGATGCTTACGGAAAGCAATAAATGGGCAAAGCGGTGCTTTAGAAAGCACCTCATGAGGTGAGTGGCGGTGAACCGCCTACTCGATGGGATCTCCTGGTGCTCTTCAACACTTTACCTTGAGCACACAGACTGAATGCTAACAAGTAACAATATCCGTATGTGGAGCCACTACGCCGCTATCTTCCTGATCATATTCACAACTTTCCCTATTCTCCAACGGGTGACAGACTAGGTTGGTTCAAGATCCGCACTGAGGTGCATACACGCTGTCTCAATCTAAGGGGCTGCCATACAGATTTCAAGCCGAGGATATACCCCTGGGTATTTAAACCAGACTTTAGTCTCGGAAATCCCGAACCTTTGCGTTCTAGGCCACGGCCATTCGAACTCTAGTTTCCACCGTCGCAGTTGGTCTCCTAGGAACTCATCGCAAACACAGCCAAGATGCCTCTGGCAGGGAATGGTACTCAGGGAGAGCACTTCTGATCGCCATTCTGGCTTGAAGTAGACTTGATCTTGAGCTTGAGGTAGAGGCACACTCATACATCAGAGCATTGGCAAGACCTGAAGAGGTACACATGGAATACAATCTCGAAGCTTACTGAAGTTGGAACAAACTCAGATGCCCGACATTTTTTCTTTTGCTTTTGCTTTGCACCAAACTCATAGCTTCAGATAGGTCTTGATTTCACTGTTTCACATGACTGGGTTGAACCTGCGGTTTTTCCGAAGAACAAATTTCGCTTTTGCACAAATGTGGAGAACAAGACAAAGACTCATAGCACAAAACGATTTTATATTTTTTTTGAAAATGAGAAAAGGATTCTCAACCGTATTGAGCCTACAACCCACCACGCACAAAACAACTCAACACGTAAAAACAAAAGGTAAACGACCTAAATACAACGAGACGCTCGGGATGAAATGAGACAAACGAAAAGACACGACACTCGACGTGCAGTGGAGCCTGTTTCACCGGGTAGTGTTTCCCACCCTTTCACTTGTGATTCTCACATCACTTGACACTCAATCTCTAGTTTTCTCGAAAAAGCCCTTTTCACTTTTTTTTTCTCATCGCACATCTCTATTCTTCAATCTCTCATTTTTCATCCCTCCCCGGTGGTTGATGGATAAAACAAGTTGTGGGTTCTCGCCCTAGCATTCTCGCTAGATTCTTCTTCTTCGCTCACAATGGTGAGTTTCTCCCACTGAGGGGTTGTCTTTGCAACAGATGCGAGCAAAATTTGCAAATGACATCGATTGATGATGCTTTGTCGGGAGTTTGGACGTGATCGATCTGTCTGATGAAGGAGTGGAATATCTTGCCCCATTCTAGTTTGTGCCAGACTTGGCTTGATACCTCGTTGCTTGGAGGATGTGAGAGAGCTTTCACCCATTTGTGGTTTGCTTCACCGTGCCCTTTTTCGCGGTGTAGAGTGCCCTTCTTGGCAGTATGGTGCCTTTTCCGCAAGTATGGTGATAATAGAGGAAAGATGTAACACCGACTCAACTGTGCCCCTAGTTCATCATTGTGCCCATGTGTGTATTTGGCTTTCTAAAGAATTTGCACAAAAATGAGGGTTAAATTAACATGCTTGTTCGTTTTTTGCTTTGTAATCATGGAAGTCCGGCTATAAGTACTGCATACTCTCCTTTTTTGGGTCCAAGAAATGGTCCAGTTTTTGAAAAGATGGAACAATTTTCGAGAAAATTAGTCAACCTCAGTAAAAATTCTCAAAACTATTTTTGCACACGCCACTTGCTCAACGAGCATGAAACCTACTCGAGATGCACAACCTCGATCCAAGGAAAAGCGCCTGCTTGAAGAGAGCGGCATGGCAACGGAAAGTTGCCCTTGTTTGAACAAGACCGCTGGCGTATTGAATGGCAACGGAAAGTTGCCCTTGTTTGAACGGCACCGCTGTCATGTTGAATGGCAACGAAAGTTGCCCCTTGTTTGATGGCGCCGCAAAGACGTTGTAATCAATCTTCGAGTGATGAACACAACCGCACTCCTGATACGAGAAGGCGAGATGACCAAAACCATTGCATGGACGCAATGAATTGAAGTGTTTTTACTACCGACTTCGTAATGAAGTTGCCTCGATCCCAAAGATGGGAATCAAGCCTTCGTAGTTC
Source organism: Camellia lanceoleosa (assembly GCA_025200525.1). Lineage (NCBI taxonomy): Eukaryota > Viridiplantae > Streptophyta > Magnoliopsida > Ericales > Theaceae > Camellia > Camellia lanceoleosa. The sequence continues at coordinate 27,264,348 of CM045772.1, read as the reverse complement.
GGTTAAGGTACACTCGGTATTTAACCTCCTTTTTATGCTCTAACTTTTGCCAAGGCTGCTAGGGTTTTCGACCTTGCGAGCTTTGTTCTTTTTTTTTTTCTTTTCTTTTCTTCTATTCTTTTCATTCATTTTTCTTCTTTTTTTGCATCTTTCTTTTCTTTTCTTTTTGCATTTTTGTATCTTTGCATTTTTTCTCTTTTTTCTTTTTCCATTCTTTTCTTTGCTCTAACTTTTGCCTGGGTCGCCCTTCCGGGTTTTCGGCCCAGCGAGCCTCTCAAAGGGTAAAAGTGTAACAAGTCCATGCCAAATGGTTTTGAGATTGAAGCCCTCTGTATCTAGGAGAGTGGCTGTTGTATTGATTTGCAGAAGGATCCACCTTTGGCTCTCCGAGCGCATCGGATATTTTTTGTTTTGCCCCTAGTTCGAGGGGTGCTTCTGTTCTAGCTTTGCAAGCTTCTTCTGATGAGGTCTGACCTTCTTGATCTGACTTTGGTACCTCTTGTTCGAGGGCTGCTTCAAATCTGGCCACACAGGCCTCATATCGTAGTTGACCTTTGAACATTCTGAATGCAAGTTCAAGGTTTGAAAATGAGGGGTCGAGTCTCGAGGCCGAGAGCGATCCTAAGCTGCACAATCTCAAGAGCGATTCCACACATGTCTTCGCAGAACCGCGCAAAATATTTTTTGAAAGTTTTTAAGAAAGCGACAAATCGCTCGCGCTGAAGACAGTGTAGGACCGATCTGGACCAAAGCTAGGGTCCTTCTCAGTACTCACGCTAACAAGCATGATTTCATTCATTAAGGGCTTAGCACGCCTTTCTTTCTCACAGTTTGATCAAAGTTTTGCAAATCCCGAGGAATTCCTTCCTCTTTGTTTTCACCATAGTATTCAAAAAGTTTTGAAAAACTTAGGTCATTACAATGACTTCAAGGCACAAGAGAGCAGGTGGAATGCACTGCCATTTCATTCAAATCCCAAAGACAAAAGCACACGGCAGAAACAAATGCGAGAGCGTAGAAATCACTGCTGTTTCATTCAAAGTCTGTTGGCATAACTGGCTCCCTGGCAGAAACAGACTCAAAACAAAACAAAAAGACAAACGCAAAACAAAATGGTGACGCTCGAGGTAACACCCCCGGAATCACCCGACTTATACAACAGATCGACTCGATACAACAAGATGCACTCCAAAACAAAAAAAGATCGACTCAAAACAAAAAGACGGACTCAAAATAAAACACAAGGTCAACCTAATACCCAAGTCGAAGCACAAAATCGGTATTTGCACATTGCTCGTAATGTCGTGCCATTCCCACGTCCGAGTAAATCAAATGCCGCCCGCAGTGGTTCATCCTCGATCACATAGTCGCCTTATCCCCACAGTTCACCGATCAAGTGCCGATAGACTTTGCAGACTTGGTGCAAAGAATGACCCTTTGTCAAACAGATCTTGTACATCATGGCGCGACGAAAACAAGCTGCTTGTCGTGACCGGTTTGTCGATGATAGGCACGATTTAGTCCGGTCATGCTTTGCGAGGATAGGATCGGGTAGGGGCCGTTGTTCCAACGGTTTCAAATGTCCTTCCCGAGTAAGACCTCTAGAGCCTTTGACAGAGGCATATGAAGTGGAGTGAAAACCCTCTTGACTCGGGTGGATATTTGGTCGTCTCGTGAGTTACTCCCAGACGCACCGGTGAATGGGGTAGCCTTTTTTGATGTGGTGGTGGTAACCATGCCCACTTCGGAAGATCTTGCAGCCGCATCACCGCTTGTGCTTGTGTTGTTGTTGCGGTTGAAGGTTCTCCGGCTGATCCCGGTCTTGGTCAAACAGACCTTGCTTCATCGCATCCTCGATCTGCATTCCCATATCATGTAGATCTGCGAAGGTCGGGAAGGGGACTACGATCATCTTATTCATTAACCCCGGTTGGAGATTGCGCACAATCATCCGGATTTGATCTCGTCTCAGATGCCTCACGGTCATCATTGATGCCTTTGCCCTCCACCGAGTTACGAAGTCAGAGAAAGACTCCTTGGGTTCCTGCCTCGTTGTCTCGAGATCACGAGTTGTGACCTCGATTTGCGTGTTGTACGAATATTGTGCAAGGAAGGCCTCAGCCATCTCATCCCAGTTTGTTTTCACATCATCTTCCAGCTTTGCATACCAAGTGGATGCCACACCCGATAAAGTTCGACCGAACAAGGAAAGCTTTTGCGGTCGGGTTAGGCCCATTGGTCTTAGAATGTCTGAGAATAGCCGGAGGTGGACCATAGGGTCCCCGGATCCATCAAAGCGATCGATCTGGGGCATCTTAAATCTGTCCGGCAATGTCACGGCCACATCAGTATAGCCGTCTTCAATATTTGGGATGGCCTTCACCCCCTGTGATTTCTTAAACATCTTCTCAAGTTTGCTCAATTTCAGCGCTGTAGGGTCGACCTCGAACTCGAAGGGAGAGTCCGGCAGATTGGTAGGTGTTTTAGACAGCTGGGGTAAGATTGGGGGCGGAGCCGGCCCTGTCGGAATGTCCGTATTTGCTTGGACATTTGGCGTCTCCCCGGGTGCTGGAGCTCTTGGGGGTGGAGGAGCTTGATGCGAGGCTGATGCCCCGGCTTGCTGCTGTAGCCGGGTAATTGTCTCTGCCTGTTGGGCCATGACCGCAGCCTGTTGCTTGGAAAATTCTGCTTGGCGGACAGCGTCCTGCTGCATGAGTTTCATACTTTCCTGCATTTGAAGCATCATTGCCTCTATCCCTGACGTGTTCCCCTGATCCATCTGACTAACTGGTATCTATCCCTGCAGTAGAAACTGAGACCTCAGCCTGACTGTTCACTGGTAGGGTGGATAAGGGTCACTGATCTGGTAACTGCTGAGCTGGTGACTTGTGCCTGACTGGCCCTTTTCACCCCGCCTCTGGTAAAGGAACACTGATTGCCTTGAATCAATCTCGACCGACAAAGTCTATCAACACAAGTTCGTGTACTCGGGGGATAGTGGAGCCTTCTGGTGCTATGGTTCCAGGACTACCTAGCAAAAGAGAAAACGGACAGCATCTCAGCCTGATTTCATCTGAACAGACACAAGCAAAGCTGAATGAGTGTGCTCTCATCAATTACGTCCCAAAAATTCTGCCTCAAATCTGATACCCTCGGGTATAACTGATTCTTAAAATACTGAACGGGTGCCCGCAGGCCTGATGCCCAAAATACTGAATTGGTGCCCGCAGGCCTGATGCCCAAACTCAAAAACTGATACATGCATTCCCTGTAGAGGCGCACTCTAACAAGCACATAACAGATAAGTGAGAGCCAAAACACCCCTATGTTGGGGTAGGGTTTCCCTGTCCTATTTTGTCAGGAGCTAGGGTTTCACTACGCACACAGCGGCTTCAAACAACCTATAAATGGGTAAGCAACCTGTCCTAGTTTGGGATGGTCACTATGGATCCGAATATGCACTAGGTCGAATGGTCAAAAAGGGTGCCCCGGTAAAACCGAGGTTTGTGTTCCCATACTGGCAGAGCCCGTAACCGGTCAGCCTTATGGACATGCCTTGACAAGACAAGCCTCCGGCAAACCGCTCAGGAATAGCAGATGGCAAACACGGTGTCCTAGGCGCACCAATGCAAATGCAATGCAAAGAAACACACAAATATAGTCAAAAGCAGATATCATGAGTTCGAGTCAAGTTCTCTAAATCCCCAGCAGAGTCGCCAGAAACTGTAACAACGCCCGCGAGGGGACCTCGCTACAGTTCGAACTCGATTTTGTTACTGTTCTAAATCTTGAACCAAAGAGTCCAAATCCGGCAAATCGTTTTGAAGAAAAACAGATTTTTTTTGAAAGAAGTGCCAAACATGGACTGCTTTGCCAGATAACAGAGTCGCCACCTAAATATTTTAAAATGGGAAATTTAGGAAACCCTGACTCGGTGCCAAAAGGCCAGCGGTCCGACATCACCAAAGTTGGCTCGGGAACTTGGGTACGATTAGGGAAGGTCACATCGTGAGCACCCCCTCTCGCCCGGTCAAAGACCGGCCTCTACTAACCATGATATCTGTTTTTGAAAACATTGTATGCTCTTATTCCGATTATTAACCTAGGTTACTATGTGATGCTCGCAGCAAACAAGTATAGACTGGGCCGTCTGAATTGGAACTAAACATTTCATGTTTGTTTGTGAAAGATGGTTTGCTACCCGCAGGTAGGCTTAAAATGCAGATTTTGCCACAATCTAGTGGGCTTAACAAACAGTCAATGTATTGTCCCAATTCAAATAACTCAACCTCCACCCACAGGCATTCAAGGCAGTTATATCATATAAGCACATAGCCTCATGGCAAGCATGCTATTCATGGCAACACTCACACGCATGTAAGGATGCTAAAGCATAAAACTCACCGAGTACTCCAAGCCAAAACAGGAAACTCATTAGAAATCATGCATGATCCTAAAAATATACAGAAATGCCTAATGCGACACATGCAAAGATGCAAACTATAGCAGGCTCGGCTATTCTAAACATGGCATATGAAATGCTACAACTAACACGTATTCAATTTGGAATTGAAATACAAATGCAGTTTGTATGATCTTGAGCCGATGCATGCAAAACAGATGAATGATGCAAACATGCTTTCATACTGTATGCTAATTGAAATATGCCCTATATCTAACCATTCAAAGCGGATAAATAAAAGGGAGAAAGAAATGGGGGTTGGAAGACATACATCACACTCACGCACCCTTATTACATTTATGCCCTCGCGCAGAGGGTCCGAATAAATATACAGTCCGAATGAAAGAATATTACAGATTTCTAATTAATGTACAGATTAAACTAAGAAAGCTGTAAAGCTGGCATGCAAGCCAGGGACTGCCTCGCTTTCGCGGAATGATGTATCTTTGGAGGCTTTTGGCACGTAAATCCTGACGATGCCCCAATCAGCCTCTGTTTCACAATGTTTCTTGAAAAGCGTGCCAAGCTCTGAAAAGCTGTTGATTCTTGATTTTGCTGCGACAGAGAGCAGGAAAAGGGCACAGCAATGTATTTCACAAATATATGCATGCCTCGATCCTCGTGCCACCAATCACGCATACCGATGCATGATGGCCGAGAAAGGATTACACAACTCGAGATAGGGATGAATGCTAATGAATGCTACAACAAAAACCTAACTCCATCATGGGTAATCCGGAATGTCGGTAACTGGGGAATTGAGACACACTCCGTCACTCGGAGTACGGAATGTACCTCGTTTCCCGTGCGATATGCATGATATGCAATGGAATGCAACTACTATACAATCTAGCATGCTCAATGTTATGACAATGAGATGTCTCGAAATGCGTGTCCATAGACCGCATAAACCGAAAATCTTGAATGACATGCCAAATGCAATGATGGGCTTATACCAACATGAGGGAGCCTCAGCCCACTTACATAGGAGGCCATCGGATAAAAACGAGGTGCCTCGAAGTGCGTGCACACGGACACGCAAACCGAGGCAATGCAAAAATGATACAAATGGCATGGGAAATGATATGCAAGCATGGCAATGGAATTTCAGCACCTAAATAAAGGGGGAAACAGCCCCGAGACAATTCGAAATGACACCCGAAGCATGCATTCATCCCGAATATGTGAAATTAAGCCCCGAAATGGCCTATAGCCATGCTATACATGCAAAATATGATCATGGCAGCAAGAACAGCAGCAAGGAAGTCCCAAATATGGTATTTTTCAGTAACAAACATGGCCAAAATGCAAGCATGGATAGATCAACAATAGCATGCAAAGTTAGTGGCCAAAGAGAGTATTGAGACAAGTGACATATGCAAACCCCAAATGGACAAACTTTCTTCTACAACATTGAAGATGAGATAAAATAAGCACAATTGCAGAAGATGACATCCTCAAAATCAGAATACAAACATGCTATAAAACCCATGCAAAGTAGGCTTCCAAATAGGCTATATCATGAGACATGCAATGCGCACACCAAATGACAAAACTTTCTTCATGGAATATGTAAAGAGGGTCAAAATAAGACCAAAGTCATTAGGGGTCGAAGCCCCAAAAACAAATAGAGATAGGTCAAAATTGCATGCAAAAAGTGGCACACTTGATGAATATTGAAGGAGGTGGTATATACAAGCACCAAATGGGGTTGAGCCTCTCTACAATGTTGTAGAGGGCTCAAAATAGCACAAAACCAGTAGGGGTCGGACCCCTAAAAACAAAAGGAAATAGGCCTAAACTAGCATGCAAGATATTGGCATAAAAGCTAGGTATTGAAACAAGTATATCATAGAAGCATCAAATGAAGTTGAGCCCTTCTACAAAGTTGTAGAGGGGCTCAAAACAAGCACAAAAGCAGTAGGGGTCGGAGCCCCAATTCTCAACCAATTAGAGTATAAAATTGAACCAAGAAAAAGCCCTAAAAGTTGGTTTTGAATACTCACCCTTGAAGACTTGTCTTTCTTTGCTTCTTGGCTTTGACTTGTAGCTTCTCAACCTCTGAAATTCACCTCCTTGCTGCTGAAATGATGGTAGGGATGGTGAGGCTAGGTGTTGATGAAGGAATGGCCTTGACACTTGAAGCTTTTTTGGAGTTTAAAGCTTTGGAAATGGAGGATTTTGGAGGGGTGATCTTGAGACAAGTTTTTCCAACCTTGAAGAAGGAGCTATTGGTCCCCTTAAATAGACAAGAAATAGGGTGTAAAAGGGGAGGGAAAGCACCCAATCTTTCCCTCCCGAAATATCCCCCGGATGCCCCGGGATATGTTGGAAGATATCCGGACGGTGGGGACGGTGGAAAGCAAGAATCCGTCGGCCGAGTAAATTTGGGAGGTGGCCGGCCACACCCCACCTGGTCGGCCAGCCACCCTACATGGCCGGCCAGCCAGGTGAAAAAAATGAAGTTTTGAATTAGTGGCCGACCACCATGCCAATGTGTCCTCCCAGGTGTGTAAAACAAGGATCCAAGGTTGGAATTTGGCAACACTGAAGCAGGAGCCACAACATAGAGCTTGAAGGAGAGGCTCAAAAATGAAACTCAAATTTACTGGCCGGCCACCAACTTTTAGGGTCCTCCAAGATGTGTAGAACAAGGTTCCAAGGTCGGAAATTGGCAACACTGAAGCAGGAGCCACAACATAGAGCTTGAAGGAGAGGCTCAAAAATGAAAAAAACAATTACTGGCCGACCAGTATTTTTTAGGGTCCTCCCAAGTCCCCTGATCACAAATATGTAGCTTTGGTTGGAAGAAAATACCCCTAGGGTGTTCAACATTGGCAGGAAGTGAGAAAAAGCTCCGAGGAGGCAAAGTTATCTGGGATAATTGCTGGCTTTTTCCCCGGTGATCTTCTGATGTTGAAAGCAGAGGTACCGCCAAGTTTGAACAAAAACTAATGAGAAATGAACGCCGGGGCAAAGCAGAACCGAAATCGGGATCCGAAAATGGGTGCAGTCTTGGGAAGTGGTGTTCAGCATCGAAGTGGGTATCTGCGACCCCAGTGTCCTCTGGAATGACAAAACAGAGGTACCTGCCAAAAACCGGAGAAGGCTGATGCAAAATGAATGCTCGGGGCCCAAATCACGCAGTTCGGGGTCCCGAAAATGGGTCGCCGGGCACCGGAAGTGGTGTTCGGCTGCGAAGTGGGCATCAGGGGCCCCAGTGTTCCTCGAAACATTAAAACAGAGGTCTCCGCCAAAAATCGGAGAAAGCGGAGATGGTTGGGCGGTCCCGAGCCGAGGCATACGGCCTAACGGCCCCGAAAACCGGGAACCGGGCTCCGAAATGGGCAAAATGGCCTACGGCCACGAAAAGTAGCTCACGCCACCGGAGATAATCTGTGAGACCACTCCTTCCTCGGGAAAGAAAACAGAGAAAACCGAGCTGGCAAACCGCGACAAGGTAGAGAAGATGGTTCGGAGGTCCGGAGGCGGCGCGCGACTCTGAGACTTCTGAACGAGCACAGTATGCAACATCACCGAGCGCTCAACCGGTGACGTCTGAGTCTTAAGGTCGGTCAAAAATGGGGTGTCTACAGGTAGCGTCAACCTACCATCAAGCGCTGCGGTTTCCCAACGAAGCCGGAATAATTGAAGAGGTCTTGGGAGACCAAATCATGTCAAAACAGTGTTTCGTTACAGTAAATGACAGTCGAGCTGCAGAAGGCTATGTATAAATGGTGGAAGAACCAGAAAGCAATGAACAGTTTGCGGACGTAAGCAAAGCAGCAGAGCAAAAGGCAGTAGAAGACTTGGTTGAGGTAAAGGTAGATGAAAAAGACCTAGAAAAGTTTTTTCTGCTAGGCTCGTCTTTGTCCAGCACTGAGAGAACCGAGTTAATGGAATTCTTAATATCAAATATTGAAGTGTTCGCCTAGACGCCATACGACATGCCAGGCGTTGACCCAAAGTTCATCTGCCACCAACTTAATGTCCATCCAAACACTAGACCAGTCATACAGCGCACTCGCAGATCGGCACTCCACCATGCGGAGATAGTGGCGGAGGAAGTAGGAAACCTACTGGAGGCAGGGGCCATCAGAGAAGTGCACTATCCAAGGTGGATCTCTAATACTGTTGTAGTGCCAAAGAAAAATGAAAAATGGCGTGTTTGCATGAACTACAAAACAGTCAACAAGGCATGCCCAAAGGATAACTTTCCCTTACCCAAGATAGACCAACTAGTAGACTTGATGGCAGGGCACAATCGACTTAGCTTTCTTGATGCGTATAGAGGTACCATCAGATCGTTATGTATGAACCAGACTAGGAGGTCACATCATTTACGACACCAAGAGGACTGTACTATTACAAGGTTATGCCCTTTGGCCTAAAGAACGTAGGGGTTACATTCGAACGAATGATCACCAAGATGTTTGAACCATTGTTAGGCAGAACAATGGAAGCTTACATAGATGACATGGTGGTCAAAAGCAAGGATGAGAAGGACCACCTCAGGGACCTACGTGAAATGCTTCAAATCTTGAATAAAAACAAGTTGCGTCTAAATGCATCTAAGTGTGCGTTTGGCGTAGGATCAGGCAAATTCCTAGGCTTCCTGGTGACCAACTGAGGTATAGAAGCAGACCACTCTCAGATTAAAGCAATCCATGATCTAGAGAGGCCCAACACAGTAAAAGAGGTGCAGCATCTCATTGGCTTAGCTGCCGCACTCAACCGGTTCATAACTGGTCATCAGACAGATGTCGACCATTCTTCCAAGCGTTGAAAACCAAATTTGAGTGGGATGAAGAATGCGATCGTGCCCTGGAGAGCCTGAAAAACTACATGACTTCTTCTCCATTGCTAGTGACCCCAGTACCTGGAGAAGAACTCTTTTTGTACTTAGCAGTTTCACAACATGCAGTCGGCGCAGTGTTGGTCAGAGCAGAAGGAATCCAACACCTGCCTATCTTTTATGTCAGCAAGACCTTGCTAGGGGTAGAAACTAGGTACTTACCATTAGAAAAACTGGCCTTAACTTTGATGATAGCCTCAAGGAAGTTATCACATTACTTCCGCGCCCACACCATAATCATCCTGACAGCTTTTCCCTTAAAAGCTTTTTTTTGAGAAGGCGGACTTTTTTGGAAGAGTCTTGAAATTGGTGGTGGAATTGGGACAGTTCGACATCAAGTTTCAATCCAGAACCACAATAAAAGCCCAAGTTCTGGCAGACTTGGTGGTTGAGTTCACCCTAGGAAGCCATCACATCTGCCTAGTTGACTTAACTGATACAACCGAAAAAGGGATGGAAAGTGTCGCAGGAAATGCGCAGCCCCCTAAACAAGATGCCCAACCACATCCCAAGTCATACCAGATTGAAGAAAGGGAAGATGAGACAACTCGTGCTATACCCAGCAAAGACTCATCAACAAGCAAAAACTTGGTATAGACAGACAGTGAAGAGCAAACCCCAACAGTAGGCATGGACTTGGAAGAAAACATCAGCAACACTCATGACCCCAAGACATCATCCGACCCCTCCACTTGCTGGAAGCTATTCGTTGGAGAGATGTTGAAGCTCTTCGTGGATGGAGCATCCAATAGGCACGGTACAGGACTTGGCATAGTCCTAATCTCACCAGATGGCCTGATAGTGGAACAAACAATCAACCTTGGCTTCCCAGCATCGAACAATGAAGCAGAGTACGAAGCACTTCTAGCAGGCCTAAAGTCAGCACTCTTCATGAAGGCCACCAAGCTAATGGTTTATAGTGACTCCCAGCTGGTAGTAAACCAAATTCCAAGCGACTACGAGGAAAAAGATGAGAGGATGGCTAAATACCAAGAGTTAGTCAGAAAGGAGATCATGAAGTTCGAAGTAGTTCGAATCGAGCAGATCGGCCGAGATGAAAATAGCAGAGCAGACGAACTGGCAGGTTTTGCCTCTATGGCAGACATATCTATCCCACATCCATTACTAATTGACTTCTTACCCAGACCAAGTATTGAGGAGCCCGAAGTAACAGAGGTATGTTGTGCCGAACTAGGCCTTTCATGGATGGATCCCATTATTGTATTCTTAAAAGACGGCATTTTACCTGAAGAGAAGAAAGAGGCTAACAAGATCAGAGCAAAGTCAGAGTGATTTTGGCTCTCTCCATCATTGGAGTTATACAAAAAATCCTTCACAGGACCTTACTTAAAATGTGTCCATCCTAGCAAGGTCGAGGCATTCTTGTTCGAGATATATGAAGGCATATGTGGAAGCCACCAAGCGGGAAGATCATTGGCATACAGAGCAATTTCACAAGGATATTGGTGCCTTACATGCAAGCAGATTCAGAGAAGTATGTCAAGAAGTGCGAGAAATGTTAGAAGTTCGCACACCAAATACTCCAACCGGCCAGAGAGCTTCTACCATTAACTAGCCCATGGCCTTTTGCGATGTGGGGCTTGGACATAGTAGGACCACTTCCAATAGCACTTGACAGCGAAAGTTCTTTCTCGCAGCAATGGATTACTTCACGAAGTGGGTAGAGGCTGAAGCACTCGCATTAATAAAGGAGAAAGATGTTAAGAAGTTCGTCTGGCAGAATATCATAACCCGATTCGGCATACCAGAGGCTCTGATATCCGATAATGGCACTCAGTTCGACGATAAGATCTTCAGGGGTTTCTGCGAGGAATACAAGATAGAATTCTACAACTTTACACCAGCATACCCTCAATCAAACGGCCAGGCAGAAGCATTAAACAAAGTTATCTTGGATGGTTTGAAGAAAATGTTGGAAAGAGCAAAGGGCAAGTGGGCTGAGGAGCTTCCTCATGTTCTATGGGCTTACCACACCACACCTCGGCGGTCAACTAGTGAAACGCCTTTTTCTTTGGCCTATGGCATGGAGGCAGTAATCCCATTGGAAGTAGGCCTCCCCACTATTAGAAGTGAAAATTTTGACCCAGACTTGAATGGAGAAGCCATAACCTTGGAACTTGACCTAGCAGAAGAGAGAAGAGAAAGAACACTGATTCACATTGCCTCATACCAGCAAGAGTTATCCAGAAAATATAATGTCACGACTTAAACTTGCCCCTATGGGTTTAGCACCGTAACCGGCCAGTAATCCGAAATTACCGAAGGCCTGCTTAACAGCAAGACAGTATAACATAGTACAGGGGCATGGCAGAAGTCAATACAGTAAATAAACAATGTCCAATGAGCTGTGACAGTCTGTATGCAAAAAGATTTGTCATACATATATGCAGTCATAGACAAACAGTATGTACAATAATTGCAACCACTCAGAATAGGGACCCAATCCCTATTAAACAGTATAGTAACAATCTATACAGTCGTACAAAACAGACACACAAAACAGACAGGGGAAATAAAAACACCCCTAAGCCATAGCTACGCAGGCTCGGAACCTCGCAGTGAGGCACAGTGGTTGGCTTGACAAAACTGGGAGTCTACCCCGACGGTCTTAGCTCGATGCAGTGCTGTACACCTACATATATATGAGCGTGAGCTAAAGCCCGTGAATAACGTAATGCGTAAAGGGGTTTAGAATGAATGTCCTTCTGATGAAAAGCAGTTCATTTCAATCATTATATCGGTTGTTGATGCGATAAGGTCATATGTGGTACATCCATTAGCATAACGATGTGATGGGTCTTAAAAGACCGAGCAGTCAATGATGGCCATCAATCAAGAAATGAGTGGTTCCAATAAGGGAACCGGCAGAGATCTCTATGTGATAAGATCGATAACAGTAGTTACTAAGGATGCCACAATGCAGTTTACAATATAAGACATACATTCATTCAGTTAATAGTAGCAGTTCAGAAAACAGTACAGTTCAATTGTTCAGAAGATAATCATTTTTGAACATATCTTTACACAATTGTTACTCACAGAGTTCTGGGCTACAGTAAGCTAGAGCGTCTCCTCGGAAAGCCAACCCTACACAGTTACAGATTGAACACACACTAAGTTACTCAGTTGGGAAAGATAACAACTTAATCCTTAATTTCCTCGGTGTGTTCTACATCTATATCCTCATTAAGATGTTTTAAACTAGGCCTAAGAATGCCTAGGATGGGATGAGGATGCAAAGATGTATCCAGAAAATATTTTCAAAATTTTTAGTGAAACAGGGTCCCGCTCGAGCGTAAGTTACTCCGCTCGAGCGGACAGGCAAACAAAGGTCCCCACTCGAGCGTCAACTTACTTGCTCTAGCGGACCAAAAAGTACTGGATATGTGAAATTCACGCTCAACGTCCGCTAGACTCCCGCTCGAGCGTGTCACCCAATCCTCCACTCGAGCGCACATTCCCTCGCTCGAGTAGACTGATGAATAGTGCAAAGTACTGGGAGCTTGAATTTCCCGTTTGAGCGCCGTTCTCCCCGCTCGAGCGGAAGACCAAAATCTGGAAAATCCAGATTTGAGCTCCAAGTTCAAAACAAGTTTAAATGCATCAAATTCGATCCTCTTGGGCTAATTTTCTAGAAAACACTTCAAAACTCATAAAACAACAAAATTCAAAGCTCAATTTGAAAAATCAAGGCCCAAGGGTGTTTGATTCAAACTCAATTTCAAACTAATTTTCATGAACATGCTACAAACATGACATGCATGAGCTCAAATCATTCCAAAGCTTTAAAACATGCTGTAGTGAGTCAATTCTTTGCAAAACAAGATGAAATCATGGTCTACTCTCAAAATGTGGACATGCATGAGAGGAATCATGAACGATAACCTCAAAACTTCAGTATATGTACATGCATGCAACAATTAAGCTTCAATTCAACAATTAGGAGCCATAACTTGGCTCAAGACTTCAACTCACTCCAAACCATGCAAGAATCAACTCAAAACATAAACAAGAAGACAATGAATCTACCTTAAGTCTTGTAGTTCAAGAAGGGAGCTCAAATATGCAATCTTTTCTACAATTTCTTCAATTACCAAGCAAATCATAAGCTAGAACTCACTTTCTCTCCCTCTAACTCTCTTGGTCGGCAAGAACAAGGAAATGAAATTTGAGAAAAGTTTTGAATCAAGTATACAAAGGCTCTAATATGTTATAATAAAGGGCCCACTAACAATGGCAATTCTATAAATAAGGCAACTTGTTTAGGTTAGCTTATTTTAATCTAATTTAATCATACCAAATCGACTTTCAGTTAAATACACCATAAAATCATATAAATTATGATGATCATAAATCATTAATCAATTTCTGGTTCGGCCGCCGATAAGGCCTTCAATTGCAGTTTAAACATAGAAATATGAACAGATAGTCAAACAGTCAAACAGATAGAAATGCATTTGAACAGATACGGTCAGTCAATCAGTTTCAGATTTCAGTCGGTTAGTTCAGTATTTCGGTCAATTCAATTACTTATCATAACTAGTTCCAGTTTAACGGTAATCAGTAATCAATCGGTAAACGGTGGTGAGGGTTGTTACATATAACAAGATGGTACATCCGAGGTAATTTAAGATCGGAGATTGGGTGCTGCGTAAAGTAATGGAAAACACCCTGGTACCCGGAGATGGCAAGTTAGAGCCTAATTGGGAAGGACCATACAAAGTGGTTGGTTTAGTAGGAAAATGTGCATATCACTTGGAAGATGGAGACAACAAGGCTATACCCAGGCCATGGAACACTGCCAATCTCAAACTATTTTATTTTTAGCTTTCCTTTAAATACGTGTAATTTTCTTTCTGTAATAAAACAAGTAGTTTCTTCTTCAGCATAAATCTTCCCTATTGTAAAACAAGTAGTTTCTCTTTCCATTGTAAAGTTGTTCTTATACAGTATTAGCTAGGGGCAACAGAAGAATGGTTAGTTGGAATAACCAACTTCGAGTACGCTTCAGCCGAGATAAGGAACTAGGTTGAAGAGTGGTTGGCTGGAATAACCAACTTCGAGTATTCTTCAGCCAGGATAAGGATCCAGGTTGAAGAGAGGTTGGCTGGAATAACTAACTTCGAGTACTCTTCAGCCGAGATAAGGATTCAGGCTGAAGAGAGGTTGAGTACTCTTCAGCCAGGATAAGGATTTAGGCTGAAGAGTGGTTGGCTGGAATAACCAACTTTGAGTACTCTTTAGCCAGGATAAGGATCCAGACTGAAGAGAGGTTGGCTGGAATAACCAACTTTGGGTACTCTTCAGCTAGGATAAGGATCTAGGCTGAAGAGAGGTTGGCTGGAAAAACCAACTTTGAGTACTCTTCAGCCGAGATAAGGATCTAGGCTGAAGAGGTTGGCAGAAATAACCAACATTTATCTCTCTTTAGCCGAGATAAGGATTTAGGCTGAAGAAGTTGGCAGGAATAACCAGCATTTATCTCTCTTCAGTCGGGATAAGGATTTAGGCTGAAGAAGTTGGCAGGAATAACCAACATTTATCGTTCTCCAGCCGAGATAAAGATCTAGGCTGAAGAACTTGGCAGGATGATCATGTAAAACAGATTACAAAGCTAATGTACCAAGGTAAATATCTCGGCCATACAAAGATATAACCAAACAAACAGTTCAAGAAAAAAGAGCAGATTTCATTGAAATTTTCAAAAGTGGGGTACAAAAGGTAGGGTTTCAGCCCGGTTACAAATTTCTTACAGTTAGCATCTAAAAAAGAAAATACATGATCAAGCAAAGAGGTCATCCAAATCGGCATCCAAGTCAACCCGAGCTTCATTAGTCGGTAGCCTGGTGTTGGCAAGTAGGTCGGTCCCTACCACATCATCAACCGTAATGGGCACCAATGGCTCCACCCGAGCTGATTGGGCAGTTTGGAGACCGGGATCATTGGTAGCAGCTGGGGTATCGTTGGGCTCTGGAGATGCCTCCTCTTCCTCCTCTACTTGAAGAAATTTTTGTTGAATGGCATTGGCGTAGTCCGCCATATAGCTCAGAATGAAGTGGGGATGAGGGTTCTGGAAGACCTCGGCTTCGTGGCCATAATCGAGCTGTGACAAGGCCGCCTTCTATCCGCATTTGAAGAATATGTCCTTTGCAGCCTCACATTGCAGAATATAGATGGCCTCACATTTCTTGTAGCCACGGTGTAACATGCCCGCGGGGGACCTCGCTACAGTTCGGACTCGATTTTCTTGCGTAGGTTCTAAATCTGAACCAAAGAGTCCAACTCTGGCAAATCGTTTTGAGAAAACAGATTTTTGAAAAGTAGTGCCAAACATGGACTGCTTTTCCAGATTACAGAGTCGCCACCTAAATATTTTAAAATGGGAAATTTAGGAAACCCTGACTCGGTGCCGAAGGCCACATGTCCGTCATCACCAAAGTGGTCTTGGCTCGGGAGCTTGGGTACGATCGGGGAAGGTCAGCTATGAGCACCCCCTTCGCCCGTCCAAGACCGGCCTCTACTAACCCTGATATCCGATTTTGAAAACTTTACATGTTCTTATTCCGGTTATTAACCTAGAATTACTATGTGATGCGCACAACACAAAAGTATAGACTAGATTGCCTAACTTGGAAATAAACATTGCATATCCGTTTTGTCTCGAAAAACGCGTTAGATTTTGCTACTCGCAAGTAGGCTAAAATACGGATTTCAACGAGTTGTTCCAACTCTAGCAATCCAACCTCCACCCACAGGCATTCAAACAATTTATCACATAAGCACTTAGCCGCATGGTAGACATACTGTCATGTTAACATTCACACGCATGTGATATGCTAAAGCATAAATACTTACATCGTACTCCGTGCCAAAACAAAAAACTAGTTAGCAAAACATGCATGACCTAGTTCATGTTAAATGGATAATGCATCACATACAGGGGTGCAATCTAGACAGGCTCGGCTATCTTAGACATGGCATGTGGAATGCTACAAATAACACGTATTCAATTTGGAATTGAAATACAATGCAGTTTGTATGATGTGCCGAGCCCGATGCGTGTAAACAAATGCATGGATGCACGCATGCATTGCATAAAGTATGCTAAAATAAACATGCCCTAATCTACCATCATAAGCGGGTAAATAAAAGGGAGAAAGAAATGGGGATTGGAAGACATACACCCACTCACACACACTTATTACAAATTTGCCCTCGCTCGGAGGGACCAAAAGAATAATACAAATTAATTAACTACGCAAGCTAATTAATTATTACAAATTAACTAAATTAATTAACAAATTAACTGAGTTAATTAAAGCGAAGAACGCCTCGGGAAGAGGCTCTCAAATGCAAGCCTGGCCGAATTGGCTTGGAATCGCACTGCCATGCACGGATTGCCTCTGTTTTCCCTGTTATCCTCCTCTGAAAATTGCCAAAGTCCCAGGGGTGCCTCTCAGGGCACTGGAGAGTACCACCGGCTGGGGCAGAGCACCACCGGCTGAAGAATGTGACCACCGGCACTATATGAAGTCATCGGCTGGAATTTGACTGCCGGTCGGCACTAAATCTTGGCCAAGACTTAACTTCAGAACACGCAACTCACAAGCAAGAGGACAACAACATGCATGGCAATGTGATTCAAGGTATTTATGCACTATACACACCCCTTATCATGTTATTGACTCAAAAAGGGCATGTGCCTCGATTCCCGGACCACCAATCGCGCATTTCCATGCGTGATGGTCCAAGGAACAAAGTATGCAACTTTGGTTTCAAATGCATGCAAACCAAACAAATCAAAGTCCCAATCCCTATCACCAAGTCAAGGGATAAGGAATGCATGTTGATGCGATACAACCTAGCCATGTTATCTAGCATGCAACATGGATTATGCAATATACCTATGCAAGTGTACAAGCAAGCATACAAGACAAGCATGCAAACTAATGAAAGGATGGTCTTATACATGACTTAGGCAACTCAAATAGGCCTAAATCAGTGGCCAAAATATCTAGACATGAGGACTAAACAAACACATACATATGCAAGGGTTGTGATCCAAACCTCAAGCATGAACATAGCGACTCTCAAGCACACTTAAAGAGACCAAACATAGATAGTGAGCATGCATTGTAAAGCTCTGAAATACATGCAAAACATAGTGCCAAACCAAGTCGAAGATAGACCAAACAAAGCATGCAAATGGTCTAGGGCTTAAAGCTAGTCAAAGAGGCTTTGAGTCAAACTTATGCAAGGCGATTATGGCATGCACTAAACAACTAAAACAGGTTTTTAGTATGCCAAAACAAAGCCAAAAGGCTACTTAGATGGCATCTAAGAGGCTTGAAATCAAAGGCATGCAAAATGGCCAAAACATGAGGGTATTCAAGACATACTTTCGAAGCATTAAAGAGGCGACTAAGGTAAGCATACAAGCACACCAAAGGGACTGAAATAGCATGCTAGGTGGTTCCAAACCATCAAAAGTGAAGCCAACATGGCATACTACACATTCATACTCTTAAGGCTAACAAGCCAAATGCAAAGAGGCTACAACATACATGCTAAGATTGACCAAAATGACTATGGACAGAGCTAAAACATGTCAAAATAAGCATACAAGCTTCATGGATCTAGGCCTAAAACATGCTAGAAAGAAGGCATACAAACCTAGAGCAAGTTAAGGCAATACAAGGCATTACAAAGCATCTATGCAAAGCATGCAAGGAGTGCTAAAACCAGCTTGAAATCATGTTATAACATGGCAATATAATCATGGAAAACAAGTCAAACATGCTCAACACACACTCAAGCATGAAGCTCCATAAGGGAGCAAAACTTGCACTTTTCAAGGACATCAAGGAGAGGGGTTGGCCCTCTCCTTCTTGAGACTCTAAGACATGCTCTTCACCACTGAAATCCCTCAAGATTTCAGTGGTGAAGAGGTCCTAACACCAAAGTCTCGGATCTCCCACAAAATAGCACAAAATAAGGCCTTTTCAAGGCCTAAGGGTGGTCAAACCTACCCGAACCACCAAGCACTCTTAATAAACAATAAAGAGGCTTAAAAAATAGAACTTTTATGTGTTATGGACTAAGCACAAAAACTGTTTTAAGCTAGGCAAAAGTGGAGTGCAAAAAAGGGGTAAATAAAGTGAGTTTCTTACCCTTGAAGCTTTTCTTTACAAATGTTGAAGTTGTTGGTTCCTTGAGCTCCAAACCAGTCAAGAACTTCAAAAACCAGCCCTTAGAACCTCAGTTGCAAGGAGAAGGTGAAACACTAGGTGTTTGTGTGCAATAGTAAGGCACAAAACACCTAGACACACAAGAGAAGGATAGAGATAGAAGGTGTATGCAAATCAAACCCTAGAAAAACCAGAGCTTCTCTCTCTCTTTTTCTTTCTAACTCTCTAAATTTTGCTCACCCTTGAGCCAAGAGGAGAGCCTTCTCTCTTATAGGCAACAAAGACTTACAAACTAAGTCATCCAAGGGCTCATCCTTCCATACACGTGTATGGAGGGGAAACAAGTGCAAGAAAGCTGTCTAAAAATATCTCGTGAAAACAAGCGTAAAAAGTGGTCGGCTGGGCAAAATGGTCATTTTGCCAAAATGAGTGCCGACCGGCACAATATAGTGCCGGTGGCAACTACAGCCAGCCGGTGGTGTGTGGGGATGCCTCACAAGGCATTCCCTGCCCCTCTAAGGCAAAACACAGGTGTCTGGTGCAAAACCGGACACAAAACGGTCAAGTTCGGAGGTCCTGAGGCAAGGCGCGCGAGTCGAGAACTCCGGGAACTCCAAACGAACACGAACATGGATGATCACCGAGTGTTCAAGCGGTGACGTCCAAGTCTTGAGGACGGTCAAAAATGGGGTGTCTACACACGGTCTTCAGCATCGTCCGCGCTCTTCTTTAGCTTGGCGATCTCTGCATCCTTCTTTTCTCAAGCTTGGCAAGCTCGTGCAAGTAGCAATCTTTCTGCCTGGCTACAGCCTTCTGCTTGTCCGCTTCCGCCGAATTGACCAAATCGGTAAGTCGGGCTATTTCGGTCTGTAGCTCGGCCGTTTTTTATTTGGATTCCTCTAGTTCGGCCGTCTTGGCGTTGGCTTCTGCCACGGCCTGTCGTGTGGTCTTATGCAGCTCTAGTACGCGTTTGTGAGCAACGTGATTCTTCTGCATGTCCTGCAAAAGGAGAGACAGTAATAATGGTTAAAACCGTGCAAACAGATGTACAGATTAGAAAGACAACAAAAGAAACTTACCAGCACCATTGACTTCGTCGCCAAGCGAATGGCTTTTAGCTCGGTGAGATGGTCATGGTGCTCCATATCGGTTGGCAGGCATAAGCTCTTAGCGAGGTTAAAAGCCATCGAATGGTCTTTCTCTGCGACCACTAAGTTAGTGTTGGTAATAGCTCGGTTCTTGAAACTCATCATTGGTGCCCATTCTGAAGGGCTAACCCGGTCTGAACGCACTGGTTCTGGGCTCAACCGGGTGGATTGAGGAAGCACGATGTCATCTTCATCAATAAGTTGTTATGGCTCGGTTGTAGATGTGCGAGCATGCTTGCTCGGCCGGGATGACGAGGCCCGGGCCGTTGGAAGGGCCACCACTGCCCCATTTGTTTGGCCGGCTTGTGGTACCTCGGCTGGAGTAGTTGTTTCGGTGATCAAGGCTCGGACAATGTGGCACTTTGCCATTTCTTGTTCTTCGATTAAAGGAACAAGGTTGATTTGGGGAAGAGATGGATCTAGTTCTGGGGAAGGTTCCAGGAGGAAATCTGTCACCCTGGTCTTTCTCCTACTACTATATCTATATGTCGGTTCAAAATTGAGTAGCTCGGCCCAACCTCTATCACGGTACTGGAGCGCGGTGCGGAGTGCGTCTAAGTTAGGGTATTGGTACTATGACTTTAGATGGTTCAAGTCTGCATAAAGCAAAAGCAACGATTAGCACGGCGCAAAACTTATAAATAGTAAAAGAGTAAAAAACGCACAAGCTTGGCCGAAGTGTTCATACCGGCTACTCCCTTATTCCAATTAATATCATAGCCCAGTATTTGGACTTCTTGGTCTTCGAAGTTGCCAGAAACCCAGAAGAAGTCATCATCATTGATATCTTTGTCCAGTGTACTTTTTATTATTTTATCTCGGCGTCTTCTTATTCTTAAATAGTATACCCAGCCGTCTTCATTCTGGCCAAGCGAGTATTGGTGAAATAGCTCGGCTAAACCGAGGTTGAGGCCAAGCCGGCGATTTAGCTCGGCGATGCCATTTATTATTCTGTATGAATTTGTGGAAAGCTGAGTGGGGCAAAGTCTTGTTTGCCTAAAGAATTCACAAAGAAGAGGCTGAATGGGAAAACGGAGATTGGCCTCTATAATGGAAATAACGAAGAAGGGAACGAAACCTTGTTTTCCCATGGAGTTGTGTCTAGCTCGGCTAATGAAAGGTGGACATCGTCAGGGATGTTGTAGTCCTTGCGGAATTCGGCGATGGCGCTAGGGGAATTTACTAAAAATCGGTATTTACCCATTTCACTTAAATTATGTATAAATTAGCTTGGAGCCTTAGCTCGGTGTTGAGATGACGTTGGGTATCTCGGTTGAGCGTGCAAAGGTGTGCCTGGCCAAACCTAGTCAGTCTGCAAAGTGAAGATAAAAAGTGTTATGCCCAGACAAGCACAACTGGCTAAATAAGAAGGATAAGCAAATGATAAAAACTCTAGATTGGCTAAGTAGGTTGCAACCTTTAGCTCGGTCATAGTGCGAGTTTTTAGCCCGGTCATTGAGCATTAAGGGCCCTAGCTCGGTCAGGGCACAAGTTTTTAGCTCAGTTATTGAGTAAGGTTTCCTAGTCCGGTTGGAGCGAAGGACTTTGGCTCGGCTAAATGAAATGGAAGGTTCTTAGACCGGTTGAAACTTAAGGTATGGCGTGAAGTTTTAGTTCGGTTATTGGGGAAGTTATCTAGTTAATTTGGTGCACACCTAAAAACAAACAGGTTCCTAGTTCGGTTGAAGTATTATTTTGGATCAAAGGCGTCATTTTTCAGAGTGTTTGTGAATCCAGTGGATCTATTACATGATTTTTGGAACAAAGTGGTTATTTTCCATTAAAACGGAAACTATAACAGTGTGTTTTGTGAAACATACGAATATTATACTACATACTGCAAGACTATACAAACAAAAAGAAAATGGGATTGAGTTACTTACAGTTTGAAGGCAGGAGGATGCAAATCAAAGCCGCAAGAATGGCAGGGAGAACACAAGCTTTACAAGGACTGTGGTGGTGAAAATGGAGGCTCAGAGGGCAAGAAAGAGAAGATGAATAGTAGAGTGACTAGTTCAAAAGCTAGGGTTTTCGTATAAAGCACAGGTTTGGCGGGCCTGTTTAAATTTGCGAGGTACGAAGACGGCTGTGATGGTTGTACATGACCAATAAGGGCAGGCCACGTGTCCATGCGAATAAGTAACGATTCAGATATACTTGAGAAATGGAACGGCGTACAGAGTAATTGATAAGACGTTTCTTAACCGGGCAAACCGGTAGTCTGGTAAGCCTGAGCTCGGTCGGTTTTTGGCCTTTAGCTTGGCTGGTAACAGGTAATCCCAAATCATGCATGGCAGATGGAATTAAGGGGCAATTGAGAGGGTAAAAAGCGTAAGTCTGGACCGAGCTAGGACAAGGAAGAAGCGCGCCGAACTATGGGCTGTGAAGAATGGGCTTTGCCGCTGGACTTTGTTAGCCCGGTTGTAGATGACTAAGGTTAGCTCGGTTGGAGTATTCCGAACCGGGATACAAGGAGTTGTACAAACAAGTTGATACCGAGCTAGGTAAAACAAGGTAGAACTGAGCTAAAGAGAGCTCGGTGAAACTGGCCACGTCAGCATATGTTAGCCCGGTTGCTTTGTTATTCAACCGTGGTAAAATCATCTCACTTGGTTTAAGCAGTGAGGAGGGTGTTAAAGGATAAGCATTATCTTTCAGGAGTGTGATTCTCAGGAGGACTCTATTTTGAGGAGTAAGAGTCCTACCAGGATTGTGCCAGACAAAATCTATAAAAGCTCTCAACAGAACCTATGTACAGGTAACACCATTTTGATTCTCAAATATACAGAGCTTCTGTCTATTTGTCTATTTTGCTGACTTAGGCATCGAAGAGGTATCCGGTACACACTCCCCGGCTAGCTCACGTTTATGTTTTCAGGGAGCAAAGCGATGAGGTTTGGAGGAGCTCAAACTTGATCAACAAGATTATACGAGAAGATAATTCTGCGCTCGTACAGTCACCCATTTAGTTAAGCTCAGTTGAAATGTCCATCAAGAAAGACTCTCATAAAATTAAGAAGTCATTCCTTGAACAAACTTAGCCTCATTTATTTTCAGAGGTAGAATGAAGGGAATTCATAGTGAGGGGATTGATAGTGAGTGGATTAAGTAAAATTGTATTTGTTTTGATGATAGTTGTTAGTGTAGGAATTATTAAATTATTTTTATATAAAATAATAAAAAAAATAAAAAAATACAAAAAATTAAACATTAATGTTCAAAAAAAAAAATGCTCAACATGTAAAAAATAAAAAAAATTTCTAATCTCCTCACTATTTTTCTAATACCACCTCCACCTCTTTCATTCCAATCCCCCTTCCAACTTCCATCTTAATCCTCTCCTCTATCCTAATACCTTTCCTAACTCTATAAACAAACATAACACTAAATGGGCCCCACCTTCATCCTAATCCCATCCCATCCTCTACATCCCAAAATAAATGGGGCCTTAGGCCTTGTTTGGAAAGTTAGGTTTGTAGCCAAAAAATCACTGTAACTTGTCATATCATTCTCTCTATCTTTTGTACATATTTTTGTAAAAAGTCAATAAAAATAGTCAATTTTCAAACAAGGCCTTAATAGGAGCAACTTGAATCTCAAGGGATGGGACTAATGGTTAAAATATCCATTCTTCACTTTCTCTGGAGTCCACTCTACATTTTAGACTCGATAATTACTTAATATATATGAGTTACAAAATAATATGTACTCGAAACATTAAAATAAATAAGTAAAAAGTTATCTATATAATTATGATGGAAGTATTTGTTATGAAGTTCAACCCAAATGGGATTTTAGTTTGTTGTCTATATTTCATCTCTGTTCATTGGAACTGAGATTGGTTTGGTAACTTAGTTTTTTATTTAAAATAAAAAAAAAAATCAAAATATCAAAATCCATCAAAAAAATTTAAATATCTCAATATTTATGATTTTTGGTACAATTAAAAATTTATTTTTAATCATATTAATTTTTTTCACCTTTTAAAAAAATTAAAAAATTATTAAAAAAAATCAATTTCCAAATGAGTATTGTTAGTGTCAAATTGAGTTTTTTGGGTCGCACAAGTACATGGGCTTGTTTCTTGGACCAAGCGTAGCCTTGTAGAATAGTATAATAGAACTTCTTGAAGCCCAAGTCCAGCTTAACATTTAACTTACATTTTTGCCATGAATGAGCAGCCTGTGGAAATACACACCTAAAATTTATTTAAAATATATATTGTGTCTTGTAATTTGGATAATTATAAATAATCTCTTATTAAAATTTTTTATTTAAAATAATTAATTAAAACAATGAAATTCATAATTATTCTCCTATAAAATAATAAAATTACTTAAATTAGTAATTGAAACATATTTCTAGCATCATTAAAAATTGTTAATTGACTTGATAATTTATTAATATAAAAGGCGATTTGTTATAAAATTAGAAACCTCAGAGGGTGGAATGTAATTTCCACAACCACAGGGGACGATACGTATTTTAATCAAACCTTAAGGGATGTATTTGTAATTTATCCCAAAAAAAAGAAAAAGAAAAAAAGAATGAGCAACGCTACTAATACAAAAATCAAATACAAAATAGATCGCAAACACTTATATAACTGTGAACCCCATATTTAATAATAATTACTAACCTTTTGTGACCAAAATTTTTATCTAAAAAATAAAACTTTTTAGGATTAAATTATTGTGTTCCTAAAAGTGCATTTATGAGCAACATTTTTAAAATTGTCATTAAAAGTTTTTTAATTTTATTTTCAGAATGATCTTTTAGCGATTTATAATCGCGACGACAAAAATTAATCTCCAAATTTTTTTTACAACAAAATCTTCACTTTAAAAAAAGATTTAATCTCTAAAAGTTTTAATTATTGTAGTGATTATTCACCAATAGAGCAAGGGCTAGTCACATGGGTGGCTCCACAGACAATTGCGGTCTCAATTGACTGCACTAAAATTTTAAAGTAAAAAAATATAATTTTAAAGCTTTAGTTTACTTGTTTTTGAAATTATGTTTGCTTTTATCAATAGTAGCTTTAGGATGGAAAGAGTATTTTCAACTTAAAAACAAAAAGAAAAAGACTGTTCAATCAAATAGCGGATAAATAGGTGAATATATAATTGTTCAATCAACTTACTTTTTTTTTTTTTGCCAATTTACATGAGATTATTTCAAAATATCAAAAAAAAAAAAAAAAAAAAAAAACACCAAAATTACACTAATAAAAAATATAAGTCTTCAGTCAAACTCAACATCCAAATTTGAGATTTAGGATCCTCTTCTCCAATTCCTCTGTCAGATCATGAAGGGTATAATTTTCAAATTATGATGGGATAAGGCAGTCTTTGCTACGGCTCTCCATAACTAGAGTGGTAAATGAGCTGAACTAATCGATCTTTAGTATGTTTAAACTTATTTATTAAGATTTTAATGAGTTTGAATTCGAATACGAGCTCAATAAAAATTTGACAAATCGAGCTTAAGTCGAGTTGGTTTAGACTTGACTTGACTCGATCTCGAACCCAAGCCTGTTCACGAGTCTTAACGAGTCAAAAAATTTATAACGAGTCTTAACGAGTCAAAAAATTTATAAATTCATATTTGCGTATGAGACTAAAGTTACAATTAAAATTTTAATTATATAATTATATATACAATATATATAAGGGTAAATTAAAAACACTCTTTGAGGTTTACTTCAATTATAAATGACCCCTTGTGGTTCGAGAAATTACATTATGCCTCCTAAGGTTTCTAATTTCATAACAAATAGGTCCTTTTATAAATAAATCATCAAGTTAATTAACAGTTTTTAATAATGTTAAAATTTTATTTCAATTAATAATGAAGATAATTTTATTATTATATAGGTGAACAGTTAGAAATTTTACTTTTTCAATTAATTCTGTTAAATAAAAAATTCTGACAGTAAGGTATTTATAATTTTCCAAACCATAGGGGGAATTCGTATTTTAAGTAAACCTCAGGGGATGTATTTGTAATTTACCCTATATATAAACATACTAAAAAAAGCCAATATTTTATTAAAATAATAATATCTACCACCACTATTATATAAATGTATTATTTATAGTCATTTATTATTTACATTTATATTTTTTAAATATATAAATAACATATTTATATTATACATGTTTTTACATTATTTAATATATAAATAATAAATATTAAATGAGCCAACTAACGAGTTGAGTTACGAGCCAAGATTTAATATGTTCGGACTTATTTATTAAAATTTTAACGAGCTAAAACTTGAGGTTAAACTCAAAAAAATTTAACGAACCAAGTTTAAACGAGCTCTTGCTAAGCCGACTTCAAATTTATTCACAAACGACACTATTCATTTATAACCCTACCTATAACCAATATATATTGAATTTGGATGTTGTGTGTTTTTATTAGTTCCTTTGAATCTAAAAGAAAAATGAAAAAAAAAGAAGAGAAAAAGTCTTCTAATATAATTTTAAAGAAATCCAAAGGGGACAAAGTTTACAGTTTTTTTTTTTTTTTTTTGGATTGACAAAAGAAAATCATATTAATGAGAAAGCTAGTGAATACACGATTCAGACATGATAGCCAAAAAAATAAAAATAAAAGGAAAGTTTACATTCTTGCACATATAAGTAAGACTTTCCTTCTAATTTTCATGTTTGATAACCCTCACATCCATTGTGCCCCCCAATGATCATGTAACTCCACACCATGCTTCAATTGAAAATGACAGTAGAACCCTAGCTCCAAACTTACTAACCCATGTTCATCAAGGGCCATGTATATGTGGTCCTTAGAAGCATGAGAAAGAGGACCATAGACCCTCCAAAGTCACCATCAATCTCCACACTTAACCAGCATGCTTAGTAGAACCCATGCAACCATCACATAGGACCACTCACTTGACTTTTCTTCGATGCCATTTTAATGTGAAAATTATTAGATATTTTGATCAGAGTATTATGTGGTATTGTTTATATATTATTTGTCTCTTAACTATCTAATAAAGATGATTAATCAACAAATTTTATCTGTAAAACGTGTTTAGTTTAAAACACCATTTTTTTTTGATCGGCAAAAGAAAGACTTTATTGATGATAAACGCATACAGAATATGAAAAATTACATCAATAAAGAGGAGTTTGGAACTAAAAAACTCTAACCTCTTAGTTGGTGAGAGACCAACAAAGAAAACAAACTTAAAAGGAAACAAAAAGAGTGAAACCAAAAGCCCACCCTCAATTATGAAGAAAAAGAAAAAACCATGTAAACAATTATAAAGAAAAAGAAAAAAAGAGGGCACCTTAGCCCCAACTTTCTTTATATACCATGTGTCCCTTAATTTTTCTTGGATCTTGTGGCATGTTCATACTGCTGCCATCCAGTTTCATCTTCTTTCCTTTCAATCCAGATTTTTTTTATTTTTTTTATTTTTTTTATCAGCTTTCTCCGAGAAGTTATGAACTAACCGTTTTTTTTTTTTTTGGGTGCGGCTGATTGATTTACATGCATAGTCTCTTAGGACTCTGAAACATTAGGGTTCATTTAGTTCTCAATTAGTGCACTATATATATTTTTTTGATCAACAACAAAAGACCCTTTATTGATGATGGAAAACCTTATAAGAAGGAAGAAAACATCAGTAAAATGGAGGAATGATTCAAGCCAAACACAAGGCATCACCATACCATGACCCTGTTGGTGAGGAACCAACAGAGACAGCAAAACTAATACAGCCACCACCAGTAGCAGATACAATAGAGGCTTGCAGCAGACACACAGCAGCAGATACAAAGTATCGCATCCACAGCTGAAGAAAAACAGGTCCAGAATCCTCCCAACAGATTTTCACCCAACGGACCCAGCAGATTTTCACCCATCAGTCCTACAAACAACCCTCAGATTATAACAGACCATATACCCCAAAACCAGTCCAGAATTCACCTCAGCAAGCTAAGAATTGATCCAAACCATGGCACTCCTCAAATGCATTCCTTAATCTGAGCCAAATTGATGACGATAACCGAGACAGAGCAGCAAAAAACAGGTCTATAACCAATCCAGAATTCACCCATCGCATCACCTCACAAAGAAGAAGGAACAGTCGAGTCCACCCACCAGATTTTCACCCAACAGACCTAGAATTCACCTCAGTAGGCTAAAAATTGATCAAATCCATGGCACTCCTCAAATGCATTCCTTAATTTGAGCCAAATTGATGATTATATCCGAGATAGAGTACATGAACCTTTTACAGAAGCTTTAACCCATAAAGCAAATCTAATCTTTATCAGCTCACCTAACTCAAAAGCACAAAACAATAAACATAAACCCCAATATACTATGATATTAGCATGATCTAACTTTCACCCAAAATGCTACCCTGAGTCTATATATATATATATTTTCTTTTATCAGCAAATAAAATTTGTTTAATGGAGAAAGAAGTGCAAAGAATGAAAATGTTTTGGAGAATTTGAATGCATTTTGAGTGATCGAATCTGAATGTGTATTTAATGAGTTTCTTTGAATTCATCATTTTCATTATTTCAGATCTGGAACTTACATTGATTTATATACTACAAAATATCTAATCTAAAACTATATCTAAACTGACTAACTGACTCATAACAGATTTGCTAACTGACTAACTAACTCATAACAGATTTGCTAACCATTACAACTAATGCTCCTAGAATTACAGAGTGATGATACATCTTTAACAAACATTGACAGTGTCCATGAGCTCTATGAAATTGTCATCGCTTCTGAAAGTCTGAGAGAGGATGTGCAGTGAGCAGAGGAGGATGATGAGGATGATACTTCTTCAGCCCCCCGCAAGCTGATAGGGGAGGAAACCACTAACAGCTTGTCACGAAGATAATGAAATCTGGAAGGAGGAAGAGGCTTTGTGAAAATATCTGCTACCTGATCCATGGTTGGAATATACTGAAGCTGAATATGTTTAGCAGCCACTTTTTCACGAATAAAATGACAATCGATTTCTATATGTTTGGACCTTGAATGAAAAACAGGGTTGGATGCTAAGGCCATGGCAGATAAACTATCAGACCATATAACAGAATAGAAGAAGATGAAATACAAAAGTCAAGCAATTGTTGAATCCAAGTGAGCTCGGCGGTAGCATGAGCTAAGGCTCTATACTCGGCTTCTGGATGATCTAGAAACCGCTTGCTGCTTTTAGCGCACCATGAAATCAAGTTTGAACCAAGATATACACAATAGCTCGATGTTGATCTTCTATCAAGGCTATCACTAGCCCAGTTAGAGTCAGAGAATGCTGAAAGATCAAAAGAACTGGGGGTGAAAAAGAGACCATGATTTAGAGTTCCTTTGACATATCGAAGAAGCCTCTTAACAGCTTGAAAAGTAGCATTGGTAGGGAGATGCATAAACTGACATGCTTGATTAACAGCATAGGAGAGATCAGGTCGGGTGATTGTCAAATATTGTAGGCCACCAACCAAACTTCTATATAGTGATGGTGAAAGCAACGGCGGTGAATCCGATGTAGAACACATGATTTAACAATCATAGGAGAGGAGCAGGTTTTGCAGTCGGCCATTCCAGCTTATTTAATAATGCAGCAGCATATTTAGCTTGAGATAAAAAGGAACCATGCTCAGCAGACTTAACTGAAATGCCCAGAAAATAAGATAAAGGACCAAGGTCTTTCATGGAAAAGGACTTGTGCATGTGCTGAAGAAGCATATTAATGAAAGCAGAATCATCACCCGTTAATAAGATGTCATCAACATATACTAAGAGCAGAGTGAGATTTGTAGAAGTTTTTCTGATAAAAAGAGAGGCATCAGATAGACTGTTGGTGAAGCCTTGAGAAAGCAAGAAAGTTGAGAAGGTGGAGTACCAAGCCCGAGGGGCTTGCTTGAGCCCATACAAGGCCTTCTTGAGTTTGCAAACATGAGTAGAAGATTGTTCAAACCCTGGAGGCTGCAGCATATAGACCTCCTCTTGAAGTGTACCATGAAGAAATGCATTGGAAATATCAAGCTGTTTGATGGACCATTGAGCTTGAAGAGCAATACTCAAAAAGATGCGAATAGTGGGTTGTTTAGCCACAGGACTAAAGGTCTCATGGAAATCAATTCCTTCTGTTTGCAAAAATCCCTTGGCTACCAATCTAGCTTTATAACGAGCAATGGTACCATTTGAATCTCTTTTAATGCGAAAAACCCATTTACACCCAATGGCAATTTTATGAGAAGGAAGAGGAACAAGGTCCCAAGTACCTTGTTGTTGAAGAGCTTGATATTCCTCTTGCATGGCTTGAAACCACACAGGAGAGTGAAGAGCATCATGAACAGATGTAGGTTCAGTTTCAAGAAGAGAACTTTTAGCAGAAAAACAGTGGGGAAGTTTATGTTTAGATCGAGTAATCATGGGATGGATATTAGACACAGAGGAAGAAAAAGAAGGAGGAGGTAAATCAATAGTAATAGAGGAAATAGGAATAGGTTGAGATGGAGGAAGAATAGGCTCAGATCTGGAAGAGGAAATATGAATAGGCTGAGGTAGAGGAGGAGTAGGCTCAGATCTGGAAGGAGTCTCAGCAGGAGATGAAACAGATGAAGAAGAAGACTGAGTAGGAATGACAGCTGAAGAACTGAGTGAAGCAGGCCAGAAAAATGATGTAAGGGTAGATAGATCTGAAGTAGATGAAGAAGAGGAAACTGTGGACTGTTGAGAGAAAGGGAAACAAGATTCATTAAAAATGACATGCCTAGAAATGTAGATTTTTCCAGAAAGAGGCTCAAGACATCGATATCCCTTAATAGTAGGATGATATCCTAAGAAAACACAAGACATGGATTTTGGTGCTAGCTTGTGTGGAACATAAGGTTTTAACCAAGGGAAACACTGACAACCAAACACTTTGAAAAGAGAAAAATCAGGTATGGTATGAAATAATATCTCAAAAGGTGTCTTGTGATGTAAAACACTAGAAGGCATTCTGTTAATGAGGAATGTGGATGTGGCAACAGCATCAAACCAAAACTTAATGGGAACAGATGAGTGATGAAGCAAGGTGATAGTAGTTTCAATAATGTGTCTGTGTTTGCGTTCAGCTATGCCATTTTGGGCCTGAGTATAGGGACAACTACTTTGGTGAATAATGCCATGAGAAGACAAAGAAAGTATCAATTTTTTATTTACAAACTCATTACACAAATACCCTAAGTATTTTAAGAGAGGTCTCAAATTGATTATCAATATAGGCTTTGAATAGAAGCAATTTATCATACACCTCACTCTTGTAGTTCAAAGGATAAACCCAAGTAAATCTACTATAGTCATCCACAAACAAAACATAGAAACGAAATGGAGCATCATCTCCGTAAAGGGACCCCATACATCACTATGAACTAAGGCAAAAGGACAATTTACAAAAGTATTAGACAATGTGAAAGGAAGTCTATGAGATTTAGACATATTACAATCAAGGCAAGATAAGGCCTTATTCAAAGACAATTTATTTGGTAAAACATCAGCCAGATGTCAAGCTTTTAAAGAAGATGGATGGCCTAGTCTTTGATGCCACAAAGAAATCGTATACGAAATTTAATTCATCGGATCAAAACAAAGTTGGTGGAGTGCTATCAAACAGAGAAGCAGTAGTGCTGGATTGAAAAGCTTGAGGAGAAGAGCATGGTTCAGATGAAGGAATGAACTGATAAAGACCATTGATGTTAACACCTCTATGTAGAATCTTGTTCGTGCATTTGTCCTGAATGACAAAGGTATTAGCATCAAAAATAACAAGACAGTTGAGGTCTTTGGTGAGTTGATGCACAGATAAAAGGTTTGAAGAAATAGCTGGAACATGAAGAACATTGGAGAGAGGAAAAGAATAATTTGGAGTTGGCAAAATACCTTTACCTATATGACTGATTTGTAAAGAAGATCCATTACCAACTTGAACATGATCCTGACCTTGGTAAGGCTGAAATTGTTGCAGATTAGTCAAGTCATTGGTCAGATGATTGGTAGCAGCAGAATCAACATACCAAGGAGGTATGGAAGGATCAGAAGAGGACAGAGACGAAGGAACTGAAGCAGCATATGACTGAGGGACTGAAGCAGCATAAGCCTTTGACTGAGAGGAACTGCTGCCAGAGAAAGGCTGAAATGTAGGATCCATGCGATGCCAGCAATCAAAAGCAGTGTGATTCCAACCTCCACAAATCTGGCAGCCAGAGTTAGATCCAGAGTGAAAGGAAAAGGCTCCTCTGGATCTGTTATTAGTATGATTGTTATTGTTGTATCTATTATTGAATCTGCTACCACGAGAAGTATTATATCTGCCTCTGAAGCCACGAGACGAACCTCTACCCTAAGAGTGAAAACCTCGACATCGATTTGAAGAATCATAACCTGATGAAGATGATCCGTGTGAAGCAGAATAGGCAACATGAAGATCAGTGCCAGGAGACTGTTTAAGTTTCTGTGCAATATGAATGGATTCGGAGCATAATAATGAACACAAATTTTCCATTTTGATAGGCTCAGATCGAGTACGAATAGAAGTTTTGAAAGCATCATATTCCTCAGGTAGACCATTCAAAGTGAAGAAAACCAGATCTTCATCATCAATATTTGCAGAAGCTAAAGCCAGCTGTGCTGCAAGATCTTTAATTTGAGAGAGATAGACCTCCATTGAAGTTGATTTCTTATGAAGAGTTTGAAGTTTGGTTTTTAGTTGATGGATATGTGAGCGTGAAACTGAAGTAAACTGTTTCTCTAGGAATTGCCATACCTGATCACTTTGAGTCCGATGAAGAACAGATGAATAAATGGCTGAAGATAGAGTTGCAGTTAGACAAGTAAGCAAATGTGCATCAATAAATTTCCATTGCACATAACTTGGATTTGAAACAGTTTTTCCAGATTCATCAATTAGATCTGGAGAAGGACATGGATGAGATCCATTAACATGATCAAGAAATCCAGATGCTCTAAGCATATTTGTCATTTGAGATTTCCATATGAGGAAATTGTTGGATTCGAGCTTCACTGTAATGAGAGAGTTGAAATTTGAAAGTAGTAAACTAAGATTTGATGGCAGGGAAGAATCAGCCATTGGAGACCTGTGGATCTTGCTCACAAGAGCTTCAAAGCTCTGATACCATAATGAGTTTCTTTGAATTCATCATTTTCATTATTTCAGATCTGGAACTTACATTGATTTATATACTACAAAATATCTAATCTAAAACTATATCTAAACTGACTAACTGACTCATAACAGATTTGCTAACTGACTAACTAACTCATAACAGATTTGCTAACCATTACAACTAATGCTCCTAGAATTACAGAGCTGTGATGATACATCTTTAACAAACATTGACAGGTGTCCATGAGCTCTATGAGTCAGGATCACGCCGAGGATGTGAGAGAGGATGTGCAGTGAGCAGAGGAGGATGATGAGGATGATACTTCTTCAGTATTAAAGTACCTCTCCAACCTCTGGTCTTGTGCTAGCACGTGATTTGGGTAGTTTTTGTGTACCAACTTAGTTAGGATACGGAAGTTTTGCCATAATACTTGTTGCACTTACCCTTTATTAACTTTTTTTTTTTTTATCAGCAAAAAAGAACTTTATTAATTCAAATCAGAATACAAGGCAAATGATATACGTCAATAAAGAAGGTAAGTGTAAAAAGTATCAAAGTATTTCATACATTGAATTTTTATTGATGATTGTATTAGTGTTTCGTGTACTCAATCTTTTCCCTCTCAAACACACATTAATGTGTACTAATTGGGCCTCTTCTTTTTTTTTTTTTATTTTTTATTTTTTATTTATTGTATTAGTGTTTCATAAAATAAAATTTTTTTCACTGACCAAAAAAAAAAAGCAAATTGAAATTAGGTTAGCGCCAAAAGGCCATTTGGATGTTGTAATATAAGTCCTTGGGAGTTGTATTAGTTGCTTGTTTTTTTTTTTTTTCGTTTTTTGGATCAGCAAAATGAACTTTTATTAATGAAAGAAAGAAGGCCAATAAGGTTATATCAAATAGCAAGAAAAGATAAGTGCAACGAGTATCATAGCATTACAAGCCCATTCCAACAACGTTGGCACCGGCTTGAACACTCAATCATATGCAAGCACCACAAGATTGGCGAGGAGCCAACCAAGAAAACAAAAAACCAACCCAAACAAAGCTAGCACACCCAGAAATTTTCACCTAAACTTCATTATATCGGATCAGAATGGGCAGTCATGAAGTATGAGCTTTCACCCAGAAGCTAATTCTCAACTTAACCCATTAGTTGCTTGTTGAATTCTTGCTTACTTGTTAATCAGTTTTTTAAGTGCCCATGTTATCGAAGTGGGAATAAACTCCTTCCTAATCGATGCCTATTTATGTTTTCATTTTTGTCTTGTAATATTTTATAAATATTACATTTTGCCATTAAAAAAAAAAGAGAAACACATAGTAGCAGAACAGTCATGGATGACTAATCTCCCAATACAAGATCATTTTTTTATTAGTAAAAAAAGAATTTTATTGATGAAGATCCAAGTACACGACAATAGATCATTTATTGGTGTTTAGGAAGGTTTTGTGACTGGGCTACAGTTGGTTGGTCTAGATCTGGTTTGAAGTGAGATGTCTTACTGTTTTGCTATATTCAGGATTGGTGGTCTCCCCATCCTCTGCTGGCAGCTGCTGTGAGATTGGGGGTTTTAGGAGTAGGTGTTTTTGTTTTTGTTTTTGTTTCCCTTTTTGGTTGGATTCTCTTCAACCTTTGGGCTCGAGCTAGCAGATGATTGTGCATTCTCCTTAGTGCCAACTTAGTTGGGATTAGGGTGGTTTGCTTTGATGCTTTTGGCTCTTGCCTCCCGTCCTTGTTGATGTATACCATGATGTTTTGTTATGTTATCATCAATAAAGAGATTTTCTTTTGCTGATAAAAAAAAAAAAAAAAAAAAAAGAAAAAAAAAAAAAAAAGAAAAAAGATATACATCCAAGATCATTTTTTGCCAAGATCACTTCAACATAGTACGCTGACTAAGTTTTTGAATTACACTACAACATATAATTTTTTTTTTTCTCAAAAGTGAAAATTTTGTTACAAAAAATATTTAAAGACCAATTACTGTCGTTGCGAGAATAATTACTAAAAGATTATCCCGAAAAGTACAAAGATGACTTTTAGAGACAATTTTGAAAATGTTACTAATAAATTCACTTTTATGGACAAAATAATTTAGTCCCAAAAAAGTTTATTTTTTGAGACAATTTTGATGTCAAAAGGATAATAATTCATCACTAAATGTCTAATTTCGTTGTAAAAGTATAATAATAACAGTTTTAGCAATAAAAATATTTTGTCTCTAAAATAAAATTTTGTCCCTAAATTTTTTTCTCTAAAAACTTAATTTGTTATAGTGTTACCTCGTCTGTGAGCTAGTGGCCTTTTAACTGTGTCTATGTCCCAAGTTTTGTTGTATATCTTTTTTCTTTTTCTTTATGTTTTTGTAAGTAGTAGACATTCTTCTTTAGTATTACCAATTTGTCTTCTCATAATTAGTATTACCTCAGTAGCTGGAAATCTATACTAATACTAAAGAAGTCATACTTGTTGGTTTTAGAATTTTCAAGGTTGAATCAAATTTTAAGGCAATAGAGTTTGAACAGAATTACCCCCTATGACCATTTTGAGAGAAATTCAGTGTTCACAATTTCAAGAATAACCAAAATTTTTAATTATAACATGATGCATGTTTACACTCATCATCAAGACTTTAATTATAGTAAGATCTTGGAAGTTAGAAATTACACCAGTGTGCAGTTATGTTTGTGATATAAATCATTTTAGTTTGAAACACTAGAGGAAAACAAATCAAAGTTGGACCTACACTGCCTACTATAACAAATCAAAGTTGGACCTACACTGCCTACTATCTTTTGACTTGGGAGGAGAAAAATGGACTAAGAAACTATAATAGCAATTAAGTTTATACCCTCTGAAAAAAAAAGAAAAAGAAAAAGCAATTAAGTTTACATTTCATGAATATTTTTTAGCAAATAATTATAACTATTTCTTTAGATTGAGTTCATTCCAAGATCAAGCAATTAAGGTTGTGAGAACTCGTTATACTCGTTTCAGTTTAGCTAAATTATCCCTAGTAGCTAGTGATGTTTCTGTAATATATATAGACATAGTGTTTAGTTTAGTTTATTTTTGGAGGGGGAGGGATTATCCAGGGTATCTTCCACCCAATCTAGCCTAATTTATCCCTAGTAATTAGTTATATTGCTATAATAATGTATAGACACTGTGTCCATATTTTTTTTAATTCAGATATCTGCTGCCCAATCTAATCCGTTTAGACTTGAGTTACCTCGTATCTGAACAGTTAAGAACTAATCATTAGAGATCTTAAAGATAAGAATCGGGTAGACCTCCAAAGGCCCTTTAGAAGGCTTGAACTTGAGAACTTAGATCTTATTTTCAAATTTTTACCGTTTTACTGGCTTTTTGGAGTTACATGGTGTCTTGTTTCATAGCTGATGTGTTAAATTGTAACAAGGGTTGAGATATGTTTAACAAGATATCAACTTGGTAAAGTCTATATAATTACTTGGAAGTAAAGCATACTTGTGGTATGGATTGCCCTATATTACTTTTTGCAGGACTCTCTCTCTCTATATATATACTTTTGGAGCTTTGTTTTTGTGGCAGCATAGACTTTCTGTTTTTTTTTTTCCCTCTCCCTCTTTGAACTATTCACCCGCTTGCTATTTTTTTCTGCTTCTTTTCCATGATTAAGAGAGCCTTAGAAAACTTTTGCATTCCCTAGTGAAGTTATTCGTTGGATCCTGTTTCGTTTCTTCTTTAAAATAGTAGAAATAATGGCGGTGATGACTGCAGAATATTGCAGACTCTCGGAGATAATCATTGTTCAAGAAAATTGGAACCAAGATTGGACAAGCTTCAGTAAGATATGCTGGACTAAAAATAGAACAAATGCAGATTATAATGTCAATTAATGAAATAAACTTTTAGCCACCTACAATTTTATGGCAGACCTATATATTAAAGGGGAAATCACTCAAAAGTGGGACATGAAAAAAAATACACAAAAATAGAGGGCCACAGAGTTTGAGTTGTACCTCATCACAAGATGAATTGCACCTACCATGTTTGCGTAAATTTTCTTTGTTCCGTCCCACTGTTGAGTGATTTTGTCTAAATTAAATTCTATTACGACGAGGAAATGAAACATAAACCAGAATAGGCATGCAATATCATATAGAAGTTTCTAACACTGCATATCAATTACAAACTTTCTATTTATATATACCTTTCAAATGCAACATACATTGAAATGTTCATACAAGAAAGAGTGCCTTACTGTATTGAGAATTATCTGTGGAGCAGCAAATTTATCCACTGAACTCCGAGGCATTGAGATGAATTCACTCTTAATATATATATATATATAATATATGCTTCAAGAACCAGTGCTGCCTTTATTCGGTTGCCTTTCATCGTTCTGCGAATGAAGATGAAAATTTTTGGAAGTAGTGATCACGCCCACTGGCGAGCTAATTGGATGAAGAGATGGCATGAGGGGATTTGGTAGAAAATGGTTGATTTGCCTTGTGTCATTCTCAGTTGGAGCAGAAATATATGGATGGTATGGAGGGAAATTTGATGGTGGAGAGAGAAATGAAGACGACAGCGAAGCCAAATGACCAGTATTATTAGAACCTTCGGTTTGGGATGCAAATCCATGGCTTCCAAATTGAGACAAAGACAAATTTGAAGGTTCCCAATGATAGTAGCTGTTGTATGGCATTGTATTGCTTAGCAAGTTCGAAAAAGAAGAATGACTAGCTATTGGGAAGAAGTCATGGGCCGAAACTTGTGGATTGTAATTACCTCCATTCCCGTCTTGACTTTCTTCTTCGTTTGTTCTCATCCATTTTATTTTCTCACCAATTGTCTCTCTTTCAACTCCCTTAAGCTTTGCTCCCATGGCTGCATCTGATCCCCAATCTTTCGATTTTCCCATCATTTGTTCATTCCCAACATTGTAATTGATCTTATTCCCATCCTTGAAGTACGCTGAATTTGCATTGAAGAAAGGAGAGAAAGAAGATTGAATGGTACTCAAGTCATGAGAAACTAGGGTTGTTGTTGGTTGATGGAATGTGAAATTTCCCGGGGGCATTTGAAGTGGTGGAAGCTTGTCAATGTCATGTTTTGTGGCATCTAACAACCAATCTACAACCTTGCTAGGCTGACTAAGACCAAGTTTGTCTTGAAGATCATATAATTGAATTGCAGTGGGAACCGAAAGCCTAATTCGCCGATCTCTTAATCCCCTTATGGTGTAAACCTTGCTATGCCTATCTTTTCCTCCAAAGGAACGTGACACGCGTACAATTCTTGGATTTTTGAATGCTGGCCACTGTCTTGAACTGGATGGTGCCTTAGTACTGAGTTTGATGTTGCTGGTATTGTTATTTTCACCTTCTCCCTTTGCTTGAAAATCTTTTTCTCTTGAACTTGTTATCATCTTTTCTTGTCATTGAGCTGCAAGGAAACAACTTAACCTAGAAATTTTTCAATCAGTCAATAGATACATAATCTTTGATATCTATCTCTGGAATTGCAACAATCTGTTTTGTAATTCTTGGAAAGACTTCTGCAATAAAAAAATTCAAAATAAAATCTACACAAATATTTTCTAACTCAATCATAGCAGCATATGATGGTTTCTTAACTTAGGTAGGTTTTCGCTTAAATTCATTATTTTTTTCAAATGTTTACCATGCAAATAACTGATCAAAAGAGACAAGAATTCAGTCAAGTTTTCAAGGGGAATTGTGTGCGACTTATTGAATCCAAAGTAACAGTTGTTGTTCAGGAATTTTGTGTAAAGAAGCTGAAGAAACAATTAGGTCAATTTTATGGCTTTTGGAGCAAAACTAGTTGAAACCACACCAATTGAACATAAAAATAGTTACCAAAATAACCCAAGTTCTAGAGAAGTTGATTTTAAGAACAGATTTATATATATATATATATATATAAAGATCATGAGAGATGAACTTACATTGGGTGGAAATTTCATGCATTTCGCAGCTCATCAATTTAATTCTTCATGGTAAAGGACATTTACAAATGATGAGGATGAAGAAGAGGATGAATTAGCATCTATGACATCAACAAAGTCTTTTAAAGTGCGCTCTTAATTCCAGATGAACTGTGTAAACAATTGGATGCCACAGTCTAGCTACTTCCTTTGCAGAGAATAAACTTATCAAAATAAGTCACAATTTCGGGAAAGAAAATATACAAGAATCTTACCCCATATACATGTTGCAGCAGGGGGCAAAGAAAAAGAAAAAGATGTGGCATATTTTTGGCCACGTGGCACCTTTGTCAATTTGATAGGTTAGATTTACATTTTGGTAATTCAATGACATTCATATTATTAAGTGTTATATAAGTGTATCTTTTTTAGCTCACCAATTAGGAGGTTGGAGCTTTTTTAGCTCCAAACTCCTCTTTATTGATGTATCTTTTCATACTCTGTATGCGTTTTTTCATCAATAAAGTCTTTTCTTTTGCCGATAAAAAAAAAGAAGAAAAAGTAATACATAAATGAGGTAAGCATTCAATTATGGGACCATCCAACAGAATACAAAAGAAGAGGTTAATGCTTTGTTGACATTTTGAAATAGCTTTATCAATAAATTTGGCATAGCATGAATTGAAGAGAGCATCCCTAACCCTAGCTCAACATAAAGAAAGATTGACGTTGAACCCTTTTTTGAACAGTATCCTTTCATTTTTTCTTTCTAGTACTAAATAACCCATATTGCTTTTCATTTTTTTCTTTCTAGTACTAATTAACAAATTGCATACTATTTAGAAGCATGATTTAAATAGCGATATCAATATAGCAATATATCAAAAATATTGACAGATATGGTATGAATGAAAAGAAAGAGATTTATAATAGATGAACCAATTATGTCGATTGAAACTGATTGTATTGATAATGAACCAGGTTGTGACTCACGATATTTAAAATCTGGTCGGAACTCAAGCACATTGAGTTGTAATTTTTAAGGGTTCATTTGCACCACATAATTTGTCCCTTTTTTTTTTTTTCCTTATCAACAAATGTTAGTTGTTAGTTGTTAGATTAACAACTATGGGAGAAAATCTCTCCACCCTTGGCAAATGGCCTACGTGCTTGCACCCCCTTAATTCAACCTCCGAATTGAACCCATGACTTTCTTGAAACTAAATTCTAAGGAAAGTAAGGTGGCCAATTAGGCTAAGCCTAATAGTTGCGAGACACAACATCTCTCATCTAATGTTTATGATCACCAAAAATATCAATATAAAATGTAGAGTTCTCCCATCCTCTCTCTCTAAAAACCTCCACCCCCGGGCCTCACTTTTGGCCGGCCGACCGCTGCCTTTGGCTATGGTGGTCGGCTGGCCCAGCTCTCTTTTGTGTTTGTGTGCTGGTTTCTGCTTTCAATAAACTTGATTCCCACAATTTCTTTCCACTTTGGTGTCCTTTTTTTGTTTCATCAAGGGGTACTTCGGTTTGTTTATTTTGTATCATTAGGGGGTTGTTTATTTTATTTTCTGTTTTTGTCTCAACCTTGGGGTTGCAGGTTTTGTTTCAACTGAGGGTGTTTGGTTTGAGGGTCAAAACAAAGTAAAAGGAGGTCGGTTTTGGACCGGAATAGAGGATGGTCAGATTTGGTTGGATCTTCATTCGGGTGCTCTTTTGCGAGTGAGAGTTTGAGGGATGAGCTCGGTTTCGGATCTATCGAGTTACTTCGGTGCTTTGTTTGGAGGGAACAAGGGTGTTGTAGTTGATCCAGATCTGTCTAAGATTTCATTCGAGTGCTCCTTTTCGAGTGGGAGTTTGAAGGATGAACTTCATCCAGATGTATGGTGATGTCTCGGCTGTTGTTCGATGTTTTGGGTTTTCAACACCGGGGCTTTTGCAGTGGGCATGTTCAGAGTTTGGAGCCAGAAAGCTGTGTCCGACCATGGAAGTGGAGATGGCAGTGGGTCTTGGTCGGCTGTGGTGATGGTCGTGAGTCTTGATCATCCTTGGGTGTGTTCGGTTGCAAGGAGTGCTCGGTCCCGACCATGGAAGTGGAGCTGGGTGTGGAGTTTCTCAAGCCTTGGAGCTGTTGGCTATGGAGTTTTCTGGCCAAGGAACTGTCTTGGTAGAGTGTTGTCAGGTGTGGGCTGCTGAAGAGCTTTGGTTTGGGTGGTGCAGTGTGCTTTTCATGCCTTCGTAGAGTGTTGTTAGGTGGGCTGTTGAAAATATTTGATTTTGGTGGCGTGGGTCTTGGTTTTGGTGGGCAGCAGGATGGGTGAATAAATGTGTGGTTTGTTGTTAAAAGGAGTGTAGCAGCTTGGGTGTTTGGTGTTGGTTTTTTGGTTTTTGGGTTGTGTGGATTGTTTTTGTGGGGATTTTTTTTTTTTTTTAGTTAAGTCCTTAACTTTTTGTTTTAAAAAAAAAATCGTGAGGTCAAGGGGTTGGTTGTATGGATGCGAGTGGCAGTGGTAGGAGTATTTTGTATTTTCCGAATCTCTCTCGATGCATGTCATCTTCCTGTATCTTTAATTTCATGCTGTTAATGAAATTTTTCTTTATTGATAAAAAAAAAAAAAAAAGAAAAAAAAAAAAGAAGCTAGGCTAAGCCTAGTTGGATCATAATTTGCCTTATTAGTATTTAATGATTTAAAATAAAGAAAAAATCAAAGAGATAAGTTCCAGCATGTGGTCTGTGGTATTAGAGGGACCAACATAGGTTCTTAAAAGCATGCATCCATCCACTTAGTCCTTACTCACAGAGGACCACAAGTAGGCCGCAGCAGCAGCAG
This sequence comes from Camellia lanceoleosa, assembly GCA_025200525.1. Taxonomy (NCBI): domain Eukaryota; kingdom Viridiplantae; phylum Streptophyta; class Magnoliopsida; order Ericales; family Theaceae; genus Camellia; species Camellia lanceoleosa. Next base: position 27,222,723 of record CM045772.1, on the reverse strand, counting down.
CAGCAGCAGAAGTAAGATACGCAACAGCCAATTTGGACTTTCTTATCTCAGTTAGGCCATATGATTTAACCACTTGTTCTCAACTTTCTTATACCAATCTTCTTTGGTTTGCAAGATGAAGTAGTTAGCTTAATATCAAACTCTTATAGCCACTATTGAAGCCCTAAAGTGATGACCAAAGTGATTGGTTTGGTGGATGAAACGTCTATGGTCGAGTCTTATTGCTACGTTACTTTCCCTTCACTTATTTTCTCTTACTCCTTGTGAAAAAAAGACAGGAAATTTTTTTCATAAGTGAATCATGTACAATTTGTTCTTTACTCTGAAATGTTACTCACTAAGGGTAATACTATAATTTTTAAGCCACAAGGGTAGTCTAAGACGAGTCATAAACTCAAACATTTTTTATTCGTCTTTCTTTCACTGGTGTCTATCAAGAGCTTAATCAATAACAGCAGCTTGTGGGAGTATTCCAAATTTATTCTGAAGGGTGCCTTGGGGGAGTTTCACCTTTAAAAAAAAATAAAAAATTAAAAATTAAAAAAAAAATAAAAAAAACACTTAATCTTTAACTATAATTAATAAGAGGCTGATAAAGTCTATAACAGCTAAACTGTAGCATACTTTATTACTGACAAATAAAAAAGTTCATCACCAGTTCTCTTAAGCTGTGTTTGGTTAGAGAATTTGAAAAAAAAAAAAAAAGAAAAAAATAGGCAAAATGTGAATAAAATATGTCTATATTTTACCTAGTTTCGCACACTTTTTTTCTTTTTCTTTTCCCTTTCTCTTTCTAAATTCTTTCTCAAATCCCCAATTCAAACATAGCTTTAAGTTGTTCTCTAACAAAACCCCATAAAGTGGTTACTTACCTTAATTGTCCATACAAGAAAAGGAAAGTCTTTCACAGATCAGGAAAAATTGATGAGGACCATTGTTTCAAATTCTATAGCTTTAAATCCACCGGTATCGCCTGTAACGAATGAAAAGGATGACTTTACTGGTTTAATTAAGACACTCTCAATCTAAGAAAAAGAAGATGAAAAATGGTTAGCTTGAGAGCAGAAGAAAACCCCTAACATCTATTTTTGTTGTGTGTGTGTGGCGCGTGCGCATGTGCGTGAGAGAGAGAGAGAGTTGTTCTCTAAATTATCACTTACCTAAAAAATAATCCAATCCAAAATGAGAAATCTTTGGGGGAAGGGTTGAGGCTGCGGCTGCTTGGAGTTGTACTTTGAAGCTGTATAGTTGATTGCACAAGTCGATCCATAATGCTGTATTTATCCCTAGCACCTCTAAGAAAGAAACCCTAGGAAATAGAACCCTAAACTACAAACCCTAAAACATGCTACTTCAACATTGTGGAACAAGTCCATTTTTAGGTTTCAGGACAGACTCAAGCAGTGAAATAAAAGAAAGAAAAAAACCCACCAAGCTACCATTTCTGTTTTACTTTTGCATGAAATCACCTACTGTTTTCTCCTTTCTCTTTCCATGTGTATGCCAATCGTGCATATATATATATACATACACTGACAGATATATGCCAAAGTTGTTTCCAAATCATAACTATAAGGCATATACACAAAGTAATGTGAATTAAAGAAAATCTACCCCTCCCTGCTCTCTCTGGTATCACCAATATACCCAATATTTACTTCTCTCTGTATTGTATGTATGTAAGATAAGCTAGAAAAATGGTGGCCTCAGGAGAAAGTTTGAAAAAGTTGTGATTTATTTTTAGGTACATGCACTACTAATAGACTATAATAAAATGGTCCCCAAATCCCAGACAGCACTGCTGTTTGCAGTTTGCACAGAAAAATGCTACTATCTCAGCAAAATGAAAATTGTTATACATGGACCAGGAACACTGCTTCTCTCCTATATACATGTAGGACTGTTTCTCTCCTATATACATGTAGGATTCCTCGAATTTTACCTTTGATTATCTATGTGTCGAAGCAATACTCACAACAGTTAGGGGCTTTTTAGCCAATCCAAAACACAGTAAGAACAAGCTTATAGTATTGAGCAATTATGGATGTTGAGAAGTGAACTTCTTTATTCAAGATGGTTCAAGAATTAATATGGTAGAGAAGATTGTGGAAGCCATTGAAAGTCAAAAAGAAGTGTATTTGATCAATTGTGGACTGAAGTGTTTAACTTGGACTTGAATACTGTGGTTGAATTTCACACTATGAGTTCATATCAAACTACACTGTCTCATTCATAAATGAGTAAGACATTCTAAGAGAAAGATCTGCAATAGATTGTGTTTGTGATGATTTTGAATAATATTTTAGAGTGATGTGTGATGTATACCAAATTTGTTAGTATTTTCTCAATGTGGGTCAACTAAAAATTTGATTGGCTGCTGGTTGTTTGGGTCGACTGCTGGTTGTTTGGGTTTGGTCCCAGTGATTTAAGTTTTGAGTGTTTTTTTTTTGGGTTTTGATTTGTGGCACTAAATTAGGGGTACTAATGTCTCTAATTTCCGTATAAGGTAAAAAAAAAATAAAAAATAAAACAGTTACCCAGAATGAAAATTAAGAACATTAGTGCTCCCAATTTAGTGCCACAAAACATTTTTTTTTTTTTTTTTTTTTTTCTCTTGTCAGTTGGCTTCTGACAAACTGTTCTCTCCAAGGTATTGTTTTATTAGTGTGTTTAGTTTAAATTTTTTAAATTAAATTTTTTTGAAAATTGAATTTTTTGATTTTTGTATTCTTTTGTTTTTAGTGAATATTTTTTAAATTTTAAATATTTTTTTTACTTTTTTAAATGCACCTTAGTTAGATGTATCTAAAAAGTGAAAAATTTGTAAAAAAATATTTAAAAAAATTAATAAATACATAGAAATACAAAAAATGTACTAAATTCTTGTATTTTTTTTTTTTTTTATATTTTTGGTATTTAGCGAATTTTTAAAAGATTTTTTTTATAATTTTTTTACTTTTTAGGTGTATTTATGTTAAGTGTGTCTAAAAAGTAAAAAAAATTGCTTAAAATATTAAAAAATTCAGTAAAAACAAAAAAATACGAAAAAAATAAGAAAGTAAAATTTTCTGAAAAGTGTTTTTTGAAAAATAAAAACAAGCAATTAATATTTTTTTGTCAATCAAAAAAAATATATTTTTTAATTGGTTGTTGTTTGAAATTGTTAGACATACTCGTAAATCTCATCTAACAGTTAGGGATTGTCTTCTTTAAAATTATGACGTACCTTCGCTACTTCCTAGCAATAATATATGTGGAGGATTTTTTTTTTTTAATTTTTGGAGAACATGAAAAACATTCAGCTTGTTTGGATTTGATTTTTAGAAAATAAATTTTAAAAAAATTTATTTTTTTATTTTTCATATTTTTTTGGGTGAATTAAACTAATAGTCCCTATAATTTGGGACTTGTGTCATTATGGTCCCCGACTTTTTAATTGTGACACATTTAACCCTAAATTTTGAATCTTATTCCAAATAAGGACAATTCTAGATACTATTAGATTTTTCAAGGGTAAAATCGTCAATTTAATAAATATATATTCATTTGACAAAAATAAATGTCAAAAAATTATTTTTGAATTTTTAAAAATTGTTTCTAGCTACTAAAAATAAAATTATATAAAATTGATAAATCTTTCAGATATTTATTTTTTTTTACCAAATTAATTTTTATTATGTATTTGGACGATGATCATGTAAAATTAATTTTTAAAAATTAATCATGTAATTTTTATTAATCTTTTATCAATTTTACATAATTTTATTTTTGGTAGATAAAATAATTTTTAAATATTTTTTTGACATTTATTTTTGTCAAATTAGTTTATATTTTATCAAATTGATGATTTTGCCCTTAAAATTAAGTAATGGTATGTTCAATTGTCCTTATTTAGAATAAGATTCAAAATTCAGGGTCAAATGCGTCACAATTGAAAAGTCAGAGATTAAAGTGACACAAGCCCCAAACTATAGGGACTATTAGTGTAATTTGCCCTATTTTTTTTTTTGTTTTCAACAAATTGTTTTAATATTTTTAATTTTTATACACACCTAACATAAATATACTTAAAAAGTATAATATTTGTGAATTTTTTTTTAAATTTTTTTACTAAATACCAAAAATACAACAAAAAATACAAAAATTCAATTCATTTTTCGTATTTTTGTGTACTTATTAATTTTTTTAAAAAGTAAAAGAAATATGAAAATTGAAAACAAAAAAGTAAAAAAATTACTTAAAATTTTAGAAATATTCACTAAAAATAAAAGAAATATGAAAAATAAAAAAACTCAACTTTCAAAAAAACTGAATTTAGAAAACTGAAACCAAATATATTGATTTATATTAAAAATAACAACATACAGAACAAGATCACAAAGGGACATATAAACCATACAACAAAAGGAAAAAAACCAATAATTAAAAAACAACAAATCTGCCCAAAAAAAAAAAATCAGTTACAAGCCAAGGAAGATCACTGATCTTTTTAAACATGTGATTTAAAAAGTAAGATCTGTTTAAAAGATTGCCATCTTCATTTGTGGACGTCCCCGAACGTCCCGGGAGGGAAATCCCGTTCTGTTCATTTGAGCTCACTACAGTTCAGGACTCAATGTCACAGTCTTGTATCTAATCTCGCAGAGTGCAATGCAAGACCGATGAATCATCAAAGAGTCCAAATCCGGCAAATCGTTTTTGAAAATAGATTTTTTAAAAGAAGTGCCAAACATGGACTGCTTTGTCAGATACAGAATCGCCACCTAAATATTTATTTTGGGGGAATTTAGGAAACCCTAACTCGTGCCTAAGGCCCCGTGTCCGTCCTCACCAAAGTTGCCTCGGTTCGGGAACTTGGGTAAGATTGGGGAAGGTCACTTCGTGAGCACCCTCGCTCGCTCGATCAAAGATCGGCCTCTACTAACCATGATATCAAGTTTAGAAAACATTATGTGTTCTTATTCCGGTTATTAGCCTAGAATTACTATGTGATGCGCACAGCATACAAGTCTAGACTGCTGAGTTGGAACAAAATATTTCATGTTTATTTTTTTGAAAGCGATTTGCTACTCGCAAGTAGGCTAAAATGCAGATTTGCCACCCTCAGGTGGGCTTAAGAAAACATGATTTTGCCACTCTCAAGTGGGCTTAAAACTCTTAATCGTTGAATTGTTCCAATTCAAATAACCCAACCTGCATCCACAGACATTTAGGCAGTTATATCACATAAACACATAGCCTCATGGTAAGCATGCTATCATAACAGTCATTCACACGCATACAAGGATGCTAAAGCATAAAAGCTTACCGAGTACTCCAAGCCAAAACAGAAGCTATGTTAGAAATCAATGCATGATCCTAACTATACAGAAATGCCTAATGTAACACATGCAGGAATGCAACTAAGATAGGCTCAGCTATTCAAAGATGGCATATGATGATGCTACAGCTAACACGTATTCAATTTGAAATTGAGATACAATGCAGTTAGTATGATGCGCCGAGCCCGGTGCATACAAGACAGATGAATGGATGCAAACATGCGAGTATAAGTATGCTAATTGAAACATGCCCTAAACTAACCATCATAAGCTGGTAAATAAAAGGGAGAAAGACGTGAGGTTGTGTAGACACCCCATTTTTGACCGACCTTAAGACTTATACGCCACCGATTAAGCGCTTGGTGATGTTGCATACTGTGCTCGTTTTGAGGTTGCGGAATCACGGCTGCGAGCCTTGCCTCCGGACTTCCGGACTCTTTTGTGCCTTGCCTCGGTTTGCGAACCAGGCCCCGTTTTGTCCGTTTTCTCTTCCCGAAGGGAGGGAGAGGTCTCGTAGACCATCTCTCAGTGGCCGTAGGCTACGTTTCGTGGTCGTAGGCCATTTTTCCCGTTTGGAGCCCGGTTCTCGGTTTTCGGAGCCGTCGGCCGTGTGCCTCGGTTCGGGACCGCTTAACCACCTCCGTTTGCTCCGGTTTTTGGCATACACCTTATTTCCACCCTTTTGAGGGACATTGTGGCTTGAGAGACCAACTTCGTGGTGAAACGCCACCTCCGATGTTTAATACCGGTCGGTTTGGGGCCCGAACCTTCGTTTTACATCGGTTTGGGTTCATTTTTGGCAGAGACCTTGTTTTCATTGCTAGGAAGGTTGTAGAAGGGTGGGAGGCTAGCAATTTTTCTGAAGACCAGCTTTATTCCTTCGTCGCTCTTCATCGCCCGTTTTCTTCACTAGAAAGCTGACTTTTTCCATTCCCGGGCCACTTTTTCTGACTTTCCTCCACACCATTGTGTTGTACACACCTGGGAGGCCACCAATATGGATAGGCCGGCCATCAAATCTTCCTGACCCTTTTGAACCCCTCTAAAAAGTTGGTTTTTCTCTCTCTTGGGTTACATTTCTTGGTTTTTCTCCACATAGCTGTGTTGTACACACATGGGAGGCCACCTTTTTGGGGTGGCCGGCCACTAACTGAACTTGACCCTTTTGACCCTGGCCGGCCGGCCACCTGAACCTTCGGAACCTGGCCGGCCATGTTCCTCTCTCTTGGTTCCTTACAGTTGTACCCTCTGTTTTCCCCTAGACCCCTACCAGGGAATCTGCCCTTTTGGGGGGGGGGAATTTGAATTTGGTTTTCCCCCCTTTTTCCCTTGGCCTCTCCTCTATAAAGCCAGCCCCCCAGCTCCATTTCAAAGGGTTAGAAAATTTGGTTAGAGCATTATACATACAACTTCCATATCTCTCTCATCCAAGCTCCAAAACCCTAATTTCTTGGCCATTTTTACCCTACAACCCATAGCACCACACCTCCACACTCCATTCCAGCACTTTGGAGGACATTTGAAGAGGTTGGGAGCTCAGAAATTTGGTCCAAAAGCTACTGGTTTGCTGCTCTTCAAGAGTGAGTTCTCTCTTCCCCTTTTCTAGTCTTTTCTTGCTTTATCTATAAGCCATATTTGCTTACATTTTTGGGCTCCGACCCGAATTGGAAATAGTCTTATTTTGAGCTTATCTTCATGTTTGATCAAGGAACTTTCTCTGTTTGAGGCAATTTGTTACCCCTTTCCCTTTATCTCTCTTTTAGGCCTATTTCTTGCATGATATATTAGCCCTGTTTTTAAGCATTTCTGGGATTCGAGCCAAACTGTAAAGTGCCTTATTTTGATCCCCTCTTCAACTTTGTTGAACAGCTCTTCATTGTTTGAGGCCAGATATTGCCTCTTTCTCTCTATCTCTCTTTTAGGGCCATTTTTGCATCATATTTTAGCCCTACTTGTGATTATTTTTGAGACTTTCCATAAACTGGAAAGTGACTTGTTTTAAGTCTCTATTCAACTTTGTTGAAGGGCTCTTCTCTGTTTGAGGTCATTTGCTTCCCTGTTTGTTCATCTTCTCTTTTAGGGTTGTTTTTGCATGATATATTAGCCCTATTTGTGAGCCCTTTTGGACCTCGACCTAAACTGAAAAAAGTTTTTTTTTGATATCATCTTCATGTTTGGTTCAGGTCTATTCTCTGTTTGGGGCCATCTTCCCCTATGCATGCTTCATTCTTTCATGACTAGGGCTATGCATTAGAGTACTTACATTGGCTATGGATTGGCCTCTTAGTCACTGAAATCCAGTGGATTTTCAGTGGCTTTGATGCATTTTTGAGCCTCAAAATCAGAGGGGGGTACCCCCCTCTCACCTTGTTTTGTTTAATGGTCATTTTGGCCTTCCAAAGAGGCCCTATCTTGCATGATTTTTTGACTGATTTTAGGGCCAATTTGATGAGTTTTGGGACTATCATATTTAATTTTCAGAGTTTTTTGTGCCATGCTAAGTGTTCTTGATGCATGTGCTTAATAACCCCTTTGTATGCCCTCTAAAAGAACCCATCATTTGTGCATGTGTTGGTTGCATTTCAAAGGTTATTTGGGCATGTTTTGGCATGTTTTATTCACTAATTTTTTCTGGTTTGATGAGTTCTCACTTGCATCATATACATGCCATGTAAATCATGTTTGCTAGTCAAAATTGCATGCTATGTTAGGCCATCTTGCTAGCATATTTTGGTCATGCTTTGAACTAGAAATGTTCATGTTTTAGGACTGCCTTGGTTCTGTCTTTATACTCCATGGTCAAATAATGCATGCTTTGTATAGCTACAGGCCAATGCATGTGCCTAGTTTTTTGTTTCGGGACAATTCCATGCATCGGGTGCCATGTTTCCATGTTTCGGGGTCATTTTGCATCACATTTCAGTACTGAAATTCGCATGCTTGTATGCCATGATTCAATGCCTTGCCATGCCTTGTTAGAGTGGCATTTGTGCCTTAGGATCGGTCCTCGGTTTGCGCGCATGTGTGCACGCATCTCAAGTGTCTCATTTTCATCTCATGGCCACTGATGTGAGTGTGGCTGAGGTCCACTCATGTTGGTGTAAGTTCATCATGCATTGCGTATGCCATTTCATTTCATAACATTGCGTATGCTAGGTTGCATGTTAGAGCATTGTGTATGCCGTGTTACATCGAGCATTGTGTATGCCATTTCATAGCATTGTGTATGCTAGGTTGTATATTAGTTGCATTCATGCATGTCATGCATATTGCATTGTGTTTGGGGTAGGAGTTAGCCCGAGCACGGGAAACGAGGGACGTTTCGTACTCCGAGTGACGGAACGTGTCTCAATTCCCGGTCGCCGACACTTCGGATTAACCATGATGGAGTCTTGGTCTTGTTGTGTTTATACGTGCATTCATTTCATATTGAGTCGTGCAATTCGACTCCTCGGCCATCATGCATCGAGATGTGTGATTGGTGGCACGAGGATCGAGGAAATGCATACATATGTGAAAATACATTGCCATGCTCCTTTCTTGCTCTCTGTTGCAGCAAATCAGAAACCGGCAGTCTTTTGGAGCTTCGTGCAATATTCCGGGCTTAATTGTAAACAGAGGCTAATTGGGGCATCGCAGTGGATTTCCGCGCAAGGCAACTCAAACATGCATCATCCATCATCCGGAGCAGAGTCGAGGCAGTCCCTAGCTTGCATGCTTATTTATCGCTTTCCTTAGTTAATTTGTTAATTAGGATTTTGTATTTATTCGAACTGTAATTATTCATTTGGGACTGTATATTATTTATTTGGACCCTCTGCGCGAGGGCAATATTGTAATAAGTGTGCGTGCGTGTGATGTATGTCTTCTAACCCCATGTTTTTCTCTCCCTTTTATTTACCAGCTTATGATGGTTAGATTAGGGCATGTTTCAATTAGCATACAGTATGATAGCATGTTTGTATTCATTCATCTGTTTTGCATGCACCGGGCTCGGCGCATCATACTCACTGCATTGTATTTCAATTCCAAGTTGAATATATGTTAGCTGTAGCATTCCATATGCCATGTTTAGAATAGCCAAGCCTATCTTAGTTGCATTCCTGCATGTGTTGCATTAGGCATTTCTGTATAGTTAGGATCATGCATGATTTCTAATTAGCTTCTGTTTTGGCTTGGAGTATGTAGACGTCCCCGAACGCCCCGGGAGGGTTAAGTCCCGTTCTGTTCATATTGGGGTCACTACAGTTCGGACTCGATTTGTGTCGGTTCTAAATCTGAACCAAAGAGTCCAAATCCAGCAAATCGTTTGAGAAAACAGATTTTTGAAAAGTAGTGCCAAACATGGATCGCTTTGCGGACATGAGTCGCCACCTAAATATTTTAAAATGGGAAATTTAGGAAACCCTGACTCGGTGCCGAAGGCCACATGTCCGTCATCACCAAAGTGGTCTTGGCTCGGGAGCTTGGGTACGATCGGGGAAGGTCAGCTATGAGCACCCCCTTTCGCCCGGTCCGAAGACCGGCCTCTACTAACCGTGATATCCGATTTTGAAAACATCATATGCCCTTATTCCAATTATTAGCCTAAAATTACTATGTTATGCGCACAGCACAAAAGTATAGACTAGATTGCCTAATTTGGAAATAAACATTGCATATCCGTTTTGTCTCGGAAAACGTGTTGGTTTTTGCTACTCGCAAGTAGGCTAAAACACGGATTTCAATGAGTTTTCCCAACTCAAGCAATCCAACCTCCACCCACAGGCATTCAAACAGTTTATAACACATAAGCACTTAGCCGCATGGTAAGCATACTGTCATGGCAACATTCACACGCATGTGATATGTTAAAGCGTAAAAAACTTACATCGTACTCCGTGCCAAAACAAGAAACTAGTTAGCAAACATGCATGACCTAGTTCATGTCAAGTGGCTAATGCAACACAGGCATAGATGCAATCTAGAGTAGGCTCGACAACCCTAAACATGGCATATGAGATGTAACAACTATCACGTATTCAATTTGGAATTGAAAGTACGATGCAGTTTGCATGATGTGCTGAGCCCGATGCATGTAAACAAATGCATGAATGCACGCATGCGATAGTATAAGGTATGCTAAAATAAGTATGCCCTAATCTACCATCGAAAACGGGTAAATAAAAGGGAGAAAGAAATGGGGGCACTGCAGGAATTTTTGGCATTAGCGACGTTTAAAAAACGCCACTACAAGTCTCAAAAACGCCGTTAAAAGGTGACGTTTGTAACTTGCGTCGAGGATACGGCCGCCGTCTAAGATGCATGACGTTTATTAAACGTCACTAATGACTTTAGCCGGCGCTTTTGAAAACGCCGTAAATTCTTAAACATCCGTTACATAAAAACCGTCACAGTTAAATAGTGACGTCAAATGACGTCATTTAGTGACGTGTTTTAAAAAACGCCATCTTTTCTATTACAGTTATATGCTCACATTATATAATGACATTTAGTGACGTTTTTTTCAAAAACGCCATCTTTTCTCCATATTTTTTTAAAAAAATATAAAACCTGCTATTTATAAAAAGAAAAAATATAAATAAATTTCATTTGCACTCACTAAATTTGCAAATTAAGGATTTAATCGTCAAATTGCACTATTAGCTAAATAAGATCAAATCTAAAAGTCAACAATGCTATACAGAAGCACATAAACTAAAAATAAATCAAACAAGTTTAATTCCTCTTTCATCCTCTTCCAGATTGTTAAAATATTACATTTGACAAACAATAGAAGAAAAATTGTCACATTTCCTACTTATTTATATTTAACCACAAACCATACCCCAAAAAATGTTAAAAAACCATCAAAATATTCGATAACTCATTCATGGGCCAATGCTTATTTCAAGGAACAAGTTGGCCAATGCTCCATACAAAAAACCATTGGAATCAGTTATAAAAAAAAACTAACCCAAAAATAAGAAAATAAAATAAAAGGTTAGCAAATTATAATCATTGCCAATCCCACCACAGTTTTTACTATACAATATTAATCAACAAGTTTATGTTTCAGAAATAAGCTACAACACAAGTTCTGAAAAAGTCTAGGCATCAGTAGAACCTCATGTTGACGTAGGCAAGCTTCAAATCTTCTCCTATTTCTTTCTCAGAGTTCCGAGAAAGCCGATGAACCAAGCCCAATATCTTCAATTTCCCGTGCTTGAATACCTATGCCCAAAAATTTTCCCAAAGGTGCTCCAACTTTGCTGGAGGACAGCAATATCAGAACCAATAAATCTGGAAATGAAATGACAAGAGTGGAAGTCTAAACTCGTTAGGATCGAAACTACATAAGCAACTAACCCGCCATATAAAGAAGAGAATTAGCCCAAAGAGAAGAGTGTTTCCTCACAAAAGTAATCAACTTGAATTTGAATTATTATCGACCTAGTTCACCATGAAGCGCCGCTACCAACAGTTTATCTTTGAAAATTGATAGTCACACAGGCAATGTTTTGAGCAAGTAGAATCATAGTTGAAAATTTCCTTTGAATTTTGGGATTTTCTAATTTAGCTGTATAATGTGTCTATGCTAAAAAAAAGCTAATTTGAACAATAAATCCTGAAGTTGAACATCACAGCAAACCTTGGATTGCTAATGAAAAGCTAGGGAAGAAGATAAAAAGTGAGCTACAGTAAGGAATGTTTTCCCCCTAAGCTTCGCTTATCCCCCTCGGGGGGAAACCCAAATGAAAAGCTTTACAAGCCAATGTTGTGCTAGTGGCATTGGCATGGTGCATGTCTAAGGAAGGAGTGGAATTGGGCATTCACCTCCCATGGTCTTTTGGATTATCTTTCCAAGGTCAGGTATAAATACTGCTTGAAAATACTTTACTAAAAATGCAAACGGTTCATGAAGAAGAGCAATTCAAGAGACAACACTTCAAAGCAGAGAACCCACCCTCTCGTTCACTGTCAAAAGCTTTGCGGACTCAACAATCTTGAGAAATCTACTTCTTTCGACAACAAATTACAGATTTCAAAGAAACAAACACAAATTCTAGTAACTCCCACAGATGTTTAAAACGGGAAAGGTTCTCTATGAATTAAGCAAAACAAAGCAAAGGGTTTGTTGCAGAGGAAAGAAAAATAACAAGAGGAAAACTTATAGTCCAAGGAAGTTCTGACTTCTCATATGATAAACAATTAAAGAATTTATCTACTTCACTGTACATTTTTCATTATCTTAAAAGTTAAAAAACTCTTTAGAGCAACACATACAAAAGGCCAGCAGTACCAGTCACCATATAGCATATGTACGCAAACAACTCTGTATGTTTACATATTAATTTCTGTTCATAATAGAAATTCAACAGAAAAGAATTTTCAACAAAAAATTCACGAGCAAATAGACTGCCTTTACCTCCTTGTTTGCATGCTGATAAACAACAACTTTCTCGGCAAGATCTCCACCCTTAGTTTCCCTATTCAACTATAATCACCCAGAACAAATGTCAGAAAATAACACATCTCAGAAGAAAATTGAACAGAAACATCCCAAGCGAAATCCTCTCATTAAAAAAAAAAAAAACCTTTTACACGTGAAATATAAAAATACAAAGTGATAATAGATTAATTTACATGTCAAAACATAAAAAATATTCACATACTATTCTATTGAGTTTTAAAATCCATAACTCATGACAGCACTTTTTTCTTGACTAACCACAAGCTTATTACAACTGGTAATGTCATAAATCTCATGGACTACTCTACTGTTCATATTAACTATATCTACACACTATAAGCCTCTATCATCATGAAATACAATCAACCTGCTTTAGCCATAATATCAAAATGCCACCTTCGGATTAAGGGTCGGTAAGTTTGATTTGAGTTCCCATGCCACCACATATAAAGTCCTGAAATTAAATTCATGACTTGATGCCACAAAATTGAGATCTCTCTAATGGGATGAGAATAAAAGAAATAATAGTAACTTCAATGGAATAAATTTTAGAAAAGAACTCTCTCTTATGGGACGTAATAGAATTAAAAAAGAGTCGACAAGGGGTCAAGGATTCACCGGAGTGGCAACATATGTCAAGGAACGAGAGACAAATGGAGGATCGGGTGAGAGATCAAGTCCAACACGTAGAGAGAGATTCTCAAGAGCCAAATACAGGCTTAGAATCCAGAGAGTATAGGGATACTATTCACTGTCGTCAAAATGCTTCTCAGAGTATAGATATTCTTGTGTTACTATTCACTGTCCTCAAAAAGTGCACTTTTCATTCTCAAAACCCTATCCAATCACGTCCAAACCAACCCTAATCCATTTCCCTAGTTATGGCCACCGATTTAACCATTAAAACGCTAAATTACTTTCTGTTTAGGCCCTTAAATAACATCTGTTATGAAAATCCAGAAGTCATCCTCCATCAATGTGTTAGAACAGTTCAGCTTGTTAGGATTTGTCTCGATCCTCAAAAATTCGTACATTATTCAATAGCACAATCTCTCTCCCGCAGGGCATCAAGCTGAGGGAAACCTCCATCTCTAGCCACCAAGCCACAAGACATCACTAGAGTCCAATGGTGCATACTAAAAACTTCAGTATACCTAAGCCCCACCTCTTAGCTTGGGTCTAAGAAAGTGGCATGGTACAACCACAGTAATGGGATAAGATCAAATGAAGTTGGCACGATGCTTGATCCACGATAGTGCAATAAGGTTACCTGCCTCAATCAAGTGCTGAAGCATGCAATATAACCATTGCAGTACGACGTAGGGGCATACAAGATGCTAGCAAGTCCTCCAATATCACCTGGACCACGAATGGGTGCTTATGGTACACATCATCCATGTGTATACAACACACGGTGGTTCAGTAGATATCTGCAACTTTCAACTCCCATATTTTACAATTTGATGGCCAAACAAACGAGGACATCAAAACAGACTCACATAAGGTGTACCCAACTTTGGTTAACCCATTACATATATATCACGGGAAAAAAATTACTTAGTTGTGGAAACACCAAGCTTGCATCTTACAATATCATCCAAAGTGATAGATGCATTATATGTACGGAAAACTTTAGCTGTGAGGCCAGGCATGAGCTCCTTCAGATGAGCATTCAGTTCTTGGTATCCGGCTTGTCAAAAGATCATCACGCCTTTTTTTTCATGTAGAAAAATATGAAGAACATACTCACATTTCCCAATCATGAGATGCAAAAAGAGACATTTTGAAACAAAAGGACATCCACTAACCGATTCGCTGAATTGCCTTAAACAGGAAGTTCAACTTCAACCTCATTTTGGTATCTAATTGAATCTTTACCGAGGAAGTCAAACTGGAAAATCAAAAAATTGATTTTTTATCAATTGCAATTAAAGAACAACTTGTACTGTTATATGCTTGTAGAAGCTTCAAAATATTACAGGAACTGATTAGCATAAAGTCCACCTCAAGTCTTTTAAAACTTCAAAATCTCAAAAAAATAACCCATCAAACTTGTAAATATTAGTTTCATTTGTGCCACAACTAAATCCAATCCTAATTTAGAATTAAATCCTTGCTATCTGAGACAGAAAATCCATAATACCTTCAAAATATTTGGGGGTACTGGTTCTACATTTTCTACTTTCAATGTGCAGCAACCAACAGTATCAGCTTCATCGTCATCCTGCGAGACAACCATCAATTTTTAGAAAGAGTCTGCATAACATGTTTTTCTTTTCTTTATTTTATTTTATTTTTTTTATGTTTCTACTTGCAAGATCGCGGATGACTATACATGCACACATGCACACTATATATATAAAGCAAGTATAACACTGTCAGCATAGGTAAAATGGTCTGCATCGCTAAGTTTCCTACACGGTAAAAGGTTTCCACTCTACTCAACAGAGCCTTAACCAATTACCTGGTGTAGGCTTCTCAACTATGCTGCTCCATCAGGAGGAAAAAGAATAAGTGTCTTCCATGAATGAGAAAATAAAATTTAAGTATAAATAGGAAGGACAAAGATATTTATGCACATCATACCTTCTCATTGCCTGCCCTGAGAGCTAGTTTATCAATAAGATAGGTAGCGACAGCTATTTGCCGCTTTGTGATATCTTTATTTGTAAAATCTTTAGTATAAGCTGTTCTGATGCCTTATATGTAGTCCTACAATCAGATAATGAGTTATAGTTAGAGGATGAGAAATTACTATAAGAAAATGCCACATTGGATGCTAGGTGCAATTTTATATGAAGTACCTTCAAAAGCCTTGCTTTCTCATATTTCTCCTTATCACTTTGCCCTTTCAAAGAACTGCTAGCTGCCAAGAACACGTATTTGAATTCTTTTGGATTGATTGGATCATTCCAAAAAGCTAGCCATGTAACCGTATTGTCGTGCCTTATTTCTTTCCAAATTGCAAAGATCAAATCTCGTGAAGTTAATTTATTACACACAAAATATCTTATATAGAGATATAAATTTGTTAGTTTTGAATTAAATTGTGGCGAAACAACCACCTTTCACCAAAGAATAGGGCATTCGAATTGGGGCATCCTTTCCAATATTTATAGTAATGTCACTAGGTCAATGCGTTTTTTACCCATCGAACAACATAAATAAAAAATCAACAAAGAAGTTTTGAATGAAAACTTGAGACTATTGCAAAGTCTTCTAGATACGACTACAACAAATCACATATTCTATCTTGGACTATTTAAATTCTTCGCAGTGAAAGCTATCAATAGAACCTTTGGGTGCTCCCCACGGCCTCGAAACAACCCAGGCGGTTCGACTCTAAAGTTTCCAACCTGCAGTTTGAGATTTGATCAGACTCTATATGAATGCTTTGAGAATGATGATAAAATGAATCCAAAGCAAACTATGCTATGTCAGTATGTCATAGCTAGCAAATTGATATATTTCACAACAGCTTAAATACTAGAAAATGAATCCAAAGCAACTATACTATGTCAGTATATATAGAACAGTCTTAAATCATTTATAAAAAAATATAAATCATGTATAATCATTTTTATTCTATCATATCAAACAGTCTTAAATCATGTATAAAAAAATATATAGAATTAATTTTATGATTCTTTCTTTTCCCAACTTTACCCAATAAATAAAGTCATAGTTATTGAACTAATCAAACCACAAAGAGAAGCAATAATATCTAATCATGAATCTCATGATTCTTGTAATATTCTCACTCAGCCAGAAAACAAACAAGAAAAGCCAAAAAGATGAGGATCAGATGCGTCCGGCAAGTTGAAGCCTCAAACAACAAGATGCTGGAAACGCACACAAATCAACTACATAAACTTATGCAAAATCAACCAAAGCCCAATTATGGAATTAATAACCAAATTCAAAAAATATATATATATATATACTTTAATAAAAATCAAGAGAAAGCTATGCAATCAAGTGCATAAAGAGAAAACAGAGCAAAATCATACCTTCCCAATAGTAGATGCTGATGCTTGAAGCAGCCCATTTCTCTCCTCTAAGCTCTTTTGCAATCTATACATCTCCTCCTCTATCTTCTTAACTTTGGCCTCTGCCTAGGGAGAAAAAAAAAAACCAAAAATACACAAAATTAGAGAAAGTCCCACAAAGTACATCACTTTACAGAGAAGAACAAAAAGGTGAAATGAAATGATTTCATTTCCAAAGTACACACAGATGCAAACAAATATACATAGAAACATATAAACAAATATACAAATTCACATGCCTGTCTTGTTAGGGTTTGGAGAGCAAATGACTGCTCCTGTGAAGCGAGACGGCTTCAGACCTCCTTGAGCTCCACCGCCAGCGACACCACGTTCCGCCGGAAGCTCTGTTTCTTCTCATCAGATCCTTCAAATCGATATTTCTCGGCGCGCAGAACGCTTTGTTCCATGTAATCACTTCATTGTCCATGCGATTGAAGCTTCTCTCCATCGCGATCTTCCACTCCTTCGTACTCGAATCCTTCTTCTCTATCTCTTCCTTTACAAGTTCATGTAACTGATCTCTACACTTCCTCGCCACCTACAAAGAAATCAAACACCGATTAACACTTGTTAATGAAAAACAAAATAAATCTGCGATTTGTGAGAGAGAGATCAGATCAAACAAAATGCAAAAGAGATCAGATCAGACCGAGTTCGGATTTCGATCAGAATAGATCAACTTTCTTTTTCGATTTCGGATCTGCGATTTGTATGAGAGAGAGAGAGATCGAGTTCGATGAAGAACAGTTAGGGTGAGAGAGATCGATATTAATCGCGAGAGAGAAGAGCACTTTGTAATTGGAATGGGGTTAAGTGTCTGTTAAGTTAAACAGACTGGCTTATTAAGACCATCAACAAGCATCACGCCTTCAAAAACGTGTTGACTGTTGAGGTATAACACAATGTTTTTTAAAACGTCTTGATTCAAGCGCCGTTATAGACCACTTTTCTTGTAGTGGGGTTGGAAGATATACACCCACTCACCCACACTTATTACAACTTCGCCCTCGCTCGGAGGGACCGAAAGAATATACAAATTAATTAACTACGCAAGCTAATTAAAATATTACAAATCAACTAAATTAATTAAATAAAATAATTAATCTAATTAAACAGTAAATCGCCTCGGGATGAGGGCCAAATGCAGCGCATGCTCGGGATTCGCTCGGAATCACACTGTCATGCATGATCTGCCTCTGTTTCCTCTGCTCTCCTCCTCAGAAAATTGCCAAAGTCCCAGGAGTGCCTCTAAGGGCATTGGGGAGTACCACCGGCTGGGGTATGGAATCACCGGCTGAAGGAGGAGGTCACCGGCACTAGATGAAGTTATCGGCTGGAAATTGACTGCCGGTCGGCACTAAATAGTGCCGGCCGGCACTTAACACCTGCAGAACCTGCAACCCACAGCAGCAGAGGACAACAACATGCATGGCAATGTGATTCAAGGTATTTATGCACTATACACACCCTTTATCATGTTATTGACTCAAAAGGGGGTGTGCCTCGGTTCTCGGACCACCAATCGCGCATTTCCATGCATGATGATCCTAAGAACCAAGAATGCAACTTTGATTTCAAATGCATGCAATGCAAACAAGCAAACAAGGGTGCTCAACCTCTATCATACTTTACTTCAAGAGGCCGAACATGCACAATACAAATGGAACCCTAAACATGTCAACTAGGCATGCAACATGGACTATGCAATATGTTCATGCAAAGGGTTCAAGCAAGCATGCAAGGCAAACATGCAAACTAATGGAAGGATGGTCTTATACATGAATTAGGCAACTCAAATAGTCCTAAATCAGTGGCCAAAATGCTGAGTCATGGAGACCAAACACACATGCACACGTGCACAAGTTAAGGCACCAACACTTAAGCATAACAAACAACCCTTAAGCACACTTAAAGGGGTACAACAATGGACTACTAGCATACATGAAAAGCTCTGAAATTCATGCTAAACATGGTGCCAAACCAAGCAACAAAGTACACAAAGCATGCGCACATAGGTCCAACATTCAAAGCAAGTCAATGGGGCATTGAACTATACTTATACAAAACAAATATGGCATGCATCAAACAACTAAAAATAGGTTTTTAGCATGCTAAAACAAATCCAAATGGCTACTTAGATGGCATCTAAGAGGCTTAAGCACAAAGGTGTGCAACATGACCGATACATGGAGCATTCAACACATGCTTTTAAGGCATTAAAGAGGCAATTAAGGCAAGCATACAAGCACACCAAAGGGACTGAAATGACATGTTAAATGGTTCCAAATCACTTAAATAGCCTAACCAATGCATGTTCATGGATCACATACCCAAGGCTAACAAGCCATAATGCAAAGCAACTACATTAAGCATGCCAAAAATGGTAAAACCAGTGGCCAACAGACCTAGATATGGCAAAATGATGCTAATATGTTCATGAAGTGAGGCTCATACATGCAAGAAACATGGCCTAAACTCATGGCTCATTTCTAGACAAAGTAGAGCATTACAAAGCAAGTGTAAGATGCAAAGCCCAAACAGAAAAATGCCCTTCTACAACACTGAATAGGGACACAAAATATGAACATTTTCAGTTTATGACAGCCCCGAAATCAGTATGAAAACATGCTAAGAATGCCATGCAAGAAATAGGCCAACAAGAGGCTATAACATGAGGTACACCAAAAATTCATCAAAAAAGAAAAGACCCTTAATGAAATATGTCCAGGGGGTCAAAATATGACCCCTTTCAGTTCTGATGATGGCCCAAAAACAGAAGCAAGATAGGCTAACAAAGCATGCAAGATTACGGTAAATAGAAGAGATTATGAAACAAGTGCAAGATAGGGGTCCCAAACAAGGTTGATCCCTTCTTCAATGTTGAAGAAGGGTTCAAAATGAGCCTACTTACAGTTTATTACATGCTCAAAAACAGATTATACACAAGCCAAACATACTATGCAAGATTATGGCATAAAGAGGGCTAATGAAGGAAGTGCTAGCTAATGTCCTCAAACAGCAAGAGGTCCTCAATAAAACATGAAGAGGACCTCAAAACATGATGATTTGAAGTTTAGGTCGGAGCCCAAAGATGCGAGCAAATACGGCTTAGATATGAAGCAAGAAAAGGCTAGAAAGGGGAAGAAAATGACTCACCCTTGTAGAGTAGCAAACCAGCAGGTTTTGATCCAAGGAAATGAGCTTCTAGCCTCTGAAAAACAGTCCCAAGTTGCTGGAAAGGAGCAAGGGTGCCTTGTGCTATGAGTTGGTGAAGGAATGGCCCAAGAACAAGGGTGTTTGGAGGCTTGGATGGGATAGATATAGAGAGAGATGGAGGGATATATGTATATATCAGAATGTATGTATATATCCTCTGGTTTTTTGTTCAAAACCTCCAACCCTTTGCAATGGGAGAGAAGGGCTCTTTATATAGGCAATGGACTAAGCTCCAAGCTTCTCCAAGAAGCTAAAGCAAAAGGGGCAAAGGGTGCAAGGCTTATTTGAGAAGCTTGGACAGCTGGTAGGCTTCTTGAGGAAGCCAAGACAAGGGGTCAAGGCTTCCTCAAGAAGCCTTGAGCAAAGGGTGCACCAAAAAGGGCCAAAAGGTGGTTAAAGGGATAAGTGATAGCTGCGGGTCTCAAATGGACGAGAGCCCTTCAAAAAAGTTGAATAGGGGCTCAAAATAAGACACTTTTTAGTTTACGACCAAGTCCAACACAGCCCACAAGTACGCCTAAAATACCGTGCAAAACAGGCCTAAAAAGAGGTAAAGAGACAAGTGACAGATGGAGATGTCAAACAGTAAAAGGTCCTTAATCAAACATGAAAAGGACCTCAAAATATGACTATCTCAAGTTCGGGTCGGGGCCCAAAAATGCAAGATAAGGGTTCGGGAGCAAACACGCAGCCGGGCCCCGAAAGTGGGTCATTAGGCATCGAAGTGGTGTCCGACCACGGTTGGTCTCGGACCACGTTGTCCCTCGAAAGGGAGTAAATAGGATGCATGCCAAAAATCGGGGCAATCGGAGATGGTTAGGCAGTCCCGAATCGAGGCACACGGCCTGACGGCTCCGAAAACCGGGAACTGGGCTCCAAAATGGGAAAAATGGCCTACGACCACGAAACGTAGCCTACGGCCACTGAGAGATGATCTACTAGACCTCTCCCTCCCTTTGGGAAGAGAAAACAGAGAAAACGGAGCCTGGTTCGCAAACCGAGGCAAAGCACAAAAGAGTCCGGAAGTCCGGAGGCAAGGCTCGTAGCCGGGACTCCACAACCTCAGAACGAGCACAATATGCAACATCACCAAGCGCTCAATTGATGACGTCTGAGTCTTAAGGTCGGTCAAAAATGGGGTGTCTACAGAGTACTCGGTAAGTGTTTATACTTTAGCATCCTTGCATGTGTGTAAGTGACTGCCATGATAGCATGCTTACCATGAGGCTATTTGCTTATGTGATATAACTGCCTGAATGCCTGTAGGTGAAGGTTGGGTTATCTGGATTGGAACAATTCATTCACTGTGAGTTTTAAGCCCACTAGATAGTGGCAAAACCATGTTTTTCTAAGCCCACCTGAGGGTGGCAAAATCTGTATTTTAAGCCTACCTGCGGGTAGCAAACCATATTTCAAAAAACAAACATGAAATGTTTTGTTCCAATTCAGGCGATCCAGTCTATACTTGTATACTGTGCGCATCACATAGTAAATCTAGGCTAATAACCGGAATAAGAACGCATAATGTTTTCAAAACTAGATATCATGGTTAGTAGAGGCCGATCTTTGATTGGGCGAGCGGGGGTGCTTACGAAGTGACCTTCCCCATTCGTATCCAAGTTCCCGAGCCGAGGCAACTTTGGTGATGACGGACACGTGGCCTTAGGCAACGAGTTAGGGTTTCTTAAATTTCCCAAAAATAAAATATTTTGGTGGCGACTCTGTATCTGGCAAAGCAGTTCATGTTTGGCACTTCTTTTCTAAAAATCTATTTTCTCAAAACGATTTGCCGGATTTGGACTCTTTGGTTCAGATTACGAACCGTGACGATTAGAGTCCTGAACTGTAGTGAGCCCAAAATGAACAGAACGGGACTCATCCCTCCCGGGGCGTTCGGGGACGTCTATAGTTTCTGGCGACTCTGCAGGGGATTTAGAGAACTTGACTCGAACTCATGATATCTTGTTTTGATTACACTTGTGTGTTTCTTTGCATTGCATGTGCATTGGTGCGCCTAGGACACCGTGTTTGCCATCTGCTACTCCTGAGCGGTTTGCCAGAGGCTATGTGCCATAAGGCTTACTGTTCTGAGCTCTGCCCAAGATGGGAACACAAACCCCGGTTTTACCGGGGCACCCTTTTGACCATTCAACCTAGTGCATATTCGGAATCCGTAGTGACCATTCCAAACTAGGACAGGTTGCTTACCCGATATAGGTTGTTTGAAACCGCTGCGTGTAGTGAAACCCTAGCTCCTGACAAAATAGGACAGGGAAACCCTACCCCAACATAGGGGTGTTTTGGCTCTCATTTATCTGTTATGTGCTTTTAGAGTGCGTTTCTACAGGGAAATGCATGTATCAGTTTATGAGTTTAGGCATCAGGCTTGCGGGCATCAGTCAGTGTTTGAGAATCAGTTATCTGCGGGTATCAGATTCAGTTTTCGGGGACAGTGATTTAGGGATAATGATCAGTATTTGAGGACAGTGTGTATTCAGCTTATCGACTGTGTGTTGTTATACCTAACTGTGTGTTGTGTATTTATTTTAAGCTGTTATGCTATTCGTTTATCTGGTTATTTCTTTCCTTATTGCTTTATTTATCTTTTTGCTAGGATAGTTTTAGCATAATTGCTTCAAACCCAGTAGATATTCCCCAAGCACTTTGGACAAGAGGTCGTCGGCTTAATCGATCTGAGGATCTGGTTGACGGACAGCCAGTGTTTTATTCTCTACCCCCGGTTGTCAGACAGAGGCCGAGAAAGCATAGTGTGTCTGAGCAGAGGTTACTAGAGCAGTGGTTTACTCTAGTAGTGAATAGTCGGGCTGAGGCCTCAGTTTCTGCCATAGAAATACACATACCAGTCAGTCAGCAGGATCAGCAGAACATGGCCGGAATAGAAGAAATGATGCGCCAACTCCAAGAGAGTATGAAGCAAATGTAGGAGGACGCTGTTCGCCAAGCGGAGTTCTCTAAACAGCAGGCCACAATCATGGCCTAGCAGGCGGAGCTAATTACCCGGCTACAGCAGCAAGCCGGAGCATCAGCCTCACATCCAAATCCTTCCCCACCAGGAGTCCCAATACCCGAGCAGACACCGACTACCCAGAATGTCCTGCCAAATACCCAGAACATTTTGCCAAATACCCATGTCGTTCAGGAGGACACAGACATCTCAACGGGGCCGGCTCCGCCCCCGCTTTCGCCTCAATTATCCAAAGTACATACACCCGTTAACCACCCGGACTCTCCTTTCGAGTTCAAAGTAGACCCTATAGCACTGAAATTGAGCAAGCTTGAGAAGCTATTCAAAAAATCCCAGGGGGTAAAAGCTATTTCGGATATCGAGGATGGATATACCGATGTGGCTGTGACATTGCCGGATAGATTCAAAATGCCGCAGATCGATCGCTTCGACGGATCTGGGGATCCCATGGTCCACCTCCGGCTATTCTTAGATATACTACGGCCGATGGGCCTAACCAGACCCCAGAAGCTTTCGCTATTCGGCCGGACCCTGTCGGGTGTGGTCGCTATCTGGTATGCGAAGTTGGAAGATGATGTCAAGCGAAGTTGGGATGAAATGGCCGAGGCCTTTGTTGCGCAATACTCATACAACACCCAAATCGAGATTACAACTCGTGATCTCGAAACAACAAGGCAGGAGCCCAAAGAGAGTTTCTCCGATTTTGTGACCCGGTGGAGGGTGAAGGCCTCAATGATGACTTTAAGGCCCACCGACAAGGACCAGATCAGGATGATTGTGCGCAATCTCCAGCCAAAACTGATGCAAAAGATGATTGTGCTCCCCTTCCCTACCTTTTCGGATTTGCACGAGATAGGGGTACAAATCGAAGATGCGATGAAACAGGGTCTGATTGACCAAGACAGGGAGCAACCCCGGAGAACCTTTAACCGCAACAATAATGCAGGCCCGAGCGGCGCTGCAACTATAAGGACTTCGGAGGTAAACATGGTCGCCACCATTCCCTCTCCCCCTCCAAGGCCCATGGCAGCCACACCCTTCTCCGGTGCATCCGGAAGCAATACACAGACCACCAAGTACCAACCCAGAGGCCAAAGAACCTTCACCTCATTGTACATGCCCCTATCCAAAGCTCTAGGGGTCTTAATCAGAAAAGAGCATCTAAAACCCCTGGAGCCGAGGCCGTTACCAAATCCGCTACCCCCCACTCACAACCCACCAAATCATGCATATCACCAAAGAACACGGTCATGACACCGACCAATGCTTCAGATTGCGTCACGAGATTCAGGATCTCGTTGACAAATAGGTGATTCTGCCACCAGAAAGACCCAATGTCACAACCAACCCACTCCTCACACACAACCAAGCTCCACCTCCCAAAAGAATCAATTTTATCCAGACTGGGGTCGTGTCTTACGATCCTAGCATCTATATCACTCCTTCCCATCTACCTAAGCCAGAGATGCTCCTTCCTGACTGTACTGACCTTTTGTGCATGATGGACATCTCCACAACCCAACCTGAGCCAGTGGTGATGGCTGTTGAAGAGAGTACAGAGGAGGTTGCAGAGGAGGACGGAATGGTTGAGTCAGGGTTTGAACAGCCTGGGAATTTTGCTGAGGAAGCCTACGATCCGAGCGATTACATTCTGTCAGCAGGTCAGTCTGAGCCAAGTGTAGAATTGCTAGATAGGATAGAGCTGTGTGTGATCCAAGGGGATGGATTTAAGCAAGGGGCAGGTGATTTGACGGTTGTGGAAGAAGACTTTGCCAACCTACAGTTTTTCAATGTCCAGGAATCAGGGGACGCAGCAGTCAACTGGTTTGATTATGAGGAATCGGCAGAGGCTACCGGATGGCTGGATGATCAACCAGATGTTATAGAATTCCAACAGGACCCGGCAGGGGCGAGGGTATCAATTGTGGCCGGAAGGGCCGGAAGTCAGAGTACATTGCCGGAGAGTGCCGGTACGAAGAATTTCGCTCAGAATAGGAACATTGTGAATACAGGAAAAGCTGAACAACAAACTGCGCCAACGCAGGTGGAACATGGAAAATTTTGGGATTCTGAGAGAACCGGGAAAGCCAAATCCCATGAGGGGACTGAAAATGCTGTGGGCACAAGGACAGAAGATGCTGCGAGCATGTGGGCTGAGAATGCTGCGAGTACAATCATGCCAGAGCCAGACAGATGTCTGTCGGCTGCTCACGGGATGTGGTGGGAAGACGATGACTTCTGTCTTGCCCACACAGATGAGGATTGGGGAAGCAATCAACCAGATGACACCTGGTATCTCGATGAAGTTGATCATATGACAAGAAGCGGGCGGTATTTCAAGCCCCCGCACCTAGACCAGCCAGAGGCATTAGGGAAGGATAAGGAAACTGAAAAGCAGAAAGAGAAGCAGATTGAAGAAGAAGCTGTACTGAAGCAGCTGAAGAAGATACAAGCAGTCATCTCCATCTGGGGACTGCTTATGGCATCACGAGTGCACAGACAGGCTGTTCTATCTGCTATGGACAAGGCCAAACTCTCCATAGATACCACACCAGAGCAGCTAGTTGGAGTAGTCTTTCCGGGAGGAGCTACCCCGATACTGACTTTTTCTGATAAAGAACTGCCACCTGAGGGTGCAAACCACAATAAGCCACTCTACATCTCTGTGAAGTGTAGAAATAAATGGATACCGGTGGTTCTGGTCGATACCGAATCTGCAATCAACGTTTGCCTGGCAAGGACAGCCTATGCCATCGGTTTGAAGACCGCGGACTTTATACCAACAGCTAGGGGTGTTCAAAAAACTGATTGGCCCGATCAACTCGACCGAACCGAGCCGAACCGACGTGTCACGGTCGGCTTAATCAGCATATGCGGTCGGCAACGGTTGAAAGTAATTTAAAATCACCATGTTACGGTCGGTGAACGGATGCAAGGAAAACGCAACCGCCTAAACCGATCCGACCGAGGTTTATGTAATACATACGTGGCTTCATTGTACTCATATTCAATATTACAACCTTATCCTTAAAACATAGCTGGCAACTTTTTATTAGTTCTTGACTTTTTATATTTATCATCTTATTATTTTATTACTAAAAGTTGAAAACAACCCATGTGAATCATCAAATGTATCAAATCAATTCTATTTCCAATTCTAAGATCATACAAGTAGCATTTGTTCTCTGTCTTCACCCTTCTCTTTATTCAGAAATAGGCAAGCAGATGGTGAAAGTAATAATTTGAAGCTGTGATGGAGAGTTTCGAAGAGAAAATCTCTGACAACATGGGTCATGATCGGCGTTTGCTTTGGGACAAATGATGATCATGCTTGATAAAATGAAGATTGAAGAGCTTAAAATGAGCAGTGATATCTAACCTCCTCTCTCTCTCTCTCTCTCTCTCTCTCTCTCTCTCTCTCTCATCAACCTCATCTCTATCCCACTTCCACCCCTTTCTCATTTATTCCCTGTCCGATCTCCCTTCACCTTCCAAGGCTACTCTTCTCAATCCTCAACCTCCTTTGCCCATCTCCCTCCTCAACCTCCCTCACTCTCTGCAACTGCGTTCCTTAATCTATCTTCCTTATGCTTTAGGGTGTGTTTGGTAAAGGACGAAGACTCTGGAAACTAGGGTTGGATATTTGTTGCCCGAACCGAATACCGACCGTTAAAGAGACACCCGATTCTTGTCGGCTTCAACAAGTTCACGGTCAAATTCGAGTCCCATTTTCTGAAACCCGAACTGGTCGAGTCGGGTGGCGGTTTAGCACTAAAACCGAGCCGACTTGACCCGTGAACACCCCTACCAATAGCCCAGGCAATTCGGGCATATGACAACACGAGCCGAGAAGTCATGAGGACGGCAAAAATCCAGACTAAGGTTGGGCCAGGACAACATGAGATAGATTTCCATGTCTTGGAGGTTCCCGCAACTTTCAACCTGATTTTGGGGCGGCCGTGGTTGCACCAGGTGAAGGCCGTGTCGTCCACTTTGCATCAGATGGTGAAATACCCCTATGAAAAGGGAGTAGCCATTGTGTTCGGGAATTTATCAATCCACCCATCGCCGGAGGTGTCTACACCAGTCCTAGAAATTAAGCACGGCATGGAAGATGTGTTTGTGTCAGGGTTTACTTTAGCTGAGGCTCGAGTTGTGCAGAACATCATGGCTGTTAATGAGGGAGTATAGGTCAGTGCTCAATTTGTATACCTTATCAACATGTTACAACACATCCTCGGGATAGGATTGGGAAGGAGCGGTCGGAAGGGCGTCGCAGCATTGGCCGAAGTGCCATACAACCCCAATACCTTTGGATTGGGTTATCAGCCCACCAAAGAAAATTGGATAAGGAAGGGGAAGGAAATGGCTGGGAGAGCTAGAGCGAAGAAGGCAGGGTAGCCTTTTGATTTAATGCACCGGCCCATTCAGGGTACCCTAAACGGACGCTTCGTTCGGGAGGGGGAGGACTTTCCGTTTTGTGGCTTCCCAGAGCTGTGGCTGAATGCGGAGAGGAAGCGCGTGCCAGGTTTCGAGATTTTCTTTGACCTGCAATTATCCGAGGATGACGTTGCCGATGAGCGAGCATGCACCCATCACCGAGGTTGAGCAAGGTAAAGCAAAGGATTCCGAGGGCTGAAATTGAAATGGGGTAGCACTGCATGTCTACTTTCGGATCCTCCGATCGACCATAAGTGCTTGGGGATAACTTCTGGTTTCCATAATTGGGAATGAAATGGTCATGCCTACCAAAGAACTATTTTGGATGCATCTATCGCACCCTCTCATTTGGCAATACGAGGAGGATTTTTGTCCAAAGAAGATGTCGGTCAGTAGTGAGCCGAATCTGATTCCACCGAATCTTGTGAGTCGGAATCGGTTCCAAATTTGACCGAAGTCTGAGTCCGTAATCCCGAGATGATAACCCGGATGCCACAGTTTTGTCCATGTTGTCTTTTTCTTTCTCTTTCGAGTCTGTTGTAACTGAGGAATCGGACGATTTGGATGTGCTTAATGAGAATCAAGTAACTGTGGTTTCTGAGTACTTTTCTGTGCCCTTGATTTATTGCATAAACTCAGACTTTCAAAATTTTGATGAAAACGACGAAAAAGAAATTCCTCCGGTTTTGCAACGCTTAATTGAGCAAGAGTAGGAGAGATTTGTTAAACCCCTAATGGATGAAATCACTACCGTGAATATTGGTACTGAGGAGGACCCGCGGCTAGTCCAGATCGGGTCCACGTTGTCTTCGGAGGAACGCGAGCGCTTAGTCGCTTTATTAAAAGATTTCAAAGATGTTTTCGAGTGGTCCTATGAAGACATGCCTGGGATCGATCCTGAGATTGTACAGCACCGGATCCCTCTTGACCCCGAGGCCCGACCTGTCGAGTAGAAACTCAGAAAGATTCGCCCGGACTGGGCCCTCAAGATTAAGGAAGAGGTCACCAAACAAATCGACGCAGGCTTCCTGCTAGTATCCGAATACCCGACTTGGTTGGCCAACATTGTTCCGGTGCCGAAGAAGGATGGCAGAATCCGAGTATGCGTGGATTTCAGGGATTTGAACAGAGCTAGTTCGAGGGACGACTTTCCCTTGCCGTATATTGACGAGCTAATGGACTTCACAGCAGGGCATGCTTTGCTCTCATTCATGGATGGCTTCTCAGGGTACAATCAGATAGTGATGGCACCGGAAGACCGAGAAAAGACTGTATTCACCACCCCGTGGGGGACATACTGCTACATAGTGATACCGTTTGGGTTGAAGAATGCTGGAGCTACTTATCAACGGGCCGCGACCACAATATTGCATGACATGATCCACAAAGAGGTTGAGGTGTATGTGGACGACATGATTGTCAAGTCCAAAGAAAGAGAGGGCCACTACACCACCTTGCAAAAGTTCTTTCAAAGGATCAGAGAATTCCGGTTGCGGCTGAATCCTCAAAAATGTACGTTTGGTGTTACAGCGGGAAAAATGCTGGGGTTTCTGATTACATAGAGAGGTATCGAAGTCGACCCTTCCAAAATCAAGGCCATCTTAGAAATGCCACCACCAAGGACTGAAAAGAAGGTGCGAGGCTTTCTGGGTAAAGTGCAATTCATAAAACGGTTTATCTCAAAATTAACCTTGACTTGTGAACCACTTTTTGGTCTCCTGAAGAAAGGCAAGAAATTCCAATGGGACGGCCGATGCCAAGCTGCTTTTGAACAGATCAAAGAATACTTACAGAATCCGCCCGTGTTGTCACCACCAGAGCCGGGGAAACCGTTGATATTGTACCTTTCAGTGACTGAGACTACAATGGGCTGTATGCTCGTGCAAGAATCAGAGGACAAAGTGGAGAAAGCCATCCACTATCTAAGCAAGAAGATGCTAGAGTATGAGACTCGCTACACACCGTTAGAGAAGGCTTGCTTAGCTTTGGTATGGGCTACCAGGAAGCTGCAGCACTACCTGTTAGCTCACTTCGTAATGTTGGTTTCATGACTTGATCTTATCAAATATCTTTTTGAGAAACCAGCACTTACGGGTAGGCTAGCTCGTTGGTTGCTGTTGCTCTCCGAATTCGATCTGAAATATGTAACGCGCAAGTTAGTCAAAGGAAGAGCAGTAGCATAATTCTTAGCCGACCACCCGGTAGAAGGGGGTGAAGCAGTTGAGTACATATTTCCAGATGAGGCCATTTTGCATATCGACGATGAATTTTGGACGATGTACTTTGACGGAGCGTCAAATCAGTACGGGTATGGGATAGGAGTGTTGCTGATAGCACCTGACAAGTCCCGTATCCCTCTAGCCTTCAAACTCCGATTCAAAGTCTCGAACAACGAAGCAGAATATGAGGCATGCATTGCCGGTCTAGAAGCAGCCCTGGAACTAGGGGCAAGACGGTTGGACGTCATCGGGGACTCGAACCTTGTTGTGTCTCAAGCAAAAGGGGACTGGAAAGTCAAAGAAGAAAAGATGATGATGTATCACTAGACCTTGGACTTGCTAATTCCTCGGTTTGAGAAGCTAAACTTCGCTTATCTACTAAGAGAGAACAGCAGGTTCGCAGATTCTTTAGCAACTCTATCTTCCATGATAGACATCCCGTTCGGAGTCCGGATGCGTCCAGTCATCATTAACCAGAAATTTGCGCCATCCTACGGGTCGATTGCTGCTATAGATGAGGCTCAGGACGAAAACCCCTGGTATTACGACATTTGGAATTTCTTGGAGAAGGAAGCATACCCGCCAAGGGTAAATGCCAAAGATAAAAAGGCAATTAGAAGAATGGCCGCTACCATCATCTGGGGGTAAGTCAGATAAGAGAGGTCATCTGGGAATGCATAAGCTGTGTGTCGATGCCGAAGAATCGAAGCGCCTAATGGAGGCCATCTATGGAGGGGAATGCGGTGCGCATATGAACGGAGTAATGCTAGCACGGAAGATCCTCAGACAGGGTTACTACTGGTCCGCCATGGAGGAGGATTGCATCGGTTTTGTCCGGCGATGCCACAAATGTCAAATTCATGCAAATCGCATGAACATTCCGCCATCGAAGCTGTATAATATGACTTCGCCATGGCCATTTTCAGTCTGGGGAATTGATGTGATCGGGGCTGTCACTCCAAAGGGGTCGAATGGGCATGAGTTCATCTTGGTCGCGATAGATTATTTCACGAAATGGGTCGAGGCCCAATCTTATGCAGTGTTAAAGGCTTTACATGTGGCGAAGTTTATCAGAAACAACATTATCTGTCGCTACGGAGTCCCAAACGAGATAATTTCAGATAACGGTTCCCACTTCAAGAAGGAAGTGATTGATTTGTTAAAAAAACACAACGTGGCTTTTCATAAGTCATCCACCTATCGGCCGCAAACCAATGGAGCAGTTGAGGCCGCAAACAAGAATATCAAACACATACTGTAGAAGATAGTGGAGATTTACCGGGATTGGCCAGATAAGCTGCTATTTGTTCTGTGGGGCTACCAGACTTCAATCAGAACTTCTACTAGGGCGACTCCATATTCATTGGTTTATGGGATGGAGGTCGTTCTACCTATCGAAATTGAGGTTCCGTCATTGCGAGTACTGGCTGAGTATCAAATAGCCGAAGCAGATTGGCAGTAGAGCAGGTTTGAGGAACTCATGCTCTTTAACGAGAGAAGACTGAAAGCACTGTACCATGTTTAAGGTTATCAGCGCAGAATTGCCCGGGCTTTCAACAAGAAAGTTAAGTCCAGGAATCTAAAGGAAGGAGATTTAGTGCTCAAGGACAACCGAGCTCCCATCCACGACCCAAGGGGCAAGTTCAGACCCAATTGGACTGGTCTCTACATCATTAAGTCTATCTGGTCAGGTGGAGCTGTGGTTCTGATGGACCTAGATGGCTTAGAGTTCTCACAATCGATCAATATAGACAAGTTGAAGAAATATTACCCTTGAGGGGCTTGCTAGGCCGAAAACCTGAAAGGGCGACCTAGGCAAAACTCAGAGCACAAAAAATTTGAAATTATAAAAACTGAGCTCGCAAGGTTGAAAACCCGTAAAGGGCGGCCTTGGCAAAAGTTAGAGCGTAAAAGGAGAGTGAAAATACCCGAGTGAACCCGAGCCTGAACTACGTAAGGCTTGATTCCCATCTTTGGGATACGTAGGCAACTTCATCCTGAAGTTCAGTCATAAACTTTTCCCCGATGAACTTTGTCCATTTGATCATCTCAGTCATTTTTGTCTATCAGCATTTATCGTGATCTCCGAAGCAGTCGTTTCGGACTAGGGGCAACTTTCCGTCGCCATGCAGTGTTGCGGTACTTTTCAGACTAGGGGCAACTTTCCAATTGCAGGAATCCAGGGTTGTGCATCTCAGTGACAGATCTCAGGCGTGTCCAGTTTTGATCCATATCGAAAATGGTTTTGAAAAGTTTTAATAAAAATTGACTTTGTTCAAATTAATCTTTTTACAACTTAGACCATTTTTGGACCAAAACGGAAAATTTTCAGTACCCACAACCTTCAATTTCATTGATTTCAATATAGAGTTCTCCTACTCTTGCATACAAATTGAAGTTGCTTTTTATTACATTCATAAAGAAAACTTGAAAGTACTGGTAAAGCAATAAATTCGGGGCATTGATAAGTCAGGTGTCTCTGCGCCCCCTCCTAGAGCTGGTCGAAGCCTCTGATGCCAAGCTGGGCCCAATCTGTGCCTCTTCATTGAGCCAATCCAAGCACTCGTCAAACAAAGTGCAATTGAAAGTGGGAGCGGGGGCCAGGAGCTCTCTAGTCCTCCAGGCTGTGGCATACAGGGCAAGCTGTGCGCCTCGAACCGGGAATGTGGCAGGATACTCTATCCCCTCTGGCGGGCAAGTCTGATCATGACCGAACTGGCGCTGGAATCAGAACGAAAAGTAGAACACACAGTGGGTCAGACCAATCAACTGGATCCCGGTCTGCTGGGACATGCTATAGCTCATTGCCGGGAGATTGAGCCAAGGACAGCGCCAAGCAATGCGATCTGCCGATAAATTGCATATCCAGTCGAACCACCATCCTTCTTGAAGGGCATCGACTAGGCGTTGTCGAAAGAAGTAGCCGCGAGCTGAGTAGGCTGGGCAAGAATCCACAACCTGCAATTTATCCATCAACCATACCTGGGAAGGGATGAAAAATGAGAGAATAAAGAATAGAGAGATGTACGATGAGAGAAAAAGTAAGGAAAGGGTTTTGTGAGAAAAAACGAGCCCAAGGGCCGAGTGACGTGAGCAATATATATGTGAGATTGGGTCAGAAACATTACTGCGGCGATGGTGGACTCCCCAACCGTCGCCTCCGGCGATAGAAAGCATCTAAGCCCATCAGTGTCTCGGCCAATGTCATGGCAATGCGGCTCTTTCCTTCTTTCAAGCCTTGAGCAACTTCAATCAGACGAATGCTAGATCCACCGAAGCCTGGGGCAAGCAAAAAGTGAGATAGTATGCATAAGCAAAGCGCGTGTTGCCGAAAACCTTGCCAATAATGGTTGCCGTGGTCACCGGCATCAGAAAAGCGATGAATCAAGCCAAGGATGTCCAGCCTCTGGATCCGAGACCGAAAGGCCATGCATGGTGAGCCCACACATCCGCCCTAAAGCTTGGGCGTGGCCGAAGCGGAACTGAGGCAAAATTTCTTCATGGCGTTCATATTCCATCAAAACTTGAAAATCTTTGAAAGTTGGGCATACCTCTTGCCCGCCAAAGCTAAAAACATGTGTTGCTGGGTTCCAAAACCTCGTTGCGGCATGAAGGAAGGGAAGGTGCAGCGGAGTACGGTTCAGCGTGAATAGTGCATTCAAGCCGAAGCCCCGGAAGTTCAACTTCTCCGAGCCATCTAGAGAAGTGATCCAAGTTGTGAGATTTTCGACGAGAAACGCCTCCATTTTGGTGCAAAACTGAGATGAAATGAATCAACCACGAGGCTGGAGCTTTTAAAGAGGATAAGACACTGTTCGGGGGACACGTGTCAAAAATTTGGTGGTTGTTGGGCTAGGTGGCCGGCCAGCCACCTTTTCTGGTAGGCCGGCCACCCCTCTCCTCTCCAATGCAAAAAGCTGGCCGGCCAGTTCCCAAAGGTGGCCGGCCATGCTGCAAAGTGAGTCTTTGGCCCTGTTTTACCCTCTGGAAGGAGGTTCCTAGCATTTCCATGCATCGGGAGTGTCAAAGGCCTCCATTTCCCTCAGTTTCGGATGCGTTCCGTCACCCAGATCGTCCGAAGTGCACTTTGTTTATAGAGTTGTTGTTAAGTCTTGCTTATCGAGTTGTTGCTTTGCTTATCGAGTTGCTGTTTCGTTTGTTTATCGAGTTGTTAAGTTTTGTCGAGCTGTTGAGTTTCGTGCACTGAGTTGTTACCTTTTGTTCAATTTTGTTGTGCCTTACTTATCGAGTTGTCAACTTTGTTGTGTTTTGCTTATCGAGTTGTAAACTTGCTAAGATTCTATTATTTTCTTGGTGAGTTAAGTTGTTTAGTTTGTTGTATCGGTTCACTACCTGCCTGGGCAAATACACAATGCACATTTCCATTCAATCTCATGTTGGTGCAAAATGATGCGATGCAATGCTAAAATACAACACTTTTTAAAAAAAAAAAGCTGTTTCATTCCATCATGCTTCCTTTGTTACAACATTACAACATTTTACAACAAGGGTACAAGTTTTACAGAAAATAAAACTGCCTAACAATATACAATGTGCTACAACTACTAGTAAAAAGGTAAATAAAGCAGGGAACAGCCGCATTTATGCTCTCAAGAGCAGGAATAAGAGGCCCTCTTCGTCCTCTTCTGTGGAACAGACTCTACACCGTCATCACCATCATCTGAGTCAGAGCTGCCATCTTCAGAACCCTCCTCAGCCTCATCTCCACTACCGGAACCGGGATCGGAGCCACCCTCTCTGTCAGCGGATGTCTCTGACTAGGGATTTGCAGCCTCCTCCTCCTTCTCGCTGGGCTCCTCCTCTATGATGTACGCCTCAAGGCCTCGTTCGTGAGGAGACTCCTCTTCCAAATCGAGAAGGCCTAGATGGCCTTTCCTGAAGGCTCGATGGCCTTACCAGGATCGAGCATACACCGGAGGCATCTGAAAATGAAGAATGTCATTTGAATACATCAGCCAAAACATGTATATCGACATCTGAGATGCAAGCAAACTACACAGAGCGGGTGCATGTAGGTACAGTACGTAAATATGGTGTGTGTTAGATGTGCTCTACACAGACAACCTATCAATGCAGTAAAATGTTCAAGTTCAGCATATCATCAGAAGTATGAAAAATGCAAGAAAACTAAAGGGTACCTGGACACCAATGATGGACAACTGCGCCTCTCTCCGCAGGACCATGCCCTCAAGTGAGGCTACCATCCCGAGCACCTCGTCCATGTACTCCCTGGGTGGCTACAGATACAAGCTCAAGTCATCAACGAATAAACAAATGTGTAGACACCTCATTTTTGACCGTCCTCAAGACCTGGACGTCATCGCTTGAACACTCGGTGATTACCCATGTTCGTGTTCGTTTGGAGTTCCCAGAGTTCTCGGCTACGCGCCTTGCCTCAGGACCTCTGAACTTGACCGTTTTGTGTCTGGTTTTGCACCAAACACTTGTGCTTTGCCTTGGAGGGGCAGGGAATGCCTTTTGAGGCATCCCCACACACCACCGGCAGTGGCTAGAGGCCACCGGCTGGTTGGTGTTGCCATCGGCACTATATTGTGCCGGTCGGCAGTCAATTTTGTCAAAATGACAATTTTGCCCTGCCGACCACTGTGCAGTTACTTTTTGAGATATTTTGAAGCAGCTGTATAGCATTTGTTTCCCCTCCATACACGTGTATGGAGGGATGAGCCTTTGGTTTGCTTAGCTTGTAAGCTTTGTTGCCTATAAGAGAGG
Organism: Camellia lanceoleosa; assembly: GCA_025200525.1. NCBI lineage: Eukaryota > Viridiplantae > Streptophyta > Magnoliopsida > Ericales > Theaceae > Camellia > Camellia lanceoleosa. The sequence goes on along the minus strand of CM045772.1, from coordinate 27,187,288 downwards.
GCTCTCTTCTCTTGGCTCAAGGGGTTGAAGAGTTAGACATTTTAGAGAGAAAAGACCTCAGAGAAGCTCTGGTTTTAGGGTTTGAGTTCTATATCTATCCTATCTCTCTTTTTCTCTCTTGTTTGTACACTAGGTGCTTTAGTCCACATTATTGCACACAAGCACCTAGTGTTTCACCTTCCCTTGGCTACTGAGGTCCCAAGAGGTTGTTCTTGCTATTCTTGACTGGTTTGGAGCTCAAGGAAGCAACAACATCAGCATTTGTGAAGAGGTCTACAAGGGTAACAAAACTAGCCTTTTATTTCCCATTTTTGTATCCTATTTTTACCTGTCTTAAAGCTGTTTTTAAGCTTAGTGATTAATACAAAAAAGTTCTGTTTTTAGGCCCTCTTGATAGTTTATTAAGAGTGTTTTGTGCTTTGGGGAAGTTTGGCCCCTCTTAGGCCTTGAAAGGCCTCATTTTTGTGCTATTTTGGTGAGCTCCGGGATTTTGGTGTTGGGGTCTCTTCACCACTGAAATCTTGAGGGATTTCAGTGGTGAAGATGATGCCTTGAAGTTCCAAGAAGGAGAGGGTCACCCCTTCTCCTTGTTGTCCTTGAAAAGGACCTACTTTGCCTCTTGAGGGAGCCCCATGTTTGGTTGTTTGTTGGTTATGCCATGGCTGTATTTTGTGCTCATATTGCCATATTATAACTTTGTATCATGTTGGTTTTATTACCCCTTGCATGTTTTGCATAGATGCTTTGCAATGCCTCTTTAGTCCTCTAACATGCATTAGGTTGTGTGCCTCTATTCTAACATGTTTTAAGCTTAGATTCATGAAGCTTGTATGCTTATTTTTCCCTTAGACATGCTTGAATGATTGCCTTGCATGCCTCTTTGAAGTTTTGAAAGCATATGTTGTATGCCTAATGATTTGGTCATTGTGTGTGCCTTGCTCTAGAGCCACTTAGATGCCATCTAGGAGGTCCCTTTTGTATGGTCTAGGGCTGCCTTAGATCTGTTTTAAGCCTTCTTGGCCTTGTGAGGCTTGGTTGGCTTAGCCATGGTTTAGGTCTCCCTTGGCTTGCCTTGGATGCTTGGACCATTTGTTGCATGCTTAGTCTATTTTGTTGCTTGGTTTGGCACCATGTCCAACATGATTTTAAAGCTCATATATGTATGTTAATGTGTCCATGTTAGCCTCTTTTAAGTGTTCTTAAGAGTTGCCTTTTTATGCCCAAGTGTTGGATTATGTATGCTTGCATGTGTGCATGTATTGCATATATCTTAGCCTTCACTTCTATGGCATTTGGCCACTGATTTTAGGCCTATTTAGAGCTGCCTAACCTATGTGCAAGTCCATCCTCTTGTTGCTTGCATATGCTCCTTGAGTGTTGTAATGTATTGGCAAGAAAATGCATGTTAGGACTAACATGATTGAATGACGTCACATGCTTGTTTGCATGCTTGGACACCCAAATTACATCTTGCATACTTGATGGTTGACATTGGTGTTTCATGCCTTGTATGTTTGTTAGCTTGTATGCTCCTTTGCATTGGCATGATTACATACTAGTTGACATGTTTAGGATTGCATCACATAAACATGCATGCTCTACCTCTTGACCAAGTCATGATAGAGGCTTAGCACCCTTGTGTGTTTGTTTGGTTTGCATGCATTTGAAAAAGAAGTTGCACATTTGGTTCTTTGGGCCATCATGCATGGAAATGCGTGATTGGTGGCCCGAGGATCGAGGCACATGCCCCTTTGAGTCACAAATATGATAAGGGGCATGATTGGTGCACACATTGTTGGAATTACATTGCCATGCAAGTTTTTGCCCTCTGCTGCTGTGAGTTGCAGGTTCTGCAGACATTCAGTGCCGGCCGGCAGTATTTAGTGCCGACCGGCAGTCTATTGATGGCCGATGGATGAATTTTGTGCCGGTGACCACATACTTCAGCCGGTGGTGTTTCCCCTCAGCCGGTGATATCCCCCAGTGCCTTGAGAAGTGGTTCTGAGACTTTGGCAGTTTTCAGAGGAGCAAAGCAGGGAAAACAGAGGCAGTCTAAGCATGGCAGTGCAATTCCGAGCAAGTCCCGAGCATGCGCTGCATTTGGCTCTCCTCCCGAGGCGGTTTACTGTTTTTCTTAGTTTAGTTAGTTTGTCAACTAATTAGGCAATTTGTAATATTTAATTAGCTTGCGTGGTTAATTATTTGTGTTATTATTTTGGTCCCTCCGAGTGGGGGCAAATTTGTAATAAGTGTGCGTGAGTGGGTGTATGTCTTTCAACCCCCATTTCTTTCTTCCCTTTTATTTACCTGCTTATGATGGTAGATTAGGGCACGTTTATTTTAACATACCTTATGCAATGCATGCGTGCATCCATGCATTTGTCTAAACATGCACCGGGCTCGGTACATCATACAAACTGCATTGTATCCTAAATTCTAACTTGAATACGTGCATCGAATGATTGCATTTCACATGCCATTTTTAGGGTTAGCCGAGCCTATCCTAATCACATGTTGTATGCGATGCATTAGTCACTCTAACATGAACTAGGACATGCATGTTTGCTAACTAGTTTCTTGTTTTGGCACGGAGTACGATGTAAGTATTTTTACGCTTTAGCATACCACATGCGTATGAATATTGCCATGACAGTATGTTTACCATGCGGCTAAGTGCTTATACGAAATAAACTGTTTGAATGCCTGTGGGTGGAGGTTGGATTGCTTGAGTTGGGAAAACTCATTGAAATCCGTGTTTTAGCCTACTTGCGAGTAGCAAATTCCGAAGCATTTTCAAAACGAACGGATATGCAATGTTTGTTTCCAAATTAGGCAATCTAGTCTATACTTGTTTGCTGTGCGCATGACATAGTAATTCTAGGCTAATAATTGAAATAAGAGCATGTAATATTTTCAAAATCAGATATCACGGTTAGTAGAGGCCGGTCTTCGGACCGGGCGAAAGGGGGTGCTCATAGCTGACCTTCCCCGATCGTACCCAAGCTCCCGAGCGAAGACAACTTTGGTGATGACGGACACGTGGCCTTCGGCACCGAGTCAGGGTTTCCTAAATTTCCCAAAAATAAAACATTTAGGTGGTGACTCTGTATCTGGCAAAGCAGTCCATGTTTGGCACTTCTTTTCAAAATCTGTTTTTCTCAAAACGATTTGCCAGAGTTGGACTCTTTGGTTCAGATCACGAACCGCGACAAACAATTGAGTCCTTCGAACTGTAATGACCCAATAGCGAACCAGAACGGGAGGGACTCGCACTCCTCGCCTGGGATGTGTTCGGGGACGTCTACAAAATGCCAAAGTATTAGTGTGATAAACGGAAAACAGTGGAACATACCGGTGGTGAGTCAGGGTCACTGACATATCGATGGCCAGGCATCGGAGGCTCTATCGGAATCGGAATCGGGGAGGTAGTCCCATATCGCCATCCCATCCACTCAGTCGGCATATCTGGCCATCCAGGATGATGATGAGTCGAGGGAATCGGGGAAGCCAGTCCACCCCCGCCTCTAGATGTACCAGCCCTGCTGGTGGAAGGGACATCTGTGGTCCGAGCCCTGCTCGATGAGGGCATACTAGCGGACCTCCTCGTCGGGGTACGGACTCCCGTCAGCGGAGGCATCAAGTAGGTGTGACGGTAGGTCGCATACTCCCACTGCTCCAGATGTAGGAAGGCATCGGTACCTTGCATAGCATCAACGACCTCCTGGGGAGAGAGCCTATCGGCGGTCCGCATATCGTCTGGAGGCGCTGAAGGAAGGTCCTGATCAGGGTAGCCCCATACCTGACGCAAGAAGCGATCTCCCAAAAACCAGGCCCTACAAACTAGCCCCTAAAACAGGATCCTATATCGAGAGGCACCCCATGCTCCAGCAAACTGGAATCGGAGGTCTCTACCTAAAGGCGCCCAGGGCTGCCATGTGATCTGCAGATAACCAATGCATAAACTGATCAGAAATTGCAAATGTGCAAGATAAATCAAAGATTGGAAACATGAAGAATTGAGAGTTCTGAAATACCTCTAACTTCCGCACTGTGTCAAAGTACTGTCATAGGTAGAGGAAAGACTCCTGAGGTCTCGGCTGGTACTGGCCCTCTGTAGACACCCCATTTTTGACCAACCTTAAGACTCAGACGTCACCGATTGAGCGCTTGGTGATGTTGCATATTGCGCTCGTTCCGAAGTTTCAAAGTCTCGGCTGCGAGTCCTGCCTCCGGACTTCCGGGCTTTTCTGTGCTTTGCCTCGGTTTGCGAACCAGGCTCTGTTTTCTCTTCCCGAAGAGAGGGAGAGGTCTCGTAGATCATCTCCCAGTGGCCGTAGGTTACGTTTCGTGGTCGTAGGCCATTTTTCCCGTTTGGAGCCCGGTTTCCGATTTTTCAGAGCCGTCGGCAGTGTGCCTCGGTTCGGGACCGCTTAACCACCTCCGTTTGCTTCGGTTTTTGGCGCATATCTTATTTCCTCTCTCTCTAGAGATACTGTGGTTCGAGAGACCAACTTTGTGGTCGAACACCACCTCCGGTGCTTAACAGTCAGTTTTCGGGGCCCCAAGCTGCGTGTTTCGGCCCCCGAACCTTCAATTTGCATCAATTTGGGTTCATTTTTGGCAGGGACCTTATTTTCATTATTGGGAAGCTTGTAGAAGGGTGGGAGGCCAGCAATTGTTCTGAAAAGCTAGCTTTATTCCTTCATTGCTCTCCGTCGCCCGTTTTCCTCACTAGAAAGCTGATGTTGACCATTCCCGGGCCACTTTCTTTGGCCCTCAACCACATTTTTATATTGTACACACCTGGGAGGCCACCAATATGTCATGGCCGGCCAGTAATTGTTCCTGACCCTTTTGAACCCCTCTGAAAAGTGGGGTTTTCTCTCTCCTGGTTCACTTTTTCTGGGTTTGGACCACATGGTTGTGTTGTGCACACATGGGAGGCCACCAATATGGGTGGCCGGCCAGGTTTCTCTGATTGCTCCTTTTGACCCTAGCCGGCCGGCCAGGGGAGGTGGCCGGCTGGCCACCTGAGGTCTCTAAAACTGGCCGGCCATGCTCCCTTCAGCTGGTTCCTTACAGCTGCACCCCAATTTTCCCTCCAGATTCTGTATCCGAGGGGGGGACTTTTGGGAGGGAAATTTGAATTTCATTTTCCCCCCCTTTCTCCACTCCTTTGCCTATATAACCAGCACCTCTAGCTGCATTTTGGGAGGTTACAAAATTTGTTTTAAGGCTCTTGCATTCAATCTCTCTCTCTCTCTCTACTCCAAGCATCAAAACCCCTTAAGTCCTATACCATTTTACACTACAACTCATAGCACCACACCTCCAACATCCATTCTAGCAACTTGAGGCTGTCTTCCAGAGGTTAAGAGCTCCCAAACCTGGTCCAAAAGCTGTTGAAGCTTGGTTCTACAAGGGTGAGTCCCATTTTCTCTCTTTCTTGCCTTATTTTGCATGTTATTTTAGCCTTTGTTGAAAGCATTTTTGGGCTCCAACCCAAACTGTAAATAGTCATATTTTGAGCCCCTTTCCATGTTTGATCAAGGATCTCTTACTGTTTGAGGTCTTCTTCTATCACTTGCCTCTTTAACTCTCTTTTAGGCCTTTTTTTGCATAGTATTTTAGGCCTATTTTTGAGCTGTTTTGGACTTAGTCATAAACTGTAAAATATCTTGTTTTGAGCCCCTATTCAACATTGTTGAAGGGACCTCCTCTGTTTGAGGCCAGAAGCAACCACTTGTCTCTTTATCCCTCTTTTAGGCCTTTTTCTTGCATGATAGTTTAGCCTCACTTGTGTTTATTTTCATGGCTTGATGTAAACTGTAAAGTGCCTTTTTTTGAGCCCCTATTCAACTTTGTTGAAGGGATCCTTGCCATTTAGGGCCAGCTGCTGTCCCTTATCTCTATTCTCTTGTTTCGGGCCATTTTTGTGTGATAGATTAGCCCTATTTGTGCTCCTTTTTGAGACTTTTTGTAAACTGAAAAAAGGCTTGTTTTGGCATCATTTTCATGTTTCATTGAGGGAATTTTTTTATTTGAGGTCACATACTTCCTTATATGCTTGATTCCCTCTTATTTTGAGCCTTACACCCTAGCCCTTGTTGCATGCCTTGTTTGACCTTCTAGCCACTGGAATCCAGTGGATTTCTAGTGGCTTTGATGCTATTTTGAGCCTCCAAATTAGAGGGGGGTGACCCCCTCTCACCTTGACTTACTTGGTGGCCATTTTGGCCTTTCAAAGCGACCCCATCTTGCATGCTTCTTAGTCACATTTCAGGGTCAATTTGGTGAGTTTTTAGACTATCATATTTGATTTTCAAAGTTGGTTTGGGGCTGCCACATGTCTATCTTGTATATGCTTAAGAATCCCTTTGTATGCCCTCTAAAGGAACCCCTTCATTTGTGCATGTATTGGCTGCATTTCCATGGTTATTTGGGCATATTTTGGCATGTTTTATTCACTTATTTTTTCTGGTTTGATGAGTTCTCACTTGCATCATATACATGCCATGTAAATTATGTTTGCGCGCCGAAATTGCATGCTAATTTAAGCCATCTTGCTAGCACTTTTTGGCCACATTTTAAACTGGAAAAGTTCATGTTTTAGGACTGCCTTGACTCTGTATTCATGCTTCATGATCAAAAAATGCATGCTTTGTATAGCTATAAGTCATTCCATGTGCCCAGTTTTGAGTTTCGGGTCTCATCTCATGCATCGGGTGCCATATTGCCATGTTTCGGGGCTGTTTAGCATCATGTTTTAGTGCTGAAATTTGCTTGTTTGCATATCATGTTCCATGCCTTACCATGCTTTGGTAGAGTGGCATTCATGCCTCAGGTTCGGTCCTCGATTTGCGTGCACGTGTGTATGCATCTCGAGTGTCTCATTTCCATCTTATGGCCACTGATGTGAGTGTGGCTAAGGTCCACTCATGTTGGTGTAAGTCCATCATGCATTACGTATGCCATTTCATTTCATAGCATTGTATATGTTAGGTTGCATGTTAGAGCATCGTGTATGCCATGTCACATCGTGCATTGTGTATGCCATTCCATAGCATTGTGTATGCTAGATTGTATATTAGTTGCATTCATTCATGTCAAGTTGAGGCCAGAGACAAAGGCAAGATGAAGGCAGATGCCGACCCTACCGAACAACTGCTGTGGGCAGTAGAGGCTTTGAAAGCCGGGGGAATGAACAAGCAACAGATATCCGCAGTTATGTCAAAAGCTGTGGAGGATGCTTTCCCTACTCCGCCTGAGGGCAATTCCAGTCAATCAGAGAATCGGGATAGGCCCGGTCATGCCAGAACAGTTCTTCCCGCTCCCAACCTTGCATTTGGAAAAGATCAAAAATCCAAGGCCGCACCCGCTGATCCGTTTGCTAGTGCATCTAGCAAGAGTGCTCAGGCTCCAAAATACCTGCCCCGAGGGCGCAGGGTCTTCCATGCTCTCTACATGCCATTGTCCAAGGCACTTCAAATCCTTGCCGAGAGGGGACACCTTAAACCCCTGGAGCCACGGCCTCTCCCTAAGAATCTCCCTGATACTCATGACCCTACTCAGTACTGTGCGTACCACTAGCAGACTGGCCATGCTACCGACAATTGTTTCCGCCTCCGGCACGAGGTACAAGATTTGATTGACAACGAGGTTATCCTCCCGCCTACCTCAGCAAAGTCCGTCACCACTCAGTTGTTGGATTTCGAGGATACAGATACTGCAAGTATATAATCAGAAGCTGAACCGCCTGCGGGCCATGTCTGGTACATTTTTGGATGTGGCGTTTGGCACGCATCTTTGAGCATCTGCCAACGCTAGTTTTGCAAATCCTGACTTGGGTGTTGAGTCAGTCTTTTGTTTTGTTTTGAGTCTGTCTCTCTGTATTGAGTCAGTCTTTTGCTTACAGAGTCTGTCTCGTTGTAATGAGTCAGTCCCTCCAGGTGATTTCGGGGTTGTTGCCTCAAGCACCGTTTTGCCTTATAAATAGTTGTTTTTGCTTTTTGAGTCTGTTTCTGCCAAGGAGCCAGTTATGCCAGCAAATCTGAATGAAACAGCTGTGGTTATCACGTTCCGTACTTGTTGCTATTTGAGTCAGCCGTGCCAGAGAATGTGAATGAAACGACAGTGCGTACCGCCTGCTCTCTTGTGCCTTGAACATCATTATGATGACCGGAGTTTTTCATAAAACCCTTTTCAAACACTGCGGTAATGAAAACGAAGAGGAAGTAATTCCTGGGGTTTTGTAAAATTTTGATCATTTTGAGAGAAAGAGAGGCATGCTAAGCTTTTAATGAATAAAATCATGCTTGTCAGCGTGAGTACTGAGAAGGACCCTAGCCTGATCCAGACTGGTTCCACACTATCTTCAACACGAGCGATTTGTCGCTCTCTTAAAAACTTTCAAAAACGAAATGTTTTGCGCAGTCTTGCGAAGACCTGTGTGGAATCGCTCTTGAGATTGTGCAGCCCAAGATCGCTCTCAGCCTCGAGATTCGATTTATCTGTTGCAAACCGGAATCTGTTCAAAACATTCAGTGCCATGAAATGCCTGTGTGGCCCATTTTGAAGCAGCCCTCGAGCAAGAGGCACCAAAGCCAGATCAAGGAGATCAGATCCCACCAGGCAAGGCTCATGAAGCAACCGTGATAGATTCTTCTGTAAATCAACACCACAATCACTCTCTTGGATACAGAGAGGCTTCAAACTCAAAACCATTTGGCATGGGCTTGCTCCCCTTTTACCCTTTGAGAGGCTCGCTGGACCGAAAACCTGGAAGGGCGGCCCAGGCAAAAGTTAGAGCAAAGAAAAAGAATAAAAAATACAAAGAAAAATAGTACAAAAAGAAGCAAAAAGAAAGAAAAAAAATGCAAAAGAAAAGAAAAAGAAAAAAAAGAGAGAAGAAAAAAAAACAAAGCTCGCAAGGTCGAAAACCTGCAACAGGCACCTTGGCAAAAATTAAGAGCCTAAACAGTGAAGGTTAAAATACCCGAGTGTACCTTAACCGGAACTACGTAAGGCTCGATTCCCATGTTTGGGATATGTAGGCAACTTCATCTTGAAGTCCAGCCCCCAACGCTTCCATAGCGTCTCAGTCCATGTCATGGTTTTGATCACTTTTGCCTCCTCCGAATCCAATATCTTGATTGCAGCAACCTGGAATTACGTGACCAACTTCATCTTGAAGTCCAAACCACCAACACCTTCCAGGTGACTGTGTCCATATATTGATTCAAACCATCTTCGACTCCTCCGCGCCCGAGGGTCCAATCGTCGTCAACAAAGATTGGCTTACAACGTGCCGAGGCATCATCCAAACAAGGGACAACTTTCCGTTGCCATGCATTGCCATAAGTTGCCCTGAGTTGCCGTCTAAACCAGGGGCAACTTTCCGTTGCCTTATCCCCCTTTGAGCAAGGGGCAATTTTCCCATTGCCTTTGATCCGAGGTTGCGCATCTCGAGGGTAAGTTCCGTGCTCGTTTGAGCATTGACTGTTTGCAAAAATAGTTTTTGAAGATTTTCACTGAGGTTGACTTATTTTCTCGAAAACTGTTTCATATTCAAAATTGGACCATGTTTGGACCCAAAAAGGAGAATTTTCAGTGCTCACAGCCTGATTCACATGATTTTCAAATCAAAAATCGAATAAGTGTGTTAATCCAACTCTCATTTTTGATCAAAACTGTTTTAGGAAACAAAAAATGGTCAAAATGACGAACTAGGGGCACGATTGAGTCAGGACTTCTGTCTTCCCCCCGCTAATATGCTTGCCAACAGGGCACTCTATTCACCAGAAGGAATAGCCGTAAGCCAACAGTGTTGGGCGTGAACCCACAACCTCTCGTTTACCTATCAACCGCTTTGGGGAGGGATAAAAAATGAGAGAATAAAGAATAGAGAGGTGTGAGCGGAGAGAAAAGTAAGAAGAAGGGTTTAAGAGAAAAACCGAGCCTGAGGGCCGAGTGATGCAAGTATCACAAATCAGAAAGAGTGGGAAGTATACCCGGAGGAATTGGCTCCTCGAGATTTGAGGTCTCTTTGTAAACATGTCCGTGTGTCGTGTCTTTTGATTTGTCGGTCTCGATTTCGGCTTTGAGTCTTTTCCGAGCATGTCTCGTTCTTTTAGGTTGTGTGCCTTTTGTTTTTTTGTTTGAGTCTGTCTTGCTGTCTTCTATGGTAGGCTCGATACCCTGGTTGAAAACCCTTCCTTATTTCAAAAATCGTTGTTTGTGCTCAGAATGCTGTGCCATTCTCTACATTCATGCGAAGCAAGAGAAGGAGAGGGAAAATTTGGGACATCCGAGTGTGTTTCAACTGCAACCGTGTCAGTTTTGTGATCCGTCTTGTCAGATCGAGCTGTTTGTTCAAGGTTTGCTGTGTGCAGAATGAACCAAATGCTGTGTTATGGGTTATATGCAGGTCAATCCCCAGTAGAGTATGGGCTGTATATCCAGTTTGAGCAGTGGTTTGTATGAGTTGTTTTGCTAATTAATTGGTTGGTTATCCGATTATCACAGTACAATTGCTCAAGTTTCAGACAACAGATCAATATCATTTACATTTGAGGTGTAATATGATGCAATGCAGTGCAAACTATGAGATGTACAGATATAACATTCTTTTCAGACAAAAAGTTTGTTTCATTTCATATCATCTTTTTTCAAGTACAAAGTTTGAGGAAAACAAAAATCTGCCTACGGCAGTACAAAGTACTCTATCTACCAACAAAAGAGAAAAGTACAAGAAAAGAAATAAGAGAAACAGCAAAAGTTTGGGTCATCAGCGTGATCAATGGCCTCGCGCCGGGGGATCTGTCCTCGCCCTCTTCCTGGGCAGAAGTCCAGGAGCATCACCAGAAGTGTCACTGTCTGAGCCCAAGCCCGAGCTGCCCCCGGCCTCCTCCTCGGATAACTCCGCCCCCTCCTCAGACTCGTCGTCTGGAACTGGAGCCATGTTGCTCCGCGTAGTCGCCCTCCTGCAGTGCGGGGATATATCCTGCCATCTCGGGTAGACACGGGAGGTCCAGATGGAGCGCCACCACCCACTGGAGGAATCGGGAAGGGAGGCTGAAAAGTACAAAAGGCAAATGCATCAGTATACATGAAGCAGTTTATCAATGCAGAAAGTACAGTGTGTGAATGCCGTGAGCAGTTTATCGATGAGAATCACGTGTATGAATCTGAGTATGAATGCCGTGGCGATTTATCGACAAGAATACAGTGTATGAATACAGTGTGTCAAGTGCCGTGAGGGCTGGGTATCCAGTGTTGTGATATGCATCAGATTATGCGAAGCAGTTTGTGTATGGTTTGAAACTATGACAGAGAGAACATACCGGAAGGCCGTAAAAGGCTAGGAACTCGAAGGTCCGCTGCAACATCCCCGTCATGGAGGCATTCATCTCCGATGAATCGCCGTGTATCCGGAAGACGCTGCGAAGAACCAGATGCATCAATATTCGTGGAATATCAAATAAGTGAAATGAAATGACTCTGAAATGCAAGAATACATACCGAAGGCAAGTCGGGGACAAACAAACTCGTGATCACCGTGGAGGGGCGAAGGAATCGATAGGTCACCCCATCCGACCCTCGGAAAGACAAAGAAGTAGGCAGAAGCAGCCAATCGCCTCCCGTCCTCTCTCGAACCGCCCTACCGGACTCGAGCCTCCGCTCCTCCTCCTACTCTCGCCCGGCCGGGTGCCGCAGTCTCTCTCTCTCATTAGCGACCACCGCCGAGGCCGCATGATGAAGGTCCGGACGTACTCAATAATCGTCCTCGCCTCAGAGCCGTCGCCTCCCGATGGTGTAGTTCGCCATTCGCCACGGTGAAACGGTGTCCTTCATATGCTCGAGGGTGCACCGATCGCTCGCCGCGCCTAGGGTCCGACGCAAGAAGCGCCGCCAGTACCAAGCCCGGCTGCATCGGGCCCTCTAGCGAATTGAGCGCGAGGTCTCGATGGCACCGGCAAACCAATCCCGCATCATCGCTGGCAGAGGAGCCCACGGCTGCCAGGTGATCTGAAATTGAAATACAGTTTGTTACCTACTGGTATTGCAAATATAGAGTGAAAAAGTGAAGCTTAAATGAATTGCAAGTAAAACGTACCTCGGCAGGAGTGATGGTGTCGAAGTAGTGGCGGAAGAAACTGAAAGTCTCCCGCGGTCTCTGGGCGTATCTCCCGTCAAAGCGGCGTGAGAAGGGGACGACCAGAGGGGTCTCTGCATCGGGTATAGGAGCGAGCCTAGGAAAGTAGGCGTAAACCCACAACTGCAAGGTGGATACCAGAATGTTTATCGAGCCGTGTGTTGTGCGGTGTATTGGCGAGTGTACGGTGTGGAGTAGTGTACGGTCGGTAAAGCGGGGTATGTGTACTGCAGGTATGCGATATCTGATCCGTGTGAAACAGACTACGATGTGCGGTGTGCGTAAAATGTAAGGCGAAAATGTAAAGAAATGTAAAAGGAAATGTACCTCCCAAGCCAATAGCCCCGAGCATCGTCTGCTGTTGCGAGAGACTGAGCTCATATACCCGTAGAGGGTGGCCAGAGCCGCCCCACCCTAATCGAAACGCAAGATGTCCCGGACATCCACCAGTGCGCTGAGAAGGCAGAGGGGCACTGTGTTCGCCCGGTCGGCGAAGAGAGTCGTCCCGAACAAAAACATCAGAAAGCCGCGTGCATACCTCTCCGCGGCCTCCTGAGTCATCGGAGCTGCGTCAACAAGAAGAGGCTGCACCCGGAACTGCACCTCGAACCAGGAATACCGGACGAAACCTGGACGGGCGAGAGGTGGAGCCGCGCCAAGTAAGTAGACCTGAGCTGCGGTCCACTCATCCATAGCAATATCAAAGGGGATCGGATCACCCCCTACCCCGATGCCAGTGAGCACCGAGAAATCGTAAGGGGTCATCGTCATGTCCCCGGTCGCAGATAAGTGGAATGAATCGGTGGTGTCCCACCACCTCTCTGCCAGGGCAGCTAGAAGAGGCTGCCGCAAAAAGGAACCAAAGCCCGCCTCGTCCACGATACGCCGAACCACCACGGGAAGCTCCGCATACCAATCTCGAGCCGTGACGTTCCCATACCCGCGGATGGTATGTGGAGACACCCTATTTTTGACCGTCCTCAAGACTTGGACGTCACCATTTGAACACTTGGTGATTATCCATGTTTGTGTTTGTTTGGAGTTCCCGGAGTTCTCGGCTACGCGCCTTGCCTCAGGATCTCCGAACTCGACTGTTTTGTGTCTGGTTTTGCACCAAACACTTGTGCTTTGCCTTGGAGGGGCAGAGGATGTCTTGTGAGGCATCCCCACACACCACCGGCCGTAGCTAGAGGCCACCGGCTGGATGGTGTTGCCACCGGCACTATATTGCCGGTCGGCACTCTTTTTGGAAAAATGACCATTTTGCCCTGCCGATCACTTTACAGCTGTTTTTGGAGATATTTTCAAACAGCTTTGTAGCACTTGTTTCCCCTTCATACACGTGTATGGAGGGATGAGCCCTTTGATGCCTTAACTTGTAAGTTTTGGTTGCCTATAAGGAGAGGCTTGTTCTCTTGGCTCAAAGGTTAGAAAAATTGGAGAGTTAGACATTTTAGGAGAGGGAGAAGCTCTGGTTTTAGGTTAGGTCTTGTGTATCTATCCTATCTCTCTCTTTCTCTCTTGTTTTGTACACTAGGTGTTTGTGACTTACTATTGCTCACCAACACCTAGTGTTTCACCTTCCTCTTGGAACTGAGGTGCTAAGGGCTTGTTCTTGGTGTTCTTGGCTGGTTTGAAGCTTAAAGAGGCATCAAAGTCAACATTTGTGAAGAGGGTCAACAAGGGTGAGAAACTTACTTTATTTACCCCATTCTTGCACTCCATTTTGACCTATTCTTGAACTGTTTTTGTGCTTGGTGTTCAATACAAAAAAGTTCTGTTTTTTAGTCCTCTTGATAGTTTATTAAGGGTACTTTGTGCTTTGGAAAGGTTTGACCACCTTTAGGCCTTGAAAAGGCCACTTTTTGTGCTATTTTGTGAGAGATCCGAGACTTTGGTGTTAGGATCTCTTCACCACTGAAATCTTGAGGGATTTCAGTGGTGAAGATGGTGCCTTAGAGTCCCAAGAAGGAGAGGGCCACCCCCTCTCCTTGATGTCCTTGAAAAGGGCAAGATTTGGCCTCTTAAGGGAGCTTAGTTTTGAATGCTTGAAGAGCATGTCTTGGCTGCATTTTATGCTTATTATGCCCTAATATGACATTGCTATGTGTTGGTTTTAGTACTCCTTGCATGCTTTGCATGGTTGCTTTGTAATGCCTCTTTAGTCCCTCAACATGCCTAGGTTGTTAGCCCTAATTTGAGCATGTTTTAGGCTTAGATTTGTGAATGTTTTGTGCTTATTTTGACATGTTTTAGCTCTGTCCATAGTCGTTTGGGTTGATCTTGGCATGCATTATATAGCCCCTTTGCATTTTAGGCTTGCTAGCCTTTGAGTATGCATGTGTAGCATGCCTTGCTTGCATCATTTTGATGGTTTGGAACCATTTACCATGCTATTTCAGACCCTTCGGTGTGCTTGTATGCTTGCCTTAGTTGCCTCTTTAATGCTTTAAAAGCATGTGTTGAATGCTCCATGTTTTGGCCATGTTGCATGCCTTTGGATTCAAGCCTCTTAGATGCCATCTAAGTAGTCTTTGGGCTTAGTTTTACATGCTAAAAATCTGTTTTGGGTTGTTCAAGGCATGCCATATTTGTTTTGCATAAGTGTAGTTCAAAGCCTCATTGGTGAACCTCAAGTACTTGAGCCATTTGTTGCATGTTTGACTTGCTTTGTTGCATGATTTGACATCATGTTTTGCATGATTTTCAGAGCTTTATATGCATGCTAGTAGTCCATGTCTAACTCATTTCAAGTGTGCTTGAATGTTGTTTATTATGCTTAAGTGTTGGTGCCTTAACTTGTGCATGTGTGCATGTGTGTTTGGCCCTCATGATTTAGCATCTTGGCCAATGGTTTTAGGCCTATTTGGAGCTGCCTAATCCAAGCTTGAGTCCACCCCCTTGCTTAGTCCATATGCTTCCTTGCTTAGGTTATGCACCTAGCATGTTTTGCTTGCTTGCATTGCCCATTTTGCATACTAGTTGATATGTCTAGGATTGCACCACATTGGTATGCATGCTAAGCCTCTTGAAGTGAAGTATGATGGAGGTTTGGCACCCTTATGTGCTTGTTTGCATTCCATGCATTTGAAATCAAATTTGCACACTTGGTTCTTTGGGCCATCATGCATGGAAATGCGTGATTGGTGGTCCGAGAATCGAGGCACATCTTCCTTTGAGTCATTAGTATGATAAGGATTGTGTTTAGTGCATATATGCTTTGAATTGCATTGCCATGCCAGTGTTTGCCCTCTGCTGCTGTGAGTTCTGCGAGTTCTGAGCATTTTGTGCCGGCCGCAGCCTTTGAAGGCCGATCGGCAATCTTGGCAGCCGATGGATGAATTCAGTGCCGGTGGCCACATCCTTCAGCCGGTGGTGTTCTAACCCAGCCGGTGGTGATCTCCAGTGCTCAAGGAAGTATTCCTGAAGTTTTGGCAGTTTTCTGAGATGGAAAGCAGGGAAAACAGAGGCAATCATGCATGGCAGTGCGATTCCGAGCGAGTTCCGGGCGTGTGATGCATCTTGCCCTCTTCCCGAGGCATTTACTGCTTTAATTAACTAAATTAATTTGTTAATTAATTTAGTGAATTTGTAATATTTAGTTAGCTTGCGTAGTTAATTAATTTGTATTATTCTTTTGGTCCCTCCGAGCGAGGGCATAATTGTAATAAGTGTGGGTGAGTGGTGTGTATGTCTCCCAACCCCCATTTCTTTCTCCCTTTTATTTACCTGCTTATGATGGTAGATTAGGGCACATCTATTTTAGCATACCTTATGCTATGCATGCGTGCATCCATGCATTTGTTTACATGCATCGGGCTCGGTACATCATACGAACTGTATTGTATTTCCAATTCCAAATTGAATACGTGCATCAAATGAGTGCATTTCACATGCCATCTTTAGGGTTAGCCGAGCCTGCTCTAAATTGCATCCTTGCGTGTGTTGCATTAGCCACTTAACATGAACTAGGTCATGCAAGTTTGCTAACTAGTTTATTGTTTTGGCACGGAGTACGATGTAAGTATTTTACGCTTTAGCATACCACATGCGTGTGAATGTAGCCATGACAGTATGCTTACCATGCGGCTAAGTGCTTATGTGAAATAAACTGTTTGAATGCCTGTGGATGGAGGTTGGGTTGCTTGAGTTGGAAAAGTTCATTGAAATCCGTATTTTAGCCTACTTGCGAGTAGCAATTTCAAATTGTTTTCCAAACAAACGGATATGCAATGTTCGTTTCCAAATTAGGCGATCTAGTCTATACTTGTTTGCTGCGCGCATAACATAGTAATTCTAGGTTAATAATTGGAACAAGGGCATGTAATGTTTTCAAAAACGGATATCACGGTTAGTAGAGGCCGGTCTTGGACCAGCGAAAGGGGTGCTCATAGTGACCTTCCCGATCGTACCCTAAGCTCGAGCCGAGACATTTGGTGATGACGGACCGCGTGGCCTTGACCGAGTCAGGATTTCCTAAATTTCCCATTTTAAAATATTTAGGTGGCGACTCTGTAATCTGGCAAAGCAGTCCATGTTTGGCACTACTTTTTCAAAATCTGTTTTTCTTCAAAACGATTTGCCAGAGTTGGACTCTTTGGTTCAGATTTAGAACCGCAACACTCACACAAAAAGGGAGTCCGAACTGTAGCATAGAGGCCCCACGGGCGCTGTTACAGTATGGGAATCTCCCTGTTTTCAAACAAATGGCAGCAAAGCAATATGAAATGTACAATTTTGAAGAAACAGTGGTTCAGTGCAAATATGGCATGTGTGCAAGTTTTTCAGATTCAAGCAAATACCGGGTGCCGGTGTGCTTACGGTGAAACTACAACGTGTGATGCGTCAGCGTGTTTGAGGGGTTCAGCGCAAATATGGCATGCGTGCATATTTTTAGATTCAAATAAGTGCTGGGTGTCGGTGTGCTTACAGTGAACTACAACGTGTGATGCGTCGGTATGTTTGAGTGGTTCAAGATAGATATGGCATGCGTACATATTTTCAGATTCAAGCAGATGCTGGGTGTTGGTGAGTTTGCAGTGAAATGCGGTGTGCGCCGTGTGTTTGGGTGATTGAGGCTAGTGTAGTGTGTGTGCATGTGTCCGTCTTAAACAGATATCAATTGTAAGCATGATTGCAATCGACTACAGGGAATAGTGTATCAGAATCAAGCAGTTAAAGAACGAAAACAACTTTGATAGTTAACAGTTCTACATTGCAGAAAGTAAAACAGGGAAGAGTGTTACCTCGGAAGCGCCAAAGGATAGGTGAGAGGTCGGCTCGCATAGGAGGAGCTCCGGGTCCAGTGCTCGGTCAAAGCTGCGAAAATGGCGGAGTCCATCCGGTGGTAGCACATGAATCGCTGGGCGGTAGGTCACCGGGTCGAAAGGACGCTCGCTCAACGGGAGAAGCTCGACCTCGGGATCCATCTCGTGATCCGAGGGAATCCCGCCGCGTGAAACGTCGTCGGCCATGTCGAGAATGACGGGAAAATGGTCGAAGAATGAAAATAGGCTCGGAATACGAAGAGTCAACTCGAAAGTCAACCCCCGGGAGGGTGGAAAATGGCCGGAAGGGCCGGAAGATGAAAAGGCACGGAAATGAAGAGGAAACTGAGGGGAACAAGTCCCGAAAAAGCGGAAATAGCAAAAGAGGCACCGAAACAAAGATTCGATCGGTCGAAAATGTCCGAAACGCGATGAACTTCGCGAATCGAACGACGAAAATGTCGCGAAAACACAAAGAAATGAGCGAATGAGGAGGAAAAGAGGTTCTAGAGAGAGAGGGAGATGTTTTTCGGCGCAAGGGAAGTGAAAGAATAGGGTTTAAAACCCTATTTTAAAAGACCCGAGGTGAAATGTCAAAACTGTCCCCGATCAGCAACTTTTGGCCGGTCGGCACTATTATGTGCCGGTCGGCACAATATTGTGTCGGTGGAAATTTTATGCAGCCGGTGTCCAGCCGGTGGCCACCTAGTCCAGTCGGTGATGTTCCCACAGCCTTGTTTAGGCCATGTGGGTAGTTTCTGGTTTTCATAGCTCAAGAAAGTGCAAGAAAGTGAATCCCCGATGCTCAACCGGCCTCCGTTTTGACCTCGGACCGTGTCTTCTGTGCGTGGCACTCAGATTCAAGCAAAGATTGTATCCTTTTGTATCCTTTTGTCTTTTACAAGATTCAAAAGTTGCCCGTGCAGCGTTGCGCATCCATCACATTGTCCGGTCGCGATCGCTACCGCCTTTGCACGCCCCTTTGCGACTTGCACCGTTTTGCATTTTTGTGTGGCATGCGCGTCATACTTGCATTTCATTTTCCATTCAATGAGGTATGCGTGCCTCATTTTGCATTTCATTGCATCTCGAGGTACGTGTGCCTCATTTTGCATTTCATTTTCCATTCAATGAGGTATGCGTGCCTCATTTTGCATTTCATTGCATCTCGAGGTACGCGTGCCTCGTTTTGCATTTCATTTTCCATTCAATGAGGTATGCGTGCCTCATTTTGCATTTCATTACATCTCGAGGTACGCGTGCCTCGTTTTGCATTTTATTTTCCATTCAATGAGGTATGCGTGCCTCATTTTGCATTTCATTGCATCTCAAGGTACGCGTGCCTTGTTTTGCATTTCATTTTCCATTCAATGAGGTATGCGTGCCTCATTTTGCAGTTCATTGCATCTCGAGGTACGTGTGCCTCGTTTTGCATTTCATTTTCCATTTCAATGAGGTATGTGTGCCTCATTTTGCATTTCATCGCGCTATTTTGCGCACCTCATTGTTTTTCGCCCCGGGTCTGGCGAGACCTTAAACATGCATGGTCTAGGAGACCTTAAATCCTTGGAGGGTGCGAGACCTTCACCATATTTGCACGGTCTAGGAGACCTTAAATCCTCGAAAGGTGCAAGACCTTCGTTGCTTCAGCACACACAATTCATGCATTGTCATGCATTCAAAAGTCGCGCGTTGGCGCGCATTTCGGAAACATCATGCATCATGTGCATTTCAAACAACAAAAAGAAAACATGCATTGTCATGCATTGCATCACGGTCTAGGAGACCTTAAATCCTCTGAAGGTGCAATTCCTTCGGTGTTTGTCGTGCCCGAACGACTTTCGGTGGTCTAGTAAAGCCACCAGCTTGTGTTTGCGGTGAGTTCCTAGGAGACCAATGGGGACGGTGAAAACTAGAGTTCGAATGGCTCATACCTAGAACGCAAAGGTTCGGGATTTCCGAGACTAAAGTCTGGTTTAAATACCCAGGGGGTGTACCCTCGGCTTGAAATCTGTATGGAAGCCCCATAGGTTGAGGCGGCGTGTCTACGCCTCAGTTCTGGATACTGAACCAACCTAGTATATCGCCCTGTTGGGAGAATAGGGAAAACTGCAATCGCAGCCATTGCATCATACTGCATTGTCATGCATCATTGTGAATATTGTATATGTCATGCATTTCAAAACAAAAACAAAACAAACAAACACATGCATTGTCATGCATCATTGTAAACATTGCATTGTCATGCATCATTGTGAATACTATTGCATATGTCATGCATTTCAAAAAATCCAAAACCAAAAAAAAAAACCATGCATATGTCATGCATTTCATTGTAAATACTGCATATGTCATGCATCATTGTGAATACTGCATATGTCATGCATTTCAAAAAATCCAAAAAAAAAAACACCTGCATATGTCATGCATCATTCTAAATATTGCATATGTCATGCATTTCAAAAAAAAAAACATGCATATGTCATGCATCATTGTACATAGTGCATTGTCATGCATCATCATTGTAGTATAGTGCATATGTCATGCATTTTCTGCAAATATCCATTTCCATTGCATTTATTTTGGCATGCATCCACTGCATCCCCTTCCATTTATGGCTTGCACCTTTCCTTGTTGAGCTTGGTCTGGTATGTGTCCATACTTTTCACGTCAAAGCACGGTTCTGCATGTGCATCGCGCCTACTCCACGCTGGTCTGTTGGTTTGAGGTTGCGGCACCTTTTCTGTGTTAGACATGGTTTGTATGTGTGCATGTCTTTCCTAAGCGAGATACGGTTTAGCCCGCGCGCCATAATCGCATATTACATTGTAGTGTAATTGTTGCATCCGGCATTAGGATCATTGTTCTTTCCTCAGCGGGTCGTCACCCCACTTATGTCAATCCACCCAATACTTGTCCTTGTGTCCGTCTACATTACTCATAGTTCTGCATGTGTATCATGCCTACTCCACGCTGGTATGTTGGTTTGAGGTTGCGGCACCTTTTCTATGGTAGACGGACTTGTTACTTCCATCGATCTATTTGACATTTGTGTGGTTTCGAATCGCTCACGATTGAATCATGATTCAATTGCTTTGCATGTAGTTTGCATTATTTCAATTGCATTGCATTATCATTTGCATTGTTTATACTTAGTTTTGCATATATTGCACATCATTTTGCATTCGTCATTGCATTGTCATGCATATTGCTAACGATATTGTACCTGTTAAGTTTACTTTCTTTTTAGGCACGATATTGTATGTACGGTTCATTTGAGGCCGGTGCAACTGGACGAGCCGCACAGGTATTGTATCCTCCGCATGAGACGTTTTGAGAATTGCTTAATTCTCTTACATCCTTTCTGCATTGTAGTATAGATTGGCATATGCTAGCTTACAACTGTTGCATGCGTGCTTCATTACAGCTTTCTTTGCATGATCATAAGTTATGCTCAGCTTCTTGCATTGTCTTGCATTTTGCCCCTGCCTTCGAGCGCATACCTTGTTTGTCTTGCATGTTTGTCCAAGTCTTCGGCCTTGTCAAAAATGGGTCGTCTCTGGGCTTTGACATTCACTCCCGTCATTGTTGTGACTTCCGAGTTCTGTCAAAGAGGGGCAACTATAGACACCCCATTTTTTACCGTCCTCAAGACTTGGACGTCACCGCTTGAACACTCGGTAATTACCTATGTTCGTGTTCGTTTGGAGTTCCCGGAGTTCTCGGCTACGCGCCTTGCCTCAGGACCTCTGAACTTGACCGTTTTGTGTCTGGTTTTGCACCAAACACTTGTGCTTTGCCTTGGAGGGGCAGGGAATGCCTTTTGAGGCATCCCCACACACCACCGGCAGTGGCTAGAGGCCACCGGCTGGTTGGTGTTGCCATCGGCACTATATTGTGCCGGTCGGCACTCTTTTGTGTCGGTCGGTAGTCAATTTTGTCAAAATGATAATTTTGCCCTGCCGACCACTATGCAGTTGCTTTTTGAGATATTTTGAAGCAGCTGTATAGCATTTGTTTCCCCTCCATACACGTGTATGGAGGGATGAACCTTTGGTTTGCTTAGCTTGTAAGCTTTGTTGCCTATAAGAGAGGGCTCTCTTCTCTTAGTTCAAGGGGTTGAAGAGTTAGACATTTTAGAGAGAAAAGACCTCAGAGAAGCTCTGGTTTTAGGGTTTGAGTTCTATATCTATCCTATCTCTCTTTTTCTCTCTTGTTTGTACACTAGGTGCTTTAGTCCACATTATTGCACACAAGCACCTAGTGTTTCACCTTCCCTTGGCTACTGAGGTCCCAAGAGGTTGTTCTTGCTGTTCTTGACTGGTTTGGAGCTCAAGGAAGCAACAACATCAACATTTGTGAAGAGGTCTACAAGGGTAACAAAACTAGCCTTTTATTCCCCATTTTTGCATCCTATTTTTACCTGTCTTAAAGCTGTTTTTAAGTTTAGTGTTTAATACAAAAAAGTTCTATTTTTAGGCCCTCTTGATAGTTTATTAAGAGTGTTTTGTGCTTTGGGGAAGTTTGGCCCCTCTTAGGCCTTGAAAGGCCTCATTTTTGTGCTATTTTGGTGAGCTCCGGGATTTTGGTGTTGGGGTCTCTTCACCACTAAAATCTTGAGGGATTTCAGTGGTGAAGATGATGCCTTGAAGTCCCAAGAAGAAGAGGGTCACCCCTTCTCCTTGTTGTCCTTGAAAAGGACCTACTTTGCCTCTTGAGGGAGCCCCATGTTTGGTTGTTTGTTGGTTATGCCATGGCTGTATTTTGTGCTCATATAGCTTTGTATCATGTTGGTTTTATTACCCCTTGCATGTTTTGCATAGATGCTTTGCAATGCCTCTTTAGTCCTTTAACATGCATTAGGTTGTGTGCCTCTATTCTAACATGTTTTAAGCTTAGATTCATGAAGCTTGTATGCTTATTTTTCCATGGATAAGGTCTGTCCATGGTTACTTTGGTCGATCTTAGCTTGTATCACATAGCCTCTTTGCCTTTGGCTTGTTGGCCTTAAGAGCATGAAAGTATAGCGTGCCTTGCTTGCATTATTTTCAATGGTTTGGAACCATTTAGCATGCTATTTCAGTCCCTTAGACATGCTTGAATGATTGCCTTGCATGCCTCTTTGAAGTTTTGAAAGCATATGTTGTATGCCTAATGATTTGGTCATTGTGTGTGCCTTGCTCTAGAGCCACTTAGATGCCATCTAGGAGGTCCCTTTTGTATGGTCTAGGGCTGCCTTAGATCTGTTTTAAGCCTTCTTGGCCTTGTGAGGCTTGGTTGGCTAAGCCATGGTTTAGGTCTCCCTTGGCTTGCCTTGGATGCTTGGACCATTTGTTGCATGCTTAGTCTATTTTGTTGCTTGGTTTGGCACCATGTCCAACATGATTTTAAAGCTCATATATGTATGTTAATGTGTCCATGTTAGCCTCTTTTAAGTGTTCTTAAGAGTTGCCTTTTTGCCCAAGTGTTGGATTATGTATGCTTGCATGTGTGCATGTATTGCATATATCTTAGCCTTCACTTCTATGGCATTTGGCCACTGATTTTAGGCCTATTTAGAGCTGCCTAACCTATGTGCAAGTCCATCCTCTTGTTGCTTGCATATGCTCCTTGAGTGTTGTAATGTATTGGCAAGAAAATGCATGTTAGGACTAACATGATTGAATGACGTCACATGCTTGTTTGCATGCTTGGACACCCAAATTACATCTTGCATACTTGATGGTTGACATTGGTGTTTCATGCCTTGTATGTTTGTTAGCTTGTATGCTCCTTTGCATTGGCATGATTGCATACTAGTTGACATGTCTAGGATTGCATCACATAAACATGCATGCTCTACCTCTTGACCAAGTCATGATAGAGGCTTAGCACCCTTGTGTGTTTGTTTGGTTTGCATGCATTTGAAAAAGAAGTTGCACATTTGGTTCTTTGGGCCATCATGCATGGAAATGCGTGATTGGTGGCCCGAGGATCGAGGCACATGCCCTTTGAGTCACAAATATGATAAGGGGCATGATTGGTGCACACATTGTTGGAATTACATTGCCATGCAAGTTTTTGCCCTCTATTTCTTGTGAGTTGCGGAGTTCTGTGAACATTGGTGCCGGTGGCGGTATTTAGTGCAAAGCAATCTATTGATGGCGATGGATGAATTTTGTGCGGTGACCACATACTTCACGGTGGTGTTTCCTCACCGGTGATATCCCCCAGTGCCTTGAGAAGTGGTTCTGAGACTTTGGCAGTTTTCAGAGGAGCAAAGCAGGAAAAACAGAGGCAGTCTAAGCATGGCAGTGCAATTCCGAGCAAGTCCCGAGCATGCGCTGCATTTGGCTCTCCTCCCGAGGCGGTTTACTATTTTTCTTAGTTTAGTTAGTTTGTCAACTAATTAGGCAATTTGTAATATTTAATTAACTTGCGTGGTTAATTATTTGTGTTATTATTTTGGTCCCTTCAAGTGGGGGCAAATTTGCATTATTTTGGCCCCCGAACCTTCAATTTGCATCAATTTGGGTTCATTTTTGGCAGGGACCTTATTTTCATTATTGGGAAGCTTGTAGAAGGGTGGGAGGCCAGCAATTGTTCTGACAAGCTAGCTTTATTCCTTCATTGCTCTCCGTCGCCCGTTTTCCTCGCTAGAAAGCTGATGTTGACCATTCCCGGGGCACTTTCTTTGGCCCTCAACCACATTTTTATATTGTACACACCTGGGAGGCCACCAATATGTCATGGCCGGCCAGTAATTGTTCCTGACCCTTTTGAACCCCTCTGAAAAGTGGGGTTTTCTCTCTCCTGTTTCACTTTTTCTAGGTTTGGACCACATGGTTGTGTTGTGCACACATGGGAGGCCACCAATATGGGTGGCCGGCTAGGTTTCTCTGATTGCTCCTTTTGACCCTAGCCGGCCGGCTAGGGGAGGTGGCCGGCTGGCCACCTGAGGTCTCTAAAACTGGCCGGCCATGCTCCCTTCAGCTGGTTCCTTCTGTTTGCACTCTTTTCCCTCCAGATACTGTCAGGGGGACTTTTGGGAGGGAAATTTGAATTTCATTTTCCCCTCCTTTCTCCACTCCTTTGCCTATATAACCAGCACCTCTAGCTGCATTTTGGGAGGTTACAAAATTTGTTTTAAGGCTCTTGCATTCAATTTCTCTCACTCTCTCTACTCCAAGCATCAAAACCCCTTAAGTCCTACACCATTTTACACTACAACTCATAGCACCACACCTCCAACATCCATTCTAGCAACTTGGGGCTGTCTTCCAGAGGTTAAGAGCTCCCAAACCTGGTCCAAAAGCTGTTGAAGCTTGGTTCTACAAGGGTGAGTCCCATTTTCTCTCTTTCTTGCCTTATTTTGCATGTTATTTTAGCCTTTGTTGAAAGCATTTTTGGGCTCCAACCCAAACTGTAAATAGTCATATTTTGAGCCCCTTTCCATGTTTGATCAAGGATCTCTTACTGTTTGAGGTCTTCTGCTATCACTTGCCTTTTTAACTCTCTTTTAGGCCTTTTTTTGCATAGTATTTTAGGCCTATTTTTGAGCTGTTTTGGACTTAGTCATAAACTGTAAAATATCTTGTTTTGAGCCCCTATTCAATATTGTTGAAGGGCCCTCCTCTGTTTGAGGCCAGAAGCAACCACTTGTCTCTTTATCCCTCTTTTAGGCCTTTTTCTTGCATGATAGTTTAGCCTCACTTGTGTTTATTTTCATGGCTTGATGTAAACTGTAAAGTACCTTTTTTTGAGCCCCTATTCAACTTTGTTGAAGGGATCCTTGCCATTTAGGGCCAGCTGTTGTCCCTTATCTCTATTCTCTTGTTTCGGGCCATTTTTGTGTGATAGATTAGCCCTATTTGTGCTCCTTTTTGAGAATTTTTGTAAACTGGAAAAATGCTTGTTTTGGCATCATTTTCATGTTTCATTAAGGGAATTTTTTTATTTGAGGTCACATACTTCCTTATATGCTTGATTCCCTCTTATTTTGAGCCTTACACCCTAGCCCTTGTTGCATGCCTTGTTTGACCTTCTAGCCACTGGAATCCAGTGGATTTCTAGTGGCTTTGATGCTGTTTTGAGCCTCCAAATTAGAGGGGGGTAACCCCCTCTCACCTTGACTTACTTGGTGGCCATTTTGGCCTTTCAAAGCGACCCCATCTTGCATGCTTCTTAGTCACATTTCAGGGTCAATTTGGTGAGTTTTTAGACTATCATATTTGATTTTCAAAGTTGGTTTGGGGCCACATGTCTATCTTGTATATGCTTAAGAATCCCTTTGTATGCCCTCTAAAGGAACCCCTTCATTTGTGCATGTATTGGCTGCATTTCCATGGTTATTTGGGCATATTTTGGCATGTTTTATTCACTTATTTTTGCTGGTTTGATGAGTTCTCACTTGCATCATATACATGCCATGTAAATTATGTTTGCCCGCCGAAATTGCATGCTAATTTAAGCCATCTTGCTAGCACTTTTTGGCCACACTTTAAACTGGAAAAGTTCATGTTTTAGGACTGCCTTGACTCTGTATTCATGCTTCATGATCAAAAAATGCATGCTTTGTATAGCTATAAGTCATTCCATGTGCCCAGTTTTGAGTTTCGGGTCTCATCTCATGCATCGGGTGCCATATTGCCATGTTTCGGGGCTGTTTAGCATCATGTTTTAGTGCTGAAATTTGCTTGTTTGCATATCATGTTCCATGCCTTACCATGCTTTGGTAGAGTGGCATTCGTGCCTTAGGTTCGGTCCTCGATTTGCGTGCACGTGTGCACGCATCTCGAGTGTCTCATTTCCATCTTATGGCCACTGATGTGATTGTGGCTAAGGTCCACTCATGTTGGTGTAAGTCCATCATGCATTACGTATGCCATTTCATTTCATAGCATTGTATATGTTAGGTTGCATGTTAGAGCATCGTGTATGCCATGTCACATCGTGTATTGTGTATGCCATTCCATAGCATTGTGTATGCTAGGTTGTATATTAGTTGCATTCATGCATGTCATGCATATTGCATTGTGCTTGGGATAGGAGTTAGCCCGAGCACGGGAAACGAGGGACGTTTCGTACTTTGAGTGACGGAACGTGCCTCAATTCCCAGTCGCCGACACTCTGGATTATCCATGATGGAGTCTCGGTCTTGTTGTGTTTATACGTGCATTCATTTCATATTGAGTCGTGCAATTCGACTCCTCGGCCATCATGCATCAAGATGCGTAATTGGTGGCACGAGGATCGAGGAATGCATGCATATGTGAAAATACTTTGCCATGCCCCTTTCTTGCTCTCTGTTGTAGCAAATCAAGAATCAGCAGCCTTCCGGAGCTTGGTGCGCTTTCCAAGAACAATTGCAAACAGAGGCTAATTGGGGCATCACAATGGATTTTCGCGCAAGGCAACCCGAACATACATCATTCATCATCTGGATAAGAGTTGAGGCAGTCCCTGGCTTGCATGCTAATTTATTTCTTTCCTAGTTAAGTTTGTTAATTAATTAGGGTTTTGTATTTATTCGAACTGTATTTATTCGGGACTATATATTATTCTTTCGAACCCTCCGAGTGAGGGCACAATTGTAATAAGTGTGCGTGCGTGTGATGTATGTCTTCCAACCCCACGTCCTTCTCCCTTTTGTTTACCAGCTTATGATGGTTAGATTAGGGCATGTTTCGATTAGCATACAGTATGATAGCATGTTTGCACTCATTCATCTGTTTTGCATGCACTGGGCTTGGCGCATCATACTAACTGCATTTGTATTTCAATTCCAAGTTGAATACATGTTAGCTGTTGTATCTCATATGCCATGCTTAGAATAGCCGAGCCTGCTATAGTTGCATTTTTGCATGTGTTGCATTAGGCATTCCTGTATAGTTAAGCTCATGCATGGATTTCTAATTAGCTTTTGTTTTGGCTTGGAGTACTCGGTGAGTTTTTATGCTTTAGCATCCTTGCATGCGTGTGAGTGACTGCCATGAATAGCATGCTTACCATGAGGCTATTTGCTTATGTGATATAACTGCTTGAATGCTTGTGGGTGAAGGTTGGGTTATTTGGATTGGAACAATGCATTGACTGTGAGTTTTAAGCCCACTAGATAGTGGCAAAACCATCTTTTCTAAGCCCACCTGAGGGTGGCAAAATCTGCATTTTAAGCCTACTTGCGAGTAGCAAACCATCTTTCAAAAATAAACATGAAGGTGTCGTTTGGTAACACTTACGTTTTCAGTTTTCTGTTTATATTTACAAAAATTTAAAAAACTCAAATAAAAACTTGTTTGGTAAAATTTTTGATTTATAAATCAGTAGTCTTAGTTTATAAATTTGGCCAAAAAATGAAAACACAAAAAATGTGTTTCCATTTTGAGTTTTCAGTTTTTTTTTTTTACCACTCAACACTAACCACCACCTACCACCATTTTCCACCACCGTCTTCCGCCACCACCAACCACCACCCACTCCCCACCACCACCTGCCACCCACCTGCCACCACTACCCGCCACCACCACCTACCAACCACCACCAGCCACCATCCACCTGCCACCCACTCGCCACCACCACCCACCCTCGCCAACACCACCACCACCACCACCACCACTACCACCCACCACCCACATGCCATCCACCCGCCACCACTCGCCACCCGCCACTACCATCCACCGTGACGCCACCACCACCCACCACCCACCACCACCACCCACCACCCACCTACCACCACCACCACCATCACTCACCACCCACCCGCCACCCACTTGCCACCACCACCCACCACTACCACCACCACCACCACCACCCACTCGCTACCATCTACCATCCGCCACCGTCACCCACCCACCCGCCATCGTCACCCACCCATCTACCACCGCCACCACCCGCCACCACCTACCAACACCCGCCATCCGCTTCCCACCTGCTTCCACCACCCACCACCACCACCACCACCACCACCCCACTCACTACCACCTACCACCATACACCCACCCACCCACCCACCACCCCGTCACAACCCATCACCACCCGCCATTCGCTATCCACTTGCCACCACCACCCACCACCACCACCACCGTCACCCATCTACCACCACCACCCGCCACCGTCACCCACCCACCCACCACCACCACTCGCCACCTACCCACCACCACCACCCACCCGCCACCACCCGCCATCCGCCACCACCACCACCACCACCACCACCACCACCACCACCCATTCATTGCCACCGCCATCATCCACCCACCCACCCACCCACCACCACCACCTACTACCGCCAGCTACCCACCACCTATCGTCACCACTTTTCACCACTGTCTTCCGCCGCCACTTGCAATTTCTCACTCTTTTTTATATTTTTAAAATTTTTTAAACATTTTGTCAATTACCAAACGCGTTTGTAGTTTGTGTTTTTCTAAAAATAAACAAAAACCAGTTTATAAAATTTTTGTAAATATAAACTGAAAACGTAAACGTTACCAAACGCACCCTTCAATTCAGACGACCCGGTCTATACTTGTATGCTGTGCGCATCACATAGTAAATCTAGGCTAATAACCGGAATAAGAATGCATAATGTTTTCAAAATTAGATATCATGGTTAGTAGAGGCCGATCTTTGATCGGGCAAGCGGGGGTGCTCACGAAGTGACCTTCCCCAATCGTACCTAAGTTCCCGAGCCGACGCAACATTGGTGATGACGAACACGTGGCCTTAGGCAACGAGTCAGGATTTCCTAAATTTTCCAAAAATAAAATATTTAGGTGGCGACTCTGTATCTGGCAAAGCAGTCTATGTTTGGCACTTCTTTCAAAAATATGTTTTCTCAAAACGATTTGCCGGATTTGGACTCTTTGGTTCAGATTAAGAACTGTGACAATTTGAGTCCTGAACTGTAGTGAGCCCAAGACGAACGGAATGGGGGAGTCATCCCTCCCGGGGCGTTCGGGGACGTCTACACCCTCAAACACAAGTGAATATGGGGTCACGAGGGGCACCTCCACCTCAAGCTCTAAGGCTAGTGTCGGGAAATATGCGTAGACCCATAACTGTGAGAAACAGAGCAATAACCATCAGGATACAGAATGCTGAGTGCAGAATGTAAATACAAAATGCTGAGAGCAAAGTGCAAGGTACAGAATGTAAAGTGCACCGTGTGTGCAATGTACAAATAATGAGAAGCATAATTGTAAATCAAGAGGGCAGAAAGTACCTCCCAGGCCCTCCAATAGCCGCCAACCATGTTCCCCCGTCCGCGGGAGGTCGCGCTCATATAGCAATATAGAGTAGCCAGCCGCACCTAGTCATCTTGGGCCGACTGTGATAGGTCCACTAGAGCGCTCAGCAGATAAAGCCCGACAGTGTTCCCCCTATCGGCAAACAGAGTGGTGCCGAAGAGGAACATCAAGAATCCACAGGTGTACTATGCCACCTCCTCAAGAGTCTCAGGCTCCATCTCCACCCTCCTGAAATGGGAAGAGAACCAGGTGTATCGGACTCTGCCCGAAGATCTGTCAACAGGCGGGCGAGCCCCCAATAAATATATCCAGGCGGCCTCCCACTCGCCCATGTCCTCGTCATATGGGATGGCCCAACCTCCCACATCAAGGCCATTCAATACCGCGAAGTCAAAAGGGGTCATAGTCATGTCCCCGGTGGCAGAGAAATGGAAAGAGTTGGTGGTGTCCCACCATCTCTCTACCAAAGCACCCATCAATGTCTTACTGGCAGGACAGCGAGATATCCCGGTGCAAAAGGGCCCAAACCCTGCCACGTCAACCAAATCCCGGACAGCTTCCGTGAGCTCCGCGTACCACTCTCTCGCCGCTATGGAACCGTATCCTCGCGCAGTACGAGCAGTCACCTGCATTCAGGATAAACACATGTATTCAGTTTCAGAATGAAATGAATAAGCTGCGTGCAAATGAAATGAATAAGCTGTGTGCAAATGAGATGGATAAGCTGCGTGCAAATGAAATGAATAAGCTGTGTGCAAATGAGATGGATAAGCTGCATGCAAGTGAAATGTATGAGCTGTGTGCAAAATCAAATCAGATATAGAATCTGGGTTGTGTGTTCAGAAAATTCAACAATGAGCCGTGTGTTCAGAATTTAAGTGTTTGGGCTGCGTGTTCAAGTCTCAATCAGTGTGTGCTGCGTGTTCACCTCAACAATGAGCCGTGTGTTCAGAATTTAAGTGTTTGGGCAGCGTGTTCAACTCTCAATCAGTGTGTGTTGCGTGTTCACCTCAACAATGAGCCGTGTGTTCAGAATTTAAGTGTTTGGGCTGCGTGTTCAACTCTCAATTAGTGTGTGCTGCGTGTTCACCTCAACAATGAGTCGTGTGTTCAGAATTTAAGTGTTTAGGCTATGTGTTCAACTCTCAATCAGTGTGTGCTGTGTGTTCACCTCAACAATGAGCCGTGTATTCAGAATTTAAGTGTTTGGGCTGCGTGTTCAACTCTCAATCAGTGTGTGCTATGTGTTCACCTCAATAATGAGCCGTGTGTTCAGAGTTCAAGTGTTTGGGTTGCATGTTCAACTCTCAATCAGTGTGTGCTGCGTGTTCACCTCAACAATGAGCCGTATGTTCAGAATTTAAGTGTTTGGGCTGTGTGTTCAACTCTCAATCAGTGTGCGCTGCATGTTCACCTCAACAATGAGCCGTGTGTTCAGAGTTCAAGTGTTTGGGCTGTGTGTTCAACTCTCAATCAGTGTGTGCTGCGTGTTCACCTCAACAATGAGCCGTGTGTTCAGAGTTCAAGTGTTTGGGCTACGTGTTCAACTCTCAATCAGTGTGGGCTATGTTTTTAGATCTCAAAATCAGTGGGCTGTGTGTTCACCTCAAAGTTTGGGCCGTGTGTTCAACGTTAAGTATTTGAGCTGTGTTCAAATTTCAAAATCAGTGGGCTGTGTGTTCACCTCAAAGTGTGTGCTGTGTGTTCAATGTCAAGTAGCTAAGCTGTGTGTTCAGATTTCAAAGTTTGGGCTGTGTGTTCAATTCTCAACAAGTGTGTGCTGTGTGTTCATAATCAATATACGGGCTGCGTGTTCAGAAAGTCAGAGTGCTTGAACTGTGTGTTCAAGATGCAAACAGAACGCGGTGTTATAGACTAAACATTCAAAACAAGCTGTGTGCTTGAGTGAGCAGATAAACATGGCAAAAGCACGAAATGCACGGAAAATGCAAAATACATTGCGGAAAATGTAAAAGTGAAGTAAATACCTCTCGTGCCTGATGAGAGAGGTGAGACTCCGACTCCCGCAGTAGTAGATCTATAGGCGCTCGCTCATCAAAGTCAGTAAAGTGGTAGAAAACTGCCTGAGGAAGGACGTGCTCCTGAGGATGGTACCTCTCGGGATCAAACAGCTGAACTCTCGAGGGCAAGGACATGATGTCCGGCTTACCCCCGACACCTGGAGAACCTCCACCATTTGGGAAATGACCAGCCATCTTGAAAAATCTGCAAAAAGGAGCAAAAATGAGCGAAATGAGCCAAAATTGGAAAAAGTCAACAAAAGTCAACTCTCGGTAAATGAAAAAGTCAACAAAAGTCAACTCCCAAGAAAATCTTCCAAATGTTGAGACAAACTTACCTCAAGTGGTGAAAATGAGAAAAGAAGCACCGAAATCAAAATTTAATCGGTTCAAAGTGACGGCCCGAAAGATTTCGAAAACAACTTGCGTGGGCGTTGGAAAAGCGATAGAAACCTGAATCGAGGAAGAAAATGGTTTGGGAAGGTAGAGACAATTTCGGAGTTGAGTTGTGAGGAAAATGCTTTGGATAAGCACATTTAAAGAAAAAGAGTAAAGGACCCTACCCCTGGATCTGGGCTAGATGGCGTAGGCCACCTTTTTCTGGCGGGGCCGGCCACCTCTCTCTCAAACATGGCCGTGACCTCTCCCTTGGACCATACATGGCCGGCAGCATTCCCAAGGTGGCCTCCAAGCTCCCTGCAAATTTTGGTGATGATTGGAGTCTCCGGCACCCAAGAAAGTACAAGGAAAGTGCACTTTTCGTCGCAAAACCTCTCCGCGGGAACTTCAACTCCAACTTTCAATGTGTGTTTCATCATTACTCGCCGAGAGCAAGGTGTATCCTTTTGAATACGTTGTGACCTTCCCGGGAGGTAAACCGGAGGTCGCGATTGAGCCACCTTCGTCGAAACTCGCATTACTTTGCTCGTTGTTTCGTTTCAAAATGTGCATTTGAGTTTATACTTATCTTGCATTGTTATGCACGTCACTTGCATTCTCATGCACACCACTTGCATTGTTCTGCACTTTTTATTCATACCCCCATGCTTAAACTCGCGTTGTCACGCGCGTCGCTTCTTGCATTGCGATGCACTCACCCATCAACACCGCATTTGCCTGCATCCGATATCACACTGAACATATGTTGCTAACTATGTTGTGCTTGTTGAGTTTCTTCGTTTTGCAGGCACGGTATTGTATGTACGGTTCATTTGAGGCTCCTGCGACCAGACAAGCCGCACAGGTATTGTATCTTCTCCGTGTGAGATGTGGCGAGAATTCAATGATTCTCCGCATTCTTCAACTGCATGAAATGTAGTATTACTTTGCATTCTTGCTTAAACCTGTTGCATCTATTGTGAATATTTGCTTCGTTACAGCTTGCTACTTCGCATGATCATTGAGTTACATCCAGCTTTATGTATATCACTTCGCATTTTGCCCCCCGCCTGCGGGCATGCCTGCGGGCACATTTCTTTGTTATCTAGTATGTTTGTCTAAGTCTTCGGCCTTGTCAAAAATGGGTTGTCTCTGGGCTTTGACATTCACTCTCGTCACTTATGACTTTCAAGTTCTGTCAAAGAGGGGCAACTGTAGACACCCCATTTTTGACCGACCTTAAGACTCAAACATCACTGATTGAGCGCTTGGTGATGTTGTATATTGTGCTCGTTCTGAGGTTGCAGAATCACGGCTGCGAGCCTTGCCACCGGACTTCCGGACTCTTTTGTGCCTTGCCTCGGTTTGCGAACCAAGCCCCGTTTTCTTCGTTTTCTCTTCCCGAAGGGAGGGAGAGGTCTCGTAGACCATCTCTCAGTGGCCATAGGCTACGTTTCGTGGTCGTAGGCCATTTTTCCCGTTTGGAGCCCGGTTCCCGGTTTTCGGAGCCGTCGGCCCTGTGCCTCGGTTCGGGACTGCTTAACCACCTCCGTTTGCTCTGGTTTTTGGCATACACCTTATTTCCTCCCTTTTGAGGGACACTGTGGCTCGAAAGACCAACTTCGTGGTCAAACGCCACCTCCGGTGTTTAACAGTCAGTTTTCGGAGCCCCGGGCTGCGCATTTTGGCCCCCGAACCTTCGTTTTACATCGGTTTGGGTTCATTTTTGGTGGAGACCTTATTTTCATTGCTAGGAAGGTTGTAAAAGGGTGGGAGGCCACCAATTGTTCTGAAGACCAGCTTTATTCCTTTGTCGCTCTTCATCGCCCATTTTCTTCACTAGAAAGCTGACTTTTTCCATTCCCGGGCCACTTTTTCTGACTTTCCTCCACACCATTGTGTTGTACACACTTGGGAGGCCACCAATATGGATAGGCCGGCCATCAACTCTTCCTGACCCTTTTGAACCCCTCTAAAAAGTTGGTTTTTCTCTCTCTTGGGTTATATTTTCTAATTTTTCTCTACATAGCTGTGTTGTACACACATGGGAGGCCACCTTTTTGGGGTGGCCGGCCACTAACTGAACTTGACCCTTTTGACCCTGGCCAGCCGGCCATGTTCCTCTCTCCTGGTTCCTTACAGCTGTACCCTCTGTTTTAACCCAAACCCCTGCCCGGGAATCTGCCCTTTTGGGGGGGAAATTTGAATTTGGTTTTCCCTCCCTTTTCCCTTGGCCTTTCCTCTATAAAGCCATCCCCCCAGCTCCATTTCAGAGGGTTAGAAATTTTGGTTAGAGCATTATACATACAACTTCCATATCTCTCTCATCCAAGCTCCAAAACCCTAATTTCTTGGCCATTTTTACCCTACAACCCATAGCACCACACCTCCACACTCCATTCCAGCACTTTGGAGGACATTTGAAGAGGTTGGGAGCTCAGAAATTTGGTCCAAAAGCTGCTGGTTTGCTGCTCTTCAAGGGTGAGTTCTCTCTTCCCCTTTTCTAGTCTTTTCTTGCTTCATCTATAAGCCATATTTCTTACATTTTTGGGCTCCGACCCAAACTGGAAATAGTCTTATTTTGAGCTTATCTTCATGTTTTATCAAGGAACTTTCTCTGTTTGAGGCCATTTGTTACCCCTTTCCCTTTATCTCGCTTTTAGGCCTATTTCTTGCATGATATATTAGCCCTATTTTTAAGCATTTTGGGACTTCGAGCCAAACTGTAAAGTGCCTTATTTTGAGCCCCTCTTCAACTTTGTTGAAGGGCTCTTCACTGGTTGAGGCTAGCTACTGCCTTTTGCTCTCTATCTCTCTTTTAAGGCCATTTTTGCATCATATTTTAGCCCTACTTGTGATTATTTTTGAGACTTGACATAAAATGTAAAGTGTCTTTTTTTGAGCGCCTCTTCAATTTTGTTGAAGGGCTTGTCTCTGTTTGAGGTCATTTTCTGCCCTGTTTGTTCATCCTCTCTTTTAGGGCTGTTTTTGCATGATATATTAGCCCATTTGTGAGCCCTTTTGGACCTTGACCTAAACTGAAAAAAGTCTTGTTTTGACATCATATTCATGTTTGGTTAAGGTCCATTCTCTGTTTGGGGCCATCTTTCCCTATGCATGCTTCATTCTTTCATGATTAGGGCTATGCATTAGAGCACTTGCATTGGCCATGGATTGGCCTCTTAGACACTGAAATCCAGTGGATTTTTAGTGGCTTTGATGCATTTTTGAGCCTCAAAATCAGAGGGGGGGTGCCCCCCTCTCACCTTGTTTTGTTTGATGGTCATTTTGGCCTTCCAAAGACGCCCTATCTTGCATGCTTTGTTGACTGATTTCAGGGCCAATTTGATGAGTTTTGGGACTATCATATTTGATTTTCAGAGTTTTTTGTGCCGTGATAAGTGTCCTTGATGCATGTGCTTAATAACCCCTTTGTATGCCCTCTAAAAGAACCCATCATTTGTGCATGTGTTGGTTGCATTTCAGAGGTTATTTGGGCATGTTTTGGCATATTTTATTCACTGATTTTTTCTGGTTTGATGAGTTCTCACTTGCATCATATACATGTCATGTAAATCATGTTTGCTAGTCAAAATTGCATGCTATGTTAGGCCATCTTGCTAGCATCTTTTGGTCATACTTTGAACTAGAAATGTTCATGTTTTAGGACTGCCTTGGTTCTGTATTTATGTTCCATGGTCAAATAATGCATACTTTGTATAGCTACAGGCCAATGCATGTGCCTAGTTTTGTGTTTCGGGACAATTCCATGCATTGGGTGCCATGTTTCCATGTTTCGGGGTCATTTTGCATCACATTTCAGTACTGAAATTCGCATGCTTGTATGCCATGATTCAATGCCTTGCCATGCCTTGTTAGAGTAGCATTTGTGCCTTAGGATCGGTCTTCAGTTTGCGCGCATGTGTGCACGCATCTTGAGTGTCTCATTTTCATCTCATGGCCACTGATGTGAGTGTGGCTGAGGTCCACTCATGTTGGTGTAAGTCCATCATGCATCGCGTATGCCATTTCATTTCATAGCATTGCGTATGCTAGGTTGCATGTTAGAGCATTGTGTATGCCGTGTTACATCGAGCATTGTGTATGCCATTTCATAGCATTGTGTATGCCATTTCATAGCATTGTGTATGCTAGGTTGTATATTAGTTGCATTCATGCATGTCATGCATATTGCGTTGTGTTTGGGGTAGGAGTTAGCCCGAGCACGGGGAAACGAGGGACGTTTCGTACTCTGAGTGATAGAACGTGTCTCAATTCCCGGTCGCCGACACTCTGGATTAACCATGATGGAGTCTTGGTCTTGTGGTGTTTATACGTGCATTCATTTCATATTGAGTCGTGCAATTTGACTCCTCGGCCATCATGCATCGAGATGCGTGATTGGTGGCATGAGGATCGAGGAATGCATACATATGTGAAAATACATTGCCATGCCCCTTTCTTGCTCTCTGTTGCAGCAAATCAGAAACCGGCAGTCTTTTGGAGCTTCGTGCAATATTCTGGGCTTAATTGTAAACAGAGGCTAATTGGGGCATCGCTGTGGATTTTCGCGCAAGGCAACTCAAACATGCATCATCCATCATCCGGAGCAGAGTCAAGGCAGTCCCTAGCTTGCATGCTTATTTATCGCCTTCCTTAGTTAATTTGTTAATTAGGATTTTGTATTTATTCGAACTGTAATTATTCATTTGGGACTGTATATTATTTATTCAGACCCTCTGCGCGATAGCAATATTGTAATAAGTGTGCGTGCGTGTGATGTATGTCTTCCAACCCCACGTCTTTCTCTCCCTTTTATTTACCAGCTTATGATGGTTAGATTAGGGCATGTTTCAATTAGCATACAATATGATAGCATGTTTGCATTCATTCATCTGTTTTGCATGCACTGGGCTCGGCGCATCATACTCACTGCATTGTATTTCAATTCCAAGTTGAATACATGTTAGCTGTAGCATTCCATATGCCATGTTTAGAATAGCCGAGCCTATCTTAGTTTCATTCCTGCATGTGTTGCATTAGGCATTTTTGTATAGTTAGGATCATGCATGATTTCTAATTAGCTTCTGTTTTGGCTTGGAGTACTCGGTAAGTGTTTATGCTTTAGCAACTTTGCATGTGTGTGAGTGACTGCCATGATAGCATGCTTACCATGAGGCTATTTGCTTATGTGATATAACTGCCTGAATGCCTGTGGGTGAAGGTTGGGTTATCTGGATTGGAATAATTCATTCACTGTGAGTTTTAAGCCCACTAGATAGTGGCAAAACCATGTTTTTCTAAGCCTACCTGAGGGTGGCAAAATCTTAAGCCTACCTGTGGGTAGCAAACCATCTTTCAAAAAACAAACATGAAATGTTTTGTTCCAATTCAGGCGATCCAGTCTATACTTGTATGTTGTGCGCATCACATAGTAAATCTAGGCTAATAACCGGAATAAGAACGCATAATGTTTTCAAAACTAGATATCATGGTTAGTAGAGGCCGATCTTTGATCGGGCGAGTGGGGGTGCTCACGAAGTGACCTTCCCCAATCGTACCCAAGTTCCCGAGCCGAGGCAACTTTGGTGATAATGGACACATGGCCTTAGGCAACGAGTCAGGGTTTCCTAAATTTTCCAAAAATAAAATATTTAGGTGGCGACTCTGTATCTGGCAAAGCAGTCTATGTTTGGCACTTCTTTTCTAAAAATCTGTTTTCTCAAAATAATTTGCCGGATTTGGACTCTTTGGTTCAGATTACGAACCGTGACAATTAGAGTCCTGAACTGTAGTGAGCCCAAAATGAACGGAACGGGACTCATCCCTCCCGGGGCGTTCGGGGACGTCTACAGGTTGGAAGACATACATTACACACACGCACACTTATTACAATTGCCCTTGCTCGGAGGGTCCGAATAAATAATTACAGTCCAAATAAATAATTAAATATTACAAAACCCTAATTAATTAACAAATTAACTAGGAAAGCAAAATAAACTAATATGCAAATCCATGGACTAACATGCAACCTAGCATACGCAATACTATGGACTAAAATGGCACACACAATGCACGATGGACTTACACCAATATGAGTGGACCTCAGCCACACTCACATCAGTGGCCATATGATGGAAATGAGACAACCGAAATACAAGCAAACATGCGCGAATGCAATGGACTGATGCTAAGGCACAACATGCAACTCTAACAAGGCATGGCAAAGGATGAAACATGGCATAGAATGGCGCATGATACAGCTTTGAAATGGCAAAAAATATGGTCCCGAAACATG
Organism: Camellia lanceoleosa; assembly: GCA_025200525.1. NCBI lineage: Eukaryota > Viridiplantae > Streptophyta > Magnoliopsida > Ericales > Theaceae > Camellia > Camellia lanceoleosa. Next base: position 27,148,946 of record CM045772.1, on the reverse strand, counting down.
CAAATATGGCACACAATGCAAGCTAGGGGGCCCAGGTACCGAATTTAATGAAGTGCGTTACACTAGAGGTACTCAAAGCAATGCACCAAAGGCAAAACCAACCCCAAACAAACCCTAGGCAGGTCTAAAATAGTGGGGAAATGGCCTAAAATGATGGCTCAGAATGCAACGAAATGGAGCTCATTCAATGGTCCGAAAACAAGGCATACAAGTCCGACTCTCAAACATATTTAAAGAGTACAAAACATGGCAATATGGCATTCAAACAAGCTCTGAAATATGATGTATAATGAGCCCAAAACATGAACACACCTCAGTATATGCATGGAATGAACCTCAAAACTCAAAGTTAAGCATGGGTGTTGAACTACAAGTATGCAAAACGAACATCATTCAACCATGAGACCCAAAAATAGAGCTAGGGCAGTCCAAAATAAGCACAATATAAGTTTAAGGCATGTCCAAAAAGTGTTAAAATCAAGGGTCAACAAAGCATGCAAAGAAAGCTAGTGAACCATGATTTACACTACACGTATATGAAGCATATTGTAACACCCCTCGTCACTGATCACTGATAAACTACCGATTACTGCGAAACTGAGACTGATTATGATAAGTAATTGAACTGATTAAAATACTGAATTGACTGATTGAAATCTGAAACTGATTGATTGATGTTTTAGGACCATCATAATTTATGTGATTTTGTGGCATATTCAGTTAAAAAAAAAAGAAGTGATTTGGTATGATTAAGTTAGATTAAAATAAGTTAAATTGCATTGTTGCACTTATTTACATTTTTGCCACATTAGTGGCCCACTCAATATAACATAATTGAGCCTTATTACACTTGCACAACACATTTCATCAGCCTTGTTGAGTGTCCTAGCCGACCAAGAGTGAGAGATAAGAGAGTTGTGCTTTCAACATAGAGAATTAGCTTGAATCTTGAGGAATTGAAGTGTAAATTGGCAAATTGAACCTTTAGACTTGTCATTGAGGAACCTAGGTATGTATTTCATCCTCTAAATTGCATGTTTAAGCTCTATCTAGCATGGATCATGATAGTTTAATGAGCTAAGTCAAGAATTGGTCATGTAGTGTTGGATTAAAGCTTGTATCATGCATGCATGTGTTTATCCTTGCATTTTGATGTTGATTTCATAGCAATTGGTGCATGCATGTTCATAATAGTGTGATAGTCCATGATTTCATCTTATTTTGAAAAGAATTGGCTCATTTGAGCTAGCATTGAAGCTTTGAATTGATCTAAACTCATGCATGTCATGTTTGGATTATGTTCTTGAAATTTGGTTTGAAATTGGATTTAATTGAAACACCCTTGGGCTTTGATTTATCAAATTGATCATTAAAACATGTAATATTATGGGTTTTGAAGTATTTTCCAAAAAATTAGCCCAAGAGAATCGAAATTTGTGCATAAAAACTTGATTTTGAGCTTGAGGTTTAAATCTGGGAATTCCAGATTTTGAACTCACGCTCGAGCGGGGTTACTGGCGCTCGAGCGTGAAATTAAATCTCGATGGTTCCCAGAGTTTGCATTTTGATGTCCGCCGGCGGGTATTGGATGCTCGAGCGGGACCTTGTGTCTTACGCTCGAGCGGCTATCAAGTGCCCATCAAGCGTGATTTTCGAATATCCAGTACTTTTGACTGTTTTACAGACCGCTCGAGCATGGGAAATAATGCTCGAGCGGGAACCTTTGTCTGCATGTCTGCTATAGCGGAGTAACCTATGCTCGAGTGGGACCCCTGTTTTCTGAAAATTCTGCAAAATGTTTTGAAGTGCATCTTTGCATCCTCATTCCATCCTAGGCATTCTTCGGCCTAGTTTAAGGCATTTTAATAAGGATATAGATATAGAACAGATCGAGGCAATTAGGGATTAAGTTATTATCTTTCCCAACTGTGTAGCTTAGCGTGTGTTCGTTCTGTAAACTGTGAGGGTTGGCGATTGGAGACGCGCTCTAGCTTTACTGCAGCCCAGGACTCTGTGAGTAACGATTGTGTAAAGATATGTTCAACTGTGAATATTTTCGACTGTTTTCTGAATTGATACTGTTAATCGAATGAATGTATGTCATATATTCTAAACTGTATTGTGGCATCCTTAGCAACTACTATTTACTGTTACTGTTACAGAGATCTTTGTTGGTTTCTTTGTTGGAACCACTACTGTTTACTGATTGATGGCCATCACTGACTATTCGGTCTTTCAAGACCTATTGTTTACTGTACTGCTATGCTAATGGATGTACCACATACAACTGAATGACTGAATGACTGATATGCTGATTATTGAACTATTTTTCATTACTGTAAGGACATTGATTCTTAACCCCTTTACGCATTATGTTATTCACTAGGCTTTAGCTCACTGCTTATATATATATGTAGGTGAACAGGCACCAGACTGGGGCTAGAAGCGTCGGGGCAAACTCCAGTTTTGTCAAGCCAACTACTGTGCCTCACTGCGAGGTTCCAAGCCCGCAAGCCATGGTGAAGGGTGTTTTATTTCCCCTGCCTCTGTGTCTATTTTGTATAATCGTATAAAGCATAGCAGATTATATTGTTAATAGGGATTTAGTCCCTATTCTGAATGATTGTAAATATTGTGCACACTGTTCTGTACTGAGTATATATATATGTATGAAAAGTCTTTTTGCATACTGGTATCCTGACTCATTGGACATTGTTTATTTATCGCTTTTGGCTTTTGCCATGCCCTCATTTTGTTTTATCAGATATTGTTAAGCAGGCCTTTGGTAATCTCAGATTACTGGCCGGTTACGGTGCTAAACTCGTAGGGGCGGGTTTGGGTTGTGACAGAGTGGTATAAGAGCGATACTCAACCACGAGTCATATCGCACACACGTGTCCAAATGAGCTATAGGGTGTCCTAGAAAAGTGATTAGGGCATTATATGAGCATGATAAGTGTGTGGCTATGACATGACTGAATAAATGCTAATGTGATAAACTGTTTAAGTATACAACCGCTTATGTTGATAATTGCTATAACTGCATATAGTGGAATGGATAATACAAGAACTGCAAATGAATCCTCATCCTCATCCTCTGAGGCAAGAATGGCAAGACTGGAGAGAATGATGGAATTGATAACTGAAAGATTGAATCAACAACAGAACCAACAGCCCCCGCCTCCTCCTCCGGTACAGCCGGAACAGAATGTCAATGGTAATGATGGGGACATAATTGCTCTCACCCACAAGTTCAGCAAAATGAAACCGCCATCCTTCCAGGGAGGCCTTGAACCGTTAAAAGCTGAAGCATTGGTTCTTGAAACAGAAAAATTGTTTGAGGTTTTTCCATGCTCTGAAGCACATAAAGTACTGTTGGCCACCTTTACTCTGCAAGAAGAAGCTAGAAGGTGGTGGATCCTTATCCGTGATGACAACATGGTAATGACTTGGGCTCAATTCAAAGGGGCCTTCTTCGAGAAATATTTCCCACAGTGTGTCAGAGACAGAAAAGTAACTGAATTTGAATAGCTGAGACAGGGCACAATGATTACAAGAAGGCTAGAAAGTTTGAAGGCGGCCTGAATGTTGCAATACTGGACAGAATTAATGTTTTGAAGCTACCGAACTATGTAAATGTTCTTGACCGAGCTTTGATGGCTGAATCAAACATCGAGGCACTGAAAACTGAAACACCAGCGTCTGAATGGCGTGGTAAAAGGCAGGGTTTCAAGTTCAAGAAAGGCAAGCATAACCCATTAAACAAGAAACAGAATACGGGGTCAACAACTAGCCCCAGCCAAGGGAGTGGTTTCATACCACCCTGTTCTGAGTGTGGCAGGAAGCACAAAGAGGTTTGTTACAAAATATCTGGAGCTTGTTACAGGTGTGGCAAGGTGGGCCACATGGTTAAAGACTGCTCCTCTATTCCGCAGGCCAATAGCAAAGCTACACCAAGCGTGGCAGCATCAATTGTTGCACCAAAACCGAACCTTAAAACTACCGGGAAAGAGCCCATGAGGCAGGGCTGAGTGCTCGCCCTAGTACCGGGAGACGTCCAAAATACCGAGACCGTAGTGTCAGGTATTCTCTCTATTTGTACTCAAAATGCATATGTACTGATTGATTCAGGGTCTACACATTCTTATGTATCGCATGCTTTTTTGCGAAAATTGAATGGACCCTTAGAACCCATGAATTACTTGTTAGCTGTATCATCACCTGTTGGGGGATCCATGACTTGTGCATACATGTACCCTGCTTGTGAAATTATTGTTGGAGATGCACATTTGTTTATTGACTTACTGCTTCTGAACATTGATCATTTTGATGTAATATTGAGGATGGACTGGTTAACGAAATATCATGCCTCCATAGACTGTGTAACGAAACAAGTAGTTTTTCGTCCACCGGGTTTGCCTGAATTTGTGTTTAATGGAAGTGGAGTAGTACCTCCTCCGTATTTGATTTCATCTGTGAAAGCTGTTAAATTGATTAGAAAGGAGTGTAAGGGGTATTTCTGTTCTGTATTGACTGTACCTACTGATGTTAAAACTGATGTGAACTGTATTCCTATAGTCAGAGAATTCCCAGATGTGTTTCTAGATAATCTGCCAGGGGATTTGGTTGAAAGGGAGATTGAGTTCACCGTTGATGTGATTCCGGGATCACAGCTAGTGTCTAAAGCTCCTTACCGAATGGCTCCAACTGAATTGAAGGAACTGAAAGTGCAACTGCAAGAACTGCTAGATAAGAAGTTCATCAGGCCTAGTACTTCGCCATGGGGCGCTTCTGTTTTATTTGTGAAGAAAAAAGACGGCTCACTGAGACTGTGTATTGACTATCGTGAACTGAACAAGGTAACTGTGAAAAATAAATACCCATTGCCTCGTATTGATGACTTATTTGATCAGTTATAGGGTGCTCAAATGTTCTCTAAGATCGATCTCAGATCAAGATACCATCAGTTGAAAGTTAAACCAGAAGACATTGACAAAACTGCTTTTCGAACGAGGTATGGACATTACGAATTTTTAGTTATGCCTTTCGGAGTTACCAATGCACCTACTGCATTTATGGACCTCATGAACAGAATCTTTAAACCATACCTTGATGACTTTATTGTTGTATTCATAGACAACATACTGATTTATTCCAAAAGTATAGAAGAACACGAACATCATTTGAGACTTGCCCTACAGACCGTAAGAGAACAGAAACTTTATGCTAAACTGTCTAAATGTGAGTTCTGGCTTGATCATGTTATGTTTTTGGGACATGTTATGTCACGACCCAAACCCGGCCCTATGGGTTTAGCATCAGAATCGCCAAGAATCCGAGATTACAAGGCTGCTAATGATACAAGAAAAAGCGAGTCTGTGGGCTGGCAGAAGCCAATACAAAAAATAAATAATGTCCAATGAGCTGTGACGGTCTGTATGCCAAAAAGATTTTCATACATATATACAGAACAGTACATATACATACATGTCATTCACACATTCAGAACGGTACAGTCTATACTAACATTTTACAGTCATTCAATACAGGGACCTAATCCCTTGATAACAGTACAATACAGTAGATAACAGTCTATGCAGTGGTACAAACAGTAACAGGGACAAACGGGGGACATAAAACACCTCAAGCCATAGCATGGCGAACTCGGAACCTCGCAGTGAGGCACGGTGGTTGGCTTGACAAAACTGGAATAACCCTGACGCTCCTAGCTTCGGTCCGGTGCCTGTACACCTACATATATATGTGAGCAGTGGGCTAAAGCCCAGTGAATAACATAAAGCGTAAAGGGGTTTAGAATGGATGCCCTTATAGTAATGAAAACAATTCAATTCAATCAGTTTATCAGTAGTTCAGTACAGTAAACAGTCATATGTGGTACATCCATTGGCATAGCAGTAACAGTAGGTCTTATAAGACCGAACAGTAATGATGGCCATCAATCAGTAAACAGCAGTGGTTCCGACGAGGGAACCGACAGAGATCTCTAGAATAAAGAATAAAGAAATGAGGGTGCTAAGAATGCCACAGTACAGTTCAGAAATAAATGACATACATTCATTCAGTGATCAATATCAGTTCAGTAAACAATTCAGTTCAGTGTTCATAAAATAATCATTTGAACATATCTTTACACAATTGTTACTCACAGAGTTCTGGGCTACAGCGATCTAGAGCGTCTCCTCGGAAAGCCAACCCTATACAGTTAACAGATTGAACACACTAAGCTATACAGTTGCGAAAGATAATAATTTAATCCCTAGATTACCTTGGTGTGTTTTACATCTATATCCTCCTCAAGATGCCTTAAATATGCCCTAGGAATGCCTAGGATGAAAAGAGGATGCAAAGATGTACCTTGGAACACTTAACAATTTTTGCTGAAAACAGGGGTCTCGCTCGAGCGAGGCTTTCTTCGCTCGAGTGGACATACAGACAAAGGAGCTTCGCTCGAGCGTGGATTCCGTCGCTCGAGCAGACTGCGTGCTACAATAAAAATGCTGGATGCTCAGATTTTACGCTCAATGCTCGCTCGATGCTCGCTCGAGCGTGAGACACAGCTCTTTGCTCGAGCGTAGGTCTCTTCGCTCGAGCATACGCCTGCGCGCACCAAGATGCTGAGAGCTTGAAATTTACGTTCGAGCCACCATTCCCTCACTCGAGCAGAGCTCAAAAGAAATGATGGTCGCTCAAGCGCAGAATCCTTCGCTCGAGCGTAGAGGCCAAATTCTGGAATTTCCAGATTTGCCTTCCAAGCCCAAACCAAGTATTCCAAAGCTCAAAAGTCAACCTCTTGGACCCAAATTCTGGAAAACACATCCAAACTCAATATACAACAGTTACAAAGCTCAATTTGTGAATTTAAAGCCCAAGAGTGAGTCAATTAAATCCAAATTTCAAACCCAATTTCATGAACATGAAGAACATGCAAACATGCATGAATTCAAACTATTTCAAAGCTTCAAAACATGTTATAATGAGTTCATTCTTTTTAAAACAAGATGAAAACATGGATTCTAACAATAATATGGACATGCATGTATTAAACTCCATGTGATCAACCTCAAAATGCCACAATGTAGACATGCATGCAACAATTGAGCTTCAATTCAACATGCTAGAATCAATTCATGACTTAGCTCTACAGTTGACATGAATCATGCAAGGATTAACTTAAATACACAATAAGGAAGGTGAATCTCCTTACCCAAGTCTCTAATCACTAGACTAGATGCTCAACTAGGCAATTATGCTTCAATTTCTTCAAGCCTCCAAGTAGTTCAAGATGAACTCACTCTAACTCTGCAACCTCTCTCTCTAATTCGGTGGGCATAAAAGAAGGAGCTGATGAAATGTTTTTGTTAAGTATAGATAGGCTCAAAATGTTTTGTAGGTAGTGCCCCACTAGATGGCAAGGTAGTAAATATGCCAAACTATGCAATTCATCAATAATTAATCTAATTTAACCATACAAAATCACATTTCAATTAAATGCACCATAAAATCACATAAATTATGATGATCATAAAATATCAATTAATTTCCGGTTCGACCGCCGATAAGGCCTTCAATTTACAGTTTAAACCTAAAAACTGAACAGAAAACTAAACATTCGAACAGATAAACATGCAATTAAACAGATACAGTTAATCGATTCAGTTTCGGGTTTCAATCAGTCAGTCCAGTATTTCGATCAATTCAATCATCAGTCTTAATTTAGCAGTAATCGGTAATTAATCAGTCACCAGTGTGAGGGTTATTACAGTCTCCCCTCCTTGAAAAGAGTTTAGTCCTCTAAACTCGGGTTACCTTTATTCTGGAAGAAAACAGGGTTCAGTGGAAACAGTTCAGGGTATCTCTTGGCCATGTCATCTTCCCTCTCCCAAGTGGCATACACGCCACCATGGTTTTGCCAGTCGACTTTCACTAACGGAATCTCTTTGTTTCTCAGTTTCTTGATCCGTCGGTTTACAATCTGTATAGGCCGCTCCTCGTAAGTGTAGTCATCACTCAACACCACACGAGTAGGCTCAATCACATGGAACGGATCCCGAAGATAATCTCTCAACATAGAAATGTGAAAGACGTTATGCATATGCTCTATTTCAGGAGGGAGCACAACTTGATACGCCACCGGATTGATTTTCTCAATTACCTCATACGGCCCGACGTACCTCGGCGCTAACTTGCCTTTGACTCCGAAACGAGTCTGGCCTTTCATTGGTGTCACTTTCACAAAAACGCGATCACCCACTTCATATTCTCTGTCTCGTCTGCTAACATCCGCATAACTTTTCTGTCGGCTCTGTGCAGTTTTCAGTCTCTGTTGAATCAGTTTCACTTTTTCAGTCGTTTCGTACACAATCTCGGGCCCAAGCAAAGGCCCATCTCCGACTTCTGCCCAGCAGATCGGAGATCTACATTTTTTTCCATACAATGCCTCGAAAGGCGCCATACCAATACTTGAATGGAAGCTATTATTGTAGGCAAATTCAACTAAGGGCAAATGGCTTTCACAATCTCCCTGAAAATCAAGGACACACATTCTCAGTAAATCCTCCAGAGTCTGGATGGTCTTTTCTGACTGGCCATATGTCTGAGGATGGTAGGCACTACTCAGTCTCAATTCAGTACCCAATGCAGTCTGTAGGCTTTGCCAAAACCTCGATGTGAACTTCGAATCCCTGTCAGAGACAATAGACACAAGCACTCCATGCAATCTAACAATTTTATCAATATAGAGTATAGTCAACTTGTCTGCATTATAAATTGTCTTGACAGATAAGAAGTGAGCAGATTTAGTCAGTTTATCAATAATAACCCAAATTGAATCCATACCTTTTCTGGAGCGAGGCAAACCAACGATAAAATCCATCGTGATATGCTCTCATTTCCACTCTGGTATGGGTAAGGGTTGTAGTAAGCCTGCGGGTCGCTGATGTTTAGCTTTAACTTGTTGGCAATGAAGACATTTCGATACAAAGTCAGCAATTTCTTTCTTCATTCCCGGCCACCAGAAATTCAATTTCAAATCTTGATACATTTTCGTATTCTCCAGATGGATAGAAAATTTTGAGTTGTGGCCCTCTTGCAGAACTCTTCTTTTCAGTTCAGTATCATTCGGTACATACAGTCTTTCCTGAAATTTCAATACGTTGTTTTCAAATTTGAATCCCGGTCTCGGTTTAGATTCTCTTTCTTCGATGATCTTCTTCAAGAAGTCATCATGTTGCTGTTTCTCTTTAATTTCTTCAATCAGTGCCGGTTGTGCATAAATGGCAGCTATTGTTCCACCTTGTTCTCTCAAAACAACTTCAATTTCAGATTTTTCAAGGTCACACAGCAGCTCTCTCTACCCGGTAAGCAAACAAGCTAAGTTCCCAATCGATTTCTGACTCAAAGCATTGGCAACGGTGTTGGCTTTTCCCAGATGATACAGGATCTGTAGGTCATAATCTTTAATCAGTTCTAGCCATCTCCGTTGTCTCATGTTCAGTTCTTTCTGGGTGAAGAAGTACTTCAGACTCTTGTGATCGGTATATACTTCACATGTTGCCCCACACAGATAGTGACGCCAGATTTTTAGTGCAAATACTACTGCAGCAAGTTCCAGATCATGGGTTGGGTAGTTCTTTTCATAAGGCCTCAGTTATTGGGAAGCATAGGCAATTACTCTCCCATTCTGCATCAAAACACATCCCAAACCCTTATGAGAAGCATCACTAAATACAGTATAACTATCCGTACCTGAAGGTAGGGTAAGAATCGGTGCAGTTACGAGTCGAGTTTTCAACTCTTGGAATCTTTGATTCCTTTTGTCGATCGATCAAATGTTATCCCTACGTGTCAGTTGAGTCAATGGTAAGGCAATCTTGGAGAAATCTTTGACGAATCTTCTGTAATATCCAGCCAAACCGAAAAAGTTTCGGACTTCTATCACATTTGTTGGTTTAGGCCAGTTCACTACAGCTTCAATTTTCTGCGGATCCACAGAAATCCCATCTTTGCTAATAACATGTCCCAAAAACATAACATGGTCAAGCCAAAATTCATATTTAGACAGTTTAGCATAAAGTTTCTATTCTCTTAAGGTCTGTAGGGCAAGTCTCAGATGATATTCATGTTCCTTTCTAGTCTTAGAATAAATTAGGATGTCATCAACAAATACAACAATAAAGTCATCAAGGTACGGTTTAAAGATCCTATTCATGAGGTCCATAAATGCTGCAGGTGCATTGGTAACTCCAAAAGACATAACTAGAAATTCGTAATGTCCATACCTCGTTCTAAAATCAGTTTTATCAACGTCCTCTGGTTTAACTTTCAGTTGATGGTACCCTGACCTGAGATCAATCTTGGAAAATACTTGAGCACCCTGTAACTGATCGAATAAATCATCAATACGCAATAATGGATACTCGTTTTTCACAGTTACCTTGTTCAGTTCACGGTAATCAATACCAGCGATCTCGTGACGTCTTTCTTCTTTACAAACAGAACCGGTGCACCCCACGGTGAAGTACTGGGCCTGATAAACTTCTTGTCTAACAGTTCTTGCAGTTCCACTTTCAGTTCTTTCAGTTCAGTTGGAGCCATTCTGTAAGGAGCTTTCGATATGGGCTGTGTGCCCGGAATCACATCCACAGCGAACTCAATTTCCCTGTCAATCAAATCCCCTGGCAGATTCCCTGGAAAAACATCTGGGAATTGTTTGACTATAGGAATACAGTTCACATCAATTTTAACATTATCATTAGTAGACATAGTCAGTACAGAACACAGATATCCCTTACACCCCTTTCTGATCAATTTGACAGCTTTCACAGATGAAATCAAGTACGGAGGAGGTACAACTCCACTCCCATTAAACACAAATTCAGGCAAACCAGGTGGATGGAACACTACTTGTTTTGTCACACAGTCTATAGTGGCATGGTATTTTTGTAACCAGTCCATCCCCAGTATTACATCAAAGTGATCAATGTTCAATGGCAGTAAATCAATAAACAAATGCATATCCCCAACAATAATTTCACAAGCAGGATACATATATGCACATGTCATGGATCCTCCTACGAGTGATGATACGGCTAACAGATAATTCATGGGCTCTAAGGGTCTATTTAATTTCTGTGAAAAAGCATGCGACACATAAGAATGTGTAGACCCCGAATCAATCAGTACATATGCATTTTGAGCACAAATAGAGAGGATACCTGACACAACAGTTTTAGTATTTCGCACCTGTCCCGGTACTAGGGCAAACACTCGGCCCTGCCTTATAGGCTCCTTCCTGGTAGCTTTGGGGTTCGGTTTTGGTGTCACGGTTGATGCTGCGGCGCTACCTGCAGCTTTACTATTACTCGGAGCAGTGGAAGGGCAATCTTTCACCATGTGGCCCACCTTGCCACACCTGTAACAAGCACCAGAGATTTTATAACAAACCCCTTTATGATTCTTACCACATTCGGAACAGGTCGGTATGGAACCACTCCTTGGTACAGGCTATTTGTTGACCCCATACATTTCTTGCTCAATGGGTTATGCTTGCCCTTTTTGAATTTAAAATTCTGCCTTTTACCACGCCATTCAGATGCTGGTGTTTCAGTTTTCAATGCTTCGATGTTTGCTTCAGCCATCAAAGCTCGGTCAAGAACATTCACATAGCTCGGTAACTTCAAGACATTTATTTTGTCAAGGATTGCAACATTCAGGCCACCTTCGAATTTTCTGGCCTTTTTGTAATCGGTGTCCACCATGTGCGGTGCATAACGGGCAAGTTCAGTAAATTTTGTCTCATATTCCGCTACCGACATGGTGCCTTGTTTCAGTTGTTCAAACTCAGTTACTTTTCTGTCCCTGACACACTGAGGGAAGTATTTCTCAAAGAAGGCTCCCTTGAATTGAGCCCAAGTCATAACGGTATTTTCATCACGGATAAGCATCCACCACCTTCTAGCTTCTTCTTGCAATGTAAAGGTGGCTAACAGTACATTGTGTGCTTTAGAGCACGGAAACACCTCAAATAACTTCTCAGTCTCAAGTACCCAAGCTTCAGCTTTCAACGGTTCAAGGCCTCCCTGAAAGGATGGCAGTTTCAACTTGCTGAACTTATGGGTGAGAGCAATAATATCCCCATCATTAGCATTCACATTTTGTACATTTACATTACGTTACATGCAGGAGGAGGAGGAGGAAATTGTTGATTGATTGTTGGTCGATCTTGCATTATCAGTTCCATCATCCTTTCCATTCTGGCCATTCTGGCCTCGGTTGACGAGGATTCAGATTCATTTGCATTATCTATTTCATTATAAGCAGTTATAACAGTTTCAATCATAAACAGTTACAAATAGTTACATACTTAAACAGTTCATCATGTAAGCAGTCGCTCGTTTAAACAGATTAACACAGTAGCATATATTTAGTTATACCAACACACACTTTCCATGCTCATGTCATGCCCTAATCGCTCTTCTAGGACACCCTATAGCTCATTTGGACACGTGTGTGCGGTATAACTCGTGGTTAAGTATCGCTCTGATACCACTCTGTCACGACCTAAACCCGGCCCTATGGGTTTAGCATCAGAATCGCCAATAATCCGAGATTACGAAGGCTGCTGATATCTGATAAAAGCAATCTGAGGCTGGCGGAAATATCTGAAAATAAATAATGTCCAATGAGCTATGACAGTCTGTATGCCAAAAAGATTTTCATACATATATACAGAACAGTACATATACATACATGTCATTCACACATTTAGAACGGTACAGTCTATACTAACATTTACTGATCATTGATGCAGGACCTAATCCCTTGATACAATGCGATGACAAGAGATACTATGTAGTGGTACAAACAATAACAGGGACAAACGGGGGAAATAAAACACCCCAAGCCATAGCATGGCGAACTCGGAATCTTGCAGTGAGGCACGGTGGTTGGCTTGACAAAACTGGAATAACCCTGACGCTCCTAGCTTCGGTCCGGTGCCTATACACCTACATATATATATGAGCAGTGAGCTAAAGCCCAGTGAATAACATAAAGCGTAAAGGGGTTTAGAATGGATGCCCTTACAGTAATGAAAACAGTTCAATTCAATCAGTTTATCAGTAGTTTAGTATAGTAAACAGTCATATGTGGTACATCCATTGGCATAGCAGTAACAGTAGGTCTTATAAGACCGAACAGTAATGATAGCCATCAATTAGTAAACAGTAATGGTTCCGACGAGGGAACCGACAGAGATCTCTGTAACAGTAACAGTAAATAGTAGGTGCTAAGGATGCCACAGTACAGTTCAGAAATAAATGACATACATTCATTCAGTGATCAATATCAGTTCAGTAAACAGTTCAGTTCAGTGTTCAGAAAATAATCATTTGAACATATCTTTATACAATTGTTACTCACAGAGTTCTGGGCTACAGCGATCTAGAGCGTCTCCTCGGAAAGCCAACCCTATCTGATTATGATTGAACACACTAAGCTATACAGTTGGGAAAGATAATAATTTAATCCCTAGATTGCCTTGGTGTGTTTTACATCTATATCCTCCTCAAGATGCCTTAAATATGCCCTAGGAATGCCTAGGATGAAAAGAGGATGCAAAGATGTACCTTGGAACACTTAACAATTTTTGCTGAAAACAGGAGTCCCGCTCGAGCGAGGCTTTCTTCGCTCGAGCGCACATGCAGACAAAGGAGCTCCACTCGAGCGTGGATTACTCGCTCGGCCGAGCGTGTGCTCTGATAAAAATCTTTGGATGCTCAGATTTTACGCTCGATGCTTGCTCGAGCGTGAGACACAGCTATTCGCTCGAGCGTAGGTCTCTTCGCTCGAGCGTACGCCTGCGCCCACCAAGATGCTGAGAGCTTGAAATTTACGATCGAGCCACCATTCCCTCGCTCAAGCGGAGCTCAGAAGAAACGATGGTTGCTCGAGCGCAGAATCCTTCGCTCGAGCGTAGAGGCCAAATGCGAATTTCAGTTGCCTTCCAAGCCCAAACCAAGTATTCCAAAGATCAAAACTCAACCTCTTGGACCCAAATTCTGGAAAACACATCCAAACTCAATATACAACAGTTACAAAGCTCAATTTGTGAATTTAAAGCGCAAGAGTGAGTCAATTAAATCTAAATTTCAAACCCAATTTCATGAACATGAAGAACATGCAAACATGCATGAATTCAAACCATTTCAAAGCTTCAAAACATGCTATAATGAGTTCATTCTTTTTAAAACAAGATGAAAACATGGATTCTAACAATAATATGGACATGCATGTATCAAACTCCATGTGATCAACCTCAAAATGCCACAATATAGACATGCATGCAACAATTGAGCTTCAATTCAACATGCTAGAATCAATTCGTGACTTAGCTCTAGAATTGACATGAATCATGCAAGGATTAACTTAAATACACAATAAGGAAGGTGAATCTCCTTACCCAAGTCTCTAATCACTAGACTAGATGCTCAACTAGGCAATTATGCTTCAATTTCTTCAAGCCTCCAAGTAGTTCAAGATGAACTCACTCTAACTCTCCAACCTCTCTCTCTAATTCGGTGGGCATAAAAGAAGGAGTTGATGAAATGTTTTTGTTAAGTATAGATAGGCTCAAAATGTTTTGTAGGTAGTGCCCCACTAGATGGCAAGGTAGTAAATATGCCAAACTATGCAATTCATCAAAAATTAATCTAATTTAACCATACAAAATCACATTTCAATTAAATGCACCATAAAATCACATAAATTATGATGATCATAAAATATCAATTAATTTTCGGTTCGGCCGCCGATAAGGCCTTCAATTTACAGTTTAAACCTAAAAACTGAACAGAAAACTAAACATTCGAACAGATAAACATGCAATTAAGCGAATCTGATTAATTGATTGATTTGATTTCAATCGATCGATCGATATTTCGATCAATTCAATCATCAGTCTTAATCAGTCTTAATTTAGCAGTAATCGGTAATTAATCAGTCACCAGTGTGAGGGTTGTTACATGTTATTAGCAATGATAGAATTTCAGTTGATCCACAGAAGGTTGAAGTAGTAGTAAACTAGCCTAGACCAACAAATGTGACAATAGTCCGAAGCTTTTTGGGTTTGGCTAGATATTACAGAAGATTTGTTAAAGATTTCTCCAAAACTGCCTTACCGTTGACTCAATTAATGCAGAAGGGGATATCATTTGACTGGACTGACCAAAGAGAATCAGCTTTCCAAGAGTTGAAAACTCGGCTAGTGATTACACCTGTTCTTACCCTACCTTCTGGTACGGATGGTTTTACCATTTTTAGCGATGCTTCTTATAAGGGTTTGGGATGTGTTTTAATGCAGAATGGGAGAGTTATTGCTTATGCTTCCCGACAACTAAGACCGCACGAAAAGAACTACCCGACCCATGACTTGGAACTTGCTGCAGTAGTATTTGCATTGAAAATCTGGTGTCACTACCTATATGGGGCGACATGTGAAGTATATACCGACCATAAGAGTCTGAAATATTTCTTTACACAGAATGAACTGAACATGAGACAACGGAGGTGGCTAGAATTGATTAAAGATTATGACCTACAGATTCTGTACCATCCAAGGAAAGCCAACACCGTTGCCGATGCATTGAGTCGGAAATCGATTGAAAACTTAGCTTGTTTACTCACCGGACAGAAAGAGTTGCTTTGTGACCTTGAAAGATCGAAAATTGAGATTGTGTTGCGAGAACAAGGTGGAGCAATAGCTGCTATTTCTGCTCAACCGGCATTGATTGAAGAAATTAAAGAGAAACAGCAACATGATGACTTCTTGAAGAAGATCATCGAAGAAAGGGAATCTAAACCGAGACCGGATTTCAAATTTGAAAATAATGTACTAAAATTTCAGGGAAGACTGTGTGTACCGAATGACTCTGAACTGAAAAGAAGAGTTCTACAAGAAGGCCACAATTTAAAATTGTCTATCCACCCAGGGAACACAAAAATGTATCAAGACTTGAAATTGAATTTCTGGTGGCCGGGTATGAACAAAGAAATTGCTGATTTTGTATCAAAATGTCTTTATTGCCAACAAGTCAAAGCCAAACATCAACGACCCGCAGGCTTATTGCAGACCTTACCGATACCAGAGTGGAAATGAGAACATATTACTATGGATTTTATCGTTGGATTGCCTTGCTCCAGTAAAGGTATGGACTCAATTTGGGTTATTGTTGATAGACTGACTAAATCTGCTCACTTCTTACCTATCAAGACAATTTATAATGCGGACAAATTGGCTATACTCTATATTGATGAAATTGTTAGACTGCATGGAGTACCTGTGTCCATTGTTTCTGATAGGGATTCAAAGTTTACATCGAGATTTTGGCAAAGCTTACAGACTGCATTGGGTACTGAACTGAGACTGAGTAGCGTCTATCATTCTCAGACAGATGGCCAGTCAGAAAGAACCATCTAGACTCTGTAGGATTTACTGAGAATGTGTGTCCTTGATTTTTAGGGAAACTGGGAAAGCCATTTGCCTTTAGCCGAATTCGCCTACAACAACAGTTATCATTCGAGTATTGGTATGGCGCCTTTTGAGGCATTGTATGGCAGAAAATGTAGATCTCTGATTTGCTGGGCAGAAGTTGGTAGATGGGCCGTTGCTTGGGCCCGAGATTGTTTATGAAACGACGAAAAAAGTGAAATTGATACAGCAGAGACTGAAAACCGCCGAAGCGGAACAAAAAGTTATCTTGATGTCGAAGGCGAGAGAATATAAAGTGGGTGATCACGTTTTTGTGAAAGTGACACCGATGAAAAGCCAGACTCGTTTTGGAGTCAAAGGCAAGTTAGCGCCAAGATATGTCGGACCGTATAAGATTATTGAGAAAATCAATTCGGTGGCGTATCAAGTTGTGCTTCCTCCTGAAATGGAGCATATGCATAACGTCTTCCACATTTCTATGTTGAGGGATTACCTCCGGGATTCTTTCCATGTGATTGAGCCTACTCGTGTAGTACTGAGTGATGACTACACTTACGAGGAACGGCCTATTCAGATTGTAAATAGACGGATCAAGAAGTTGAGAAACAAAGAGATCCCGCTAGTGAAAGTTGACTGGCAAAACCATGGTGGCGTGTATGCCACTTGGGAAATGAAAGATGACATGGCTAAAAGATATCCTGAACTGTTTCCACTGAATCCTGTTTTCTTCCAGAATGAAGGTAACTCGAGTTTAGAGGACTAAACTCTTTTTAAGGATGGGAGACTGTAACACCCCTCGTCACTGATCACTGATAAACTACCGATTACAGCGAAACTGAGACTGATTATGATAAGTAATTGAACTGATTAAAATACTGAATTGACTGATTGATTGATGTTTTAGGACCATCATAATTTATGTGATTTTGTGGCATATTCAGTTAAAAAAAAAAAGAAGTGATTTGGTATGATTAAATTAGATTAAAATAAGTTAAATTGCATTGTTGCACTTATTTACATTTTTGCCACATTAGTGGCCCACTCAATATAACATAATTGAGCCTTATTACACTTGCACAACACATTTCATCAGCCTTGTTGAGTGTCCTAGCCGACCAAGAGTGAGAGATAGGAGAGTTGTGCTTTCAACATAGAGAATTGGCTTGAATCTTGAGGAATTGAAGTGTAAATTGGCAAATTGAACCTTTAGACTTGTCATTGAGGAACCTAGATATGTATTTCATCCTCTAAATTGCATGTTTAAGCTCTATCTAGCATGGATCATGATAGTTTAATGAGCTAAGTCAAGAATTGGTCTTGTAGTGTTGGATTAAAGCTTGTATCATGCATGCATGTGTTTATCCTTGCATTTTGATGTTGATTTCATAGCAATTGGTACATGCATGTTCATAATAGTGTGATAGTCCATGATTTCATCTTATTTTGAAAAGAATTGGCTCATTTGAGCTAGCATTGAAGCTTTGAATTGATCTAAACTCATGCATGTCATGTTTGGATTATGTTCTTGAAATTTGGTTTGAAATTGGATTTAATTGAAACACCCTTGGGCTTTGATTTATCAAATTGATCTTTAAAACATGTAATATTATGGGTTTTGAAGTATTTTCCAGAAAATTAGCCCAAGAGGATCGAAATTTATGCATAAAAACTTGATTTTGAGCTTGAGGTTCAAATCTGGGAATTCCAGATTTTGAACTCACGCTTGAGCGGGGTTACTGGCGCTCGAGCGTGAAATTCGTGCTCCCAATACTTTGCACTGTTTTGATGTCCGCTCGAGCGGGGTATTGGACGCTCGAGCGGGATCTTGTGTCTTACGCTCGAGCGGCTATCGAGCGCCCATCGAGCGTGATTTTCGAATATCCAGTACTTTTGACTGTTTTGCAGACCGCTCGAGCGTGGGAAATGACGCTCGAGCGGGAATCTTTGTCTGCATGTCTGCTCGAGCGAAGTAACCTATGCTCGAGCGGGACTCCTATTTTCTGAAAATTCTGCAATATGTTTTGAAGTGCATCTTTGCATCCTGATTCCATCTTGGGCATTCTTAGGCCTAGTTTAAGGCATCTTAATGATGATATAGATGTAGAACACACCGAGGTAATTAGGGATTAAGTTATTATCTTTCTCAACTGTGTAGGTTAGTGTGTGTTCGTTCTGTAAACTGTGTAGGGTTGATGACTGGAAACGCGCTCTAGTTTTACTGTAGCCCAGGACTCTGTGAGTAACGATTGTATAAAGATATGTTCAACTGTGAATATTTACATTGTTTAAGCAACTGTTTTCAATCGACATCTTTAATCGAATGAATGTATGTCATATATTCTGAACTGTATTGTGGCATCCTTAGCAACTCTTGCTTTCTTTATTCTTATTCGAAGATCTCTGTCGGTTTCTTTGTTGGAACCACTACTGTTTACTGATTAATGGCCATCACTGACTATTCGGTCTTTCAAGACCTATTGTTTACTGTACTGCTATGCTAATGGATGTACCACATCTGTTGAATAGTGAATAGTGATATGCTGATTATTGAACTATTTTTCATTACTGTAAGGACATTGATTCTTAACCCCTTTACGCATTATGTTATTCACTAGGCTTTAGCTCACTGCTTATATATATATATGTAGGTGAACAGGCACCAGACTGGGGCTAGAAGCGTCGGGGCAAACTCCAGTTTTGTCAAGCCAACTACTGTGCCTCACTGCGAGGTTCCAAGCCTGTTAAGCCATGGCTGAAGGGTGTTTTTATTTCCCCTGTCTGTCTCTGTGTCTATTTTGTATAACTGTATAAACTGATAGCACTGTACTATATTGTTAATAGGGATTTAGTCCCTATTCTGAATGATTGTAAATATTGTGCATACAGTTCTGTACTGAGTATATATATATATATATATGTATGAAACGTCTTTTTGCATACAGACTATCACAGCTCATTAGACATTATTTATTTACTGTTTTGGCTTCTACCATGCCCATGTACTCTGTTTTACTGTATTACTGTTAAGAAGGCCTTCGGTAATCTCGAATTACTGGCCGATTACGGTGCTAAACCCATAGGGGTGGGTTTGGGTTGTGACACATATGAAGGCTCACCAAACCAGCCAAAAATAGAAGTGTGCCATGCCAAAATATGCCCAAATAACCATTGAAACTCAGTCAATGTATGCAAGAATGATGGGCTCCTTTGAAAGGCCAAAAAGGGGGTTGTTCTACACATGCATGATGGACACACACAATGGGAGAACCACCTCTGGACAGAGGTTCTGAGGGTCCTAAACCCCACTAAAAAGAGCCTGAAATGGGTTTAGGAAACATGCAAATAAAGGCCCTTTGAAAGGCCTTGAATGAGATTGTTCTACGCATGCATCAAAGACACAAAATATGGCCAAAGGGGCTCTGGACAGAGTCAAGGCAAACCTCAAAACTCACCAAATAGGGCCTGAAATGTGGCTTCACAACATGCAAGTAGGAGCCTCTTTGGAAGGCCAAAAGGGCCAACAAACAAGACAATGAGAGAGGGGGTCACCCCCCTTTGATTCTGGCTCTCAAAACAGTGTGCTAGCCACTGAAAATCCACTGGATTTCAGTGGCTAGAAGGCCAAATAAAGCATGAAACAAAGGCCTAGATGCAAGGCTCAAAACAAGATGCAAACAAGCATACAAGGGGGTAGATGACCCCCAACAGAAAAATGCTCTTAATCAAATCTCAAGAGGGGCTCAAAATAAGGCTCTTTTCAGTTTATGACAAATCTCGAAAATGCTTGCAAGCAAGGCTAAGATAGGAAGCAAAATAAGCCTACAAAGAGGGATGGAGCATACAAGGAGGTAGATGACCTCAAACAGAAAAGTGTCCTTAATAAAACTTTAAGAGGGGCTCAAAATAAGACACTTTTCAGTTTAAGACAAAACCCAAAAATGCTTGAAAATAAGGCTAAAGAATGAAATAAAACAATGTCAAAATGGGGAAAATAAAGACTTACCCTTGTAGAAAAGACCTCCAGCAACTTTTGGACCAAGATGGTGAGCCTTCAACCTCTACAAATCAGTTCCAAGATGCTTGGATGGATGGTGGAGGTGTTGTGCTAAGGGTTGGTGTGCAAATGGCCAAGAATAATGGAGTTTAGAGCTTGGGATGGAGAGATATGGAGAGTTGTATGCAAAGTATCTTAACCAAATTCTTCAACCTTGCAAATGGAGAGGAAAGCCTCTCTTATAGAAGACAAAGGGCCAAGGCTTCTTAGAGAAGCCTCAAGTAAAGGGTGCAAGCTTCTAAAGGAAGCTAACCAAAAGGGTCAAGCTTCTTGAGGAAGCTAAACCAAAGGGGTCAAACTTCCTCAAGAAGCTTGACAAAAGGTCAAGCTTCTCCTTGAAGCCAAGCAAAAAGGGCCAAAGTTTCCTTAAGAAGACAAACAAAGGGGCAGAATCCCGGAGGAAGGGTCAAGTGCTTCACAGCTGGCACAGTTGTGTTGCACTCAAGAGGGCCAAAATGGAGATGGTTGGCCGACCAGGGTTCAAAAGGGTCAAGGTGCAAAGCTGGTCGGCCATACCAGAAAGGTGGCCTCCCAAATGAGTAGAATACAGTTGTATGGTGGGAGACTAGAAAATGTGACCCAGGAGAGAGGAAAACCAGCTTTCTAGCAAGGTTCAAAAGAGTCAAGAAGAAATACTAGTAATCCTACCCATATTGGTGGCCCTCCAAATGGGCACAACACAATGGTGGTATGGGAGACTTGAAATTGTGGCTCAAAAGTGAGGAAAACCAGCTTTTTGTCAAGAAAATCGGCTGGAGGAGAGAGAAAATGGTCTCCAAAAGAATTGATGGTCTCCCACTATAGTACCACCTTCCAAACAATGAAAATAGGGTCCATACCAAAAATGGACCAAGACAGATGCAAAACGAAGGTTCGGGGGCCAAAACGCGCAGTCTGGGGCCCAGAAAACAGGCTGTCAAGCACCGGAGGTAGCGTACGACCGCGAAGGTGGTCTCTCGGGCCACAGTGTCCCTCAAGAGAGAAGAAACAAGGTGTGTGCCAAAAACTGGAGCAAACGGAGGTAGTTAAGCGGTTCCGAACCAAGGCATACGGCCGACGGCTCCGAAAACCAGAAACTGGTCTCCGAACGGGAATAGTGGCCTACGACCACGAAACGTAGCCTACGACCACTGAGAGATGGTCTACGAGACCTCTCCCTCCCTTCGGGAAGAGAAAATAGAGAAAACAGGACTTGGTTCACAAACTGAGGTAAAGCACAAAAGAATCCCGAGGTCCAGAGGCAAGGCTATCAGCCGAGACTCTGCAATCTCAGAACGAGCACAATATGCATCATCACCGAGCGCTCAATCAGTGACGTCTGAGTCTTAAGGTCGGTCAAAAACGGGGTGTCTACACCATCGGCATCGTCCCCGTCACTGCCACTATCGCCGCCGTACTTCGGACACCACCAGAAATAAGGAGAAGGTATATTCACAATGGTATGGGAGAAGGCTTGAAAAAGGAATGAACCATTGTGGATGCAGATAATTTAAAAATCAATATTGAAATCGGAGGAGAAAACTCTCAAAACTCTTATTTCAGTTACAAAAAGTTCATATCTACACTCTAAAACTGTAGATTTATAATTAGAAGTGTAAAAATGATTGCTAGAGTATTGCCGAAGTATCGCTGAAGCATCATCGAAAATCTTTTACTCTCTCTCTCTCTCTCTCTCTCTCTCTCTCTTTGTGGAACTCAACTTTATATATGGAGGATTATAATAAGAGTTATCTAATAAAGTCTGTGATGAGAAGGACTATCTAAAGTCTACTCTTACACATATTTTGCAACTCAATGATGTTTGAAAGTAGGGGTGAGCGTGGGTCGGTTGCGGTCACAGAATTTCCAATCCACTATCTGTTCGCTAGATTGATAGATTGGAGAAAATCAATCCGCATCTGTCCGCTAATCCGGCGGATGTTGATTGAGCGGATTAGCAAATGGATGCGAATCGGTTTGGTGATTTAAAATTTTATAAATTTTCAACATAATTCAACTTGTACACTTCCTCCAAAAAAAAAAAAAAAAAAAAAAAAAAAAAAAAAAAAAAAGAAAAAAAGTATTAAAGTCAATAATTTAAAAAAGTATTACAATCACTACATGGCTCATCCAAAGAAAGAAAATTTGAAACTTTAGAATATTACAATCATGCATACTTCATCCATATATTACAATCCACATAAAATTATTACAATCTGTGATTCTTAAAATATAAAAATTAATCAAACCACTAAAACCATGAACAAAGTAGTAACAAAGATTATATGCCTCTGTATTATTACATCTATATCTATTTTTAAAAACAAAAACCAACTAGCATATATCATCTTTTTTATTTATTATTTTTAGAGTTAGATTTTTAAAAAAAAAATATAGATAAATAATACATTTATTTTTTTCAATTCAAAAAATATAGGGTAAATTACAAATACAACCCCTGAGGTTTGCTTAAAATACGAATTACCCCCTGTGGTTTGGAAAATTACAAATACCTCCCTATTAGAATTTTTTATTTAACAAAATTAATTGAAAAAATAAAAATTTTTAACTATTCACCTATACAATAATAAAATTATCTGAATTATTAATTGAAATAAAATTTTAACATTATTAAAAATTATTAATTAACTTGATGATTTATTAATAAAATGACTTATTTGTTATGAAATTAAAAACCTTAAAGGGCATAATGCAATTTCTAAAACTACAGGGGGTTATTTGTAATTTAAGTAAATCTCAGGGGTGTGCTTGTAATTTATCCAAAAATATATTCAAATTGAAAACTCTTTTTCAACCGAATATATTAAATAGAATATTTAAACTCTTTTTCAATTGAAAACACAAACATAATATCTAAATAAATTGAAAACACAAAGTCTTACAAATTACTGGGGATGCTCACGGTTTGGCGGTTCAGTTACGGCCAAAGGAATCTCAAATTCGCCATCTGTCCAAAACTAGGTAGATTGGAAAAAAAAATCAATCCGTAACTGTCTGCTCGTCATCACGCATCCGTCCAAAATGTAGCAAATTGATTCAGTTCGGTCCGGTCGGTTTGGACAAATCGGTATATCCGCTGCTCACCCCTATCTAAAAGTGCATACGATTATGTATGCCAATATGTAAGCGTGTGTCGATAACACGTAAGATATAGACTGGACCTATTAATTGATTTTTGACATGTTACCGAGTTTGAGAGATGAAAGAAGAATGCTTAACTCTCAAAATGCTTTATCCAACTTAATCATATTATATCAAGATTTTTTTTTTTAATAATTGAGTGTTCAAATCAATTTACGCACACCTCGACTAATTTAGAAATTCTGAAATTAACGATAAGACAAACTTCCAATGGTGATAAGTCATTTAGTTATCTTGATTGACTCTCACTAAGCCAAACCTCTTGAAATTATATTATATCAAGATTAGAGTGCATAGCACAAATGTCATTTATTTTATTTTTTGAAATAATGTGAAATGCCAGGGCTAAAAATTTCTTCTCAAACTTAGAATAGCATAAGCATAGTCATTTAAAAAACTTAGGCCTTGGGAATAAGTTTTTTTAGTAATTTTTTAGCTTTTTTGCTAAAATATGATGTAAAAAAATATATATATTTGAAATGACTTTTTAATTTTTTATGAAAAGATGTACAAAAAGTAGAGAGATAAGAAAGTATTTGACTTTTTGATATAAGTTGTTAGATTATTTATTTTTTTTAGTGATTTTTTAACTTTTTTACTAAAATTACCACTTACTAAATGAGACCTTAGCATAGCATAATGTTAAAATTCAAAGCCTGCGCAATAAATTCATATATTATATTATAAAATTGAACATTAATAAATTTAAATTTAGTTGGTACAAGTACTTAATGATTATCATTATATAGTTCTACCTTGGTGAGCGTATTTGTCTTCTTTAAAATGTTTTTTTATTGAAAGAAAATAAAATTAAATAAATTATATATATATATATATAATATACAAACAATTGGATCAGGCAGGGTTTGAATAAATTTTCAAGTCTTGTCCCTTACCTAAAAATTCAGCTCAATTCGACTCTATACTAAAAATAAATTCCAGGGGTACTGAATTGTGCCCACCCCTAACGCTAACCATGCAGATACAAATTTCAAATTTACTCAAAACTAATTCGAATTTTGAGGCTCAATCTAATTAAATTTTGGACCGAAGATTGAGAAAAAGAGAAGGAAAAGGAAAGGGGGGTGGGGATTTAGTAAAACCATGGCTGAAATCTGCAAGAAAATTTCCTCTGGTAATTTAGGGGAATTCTATTTACATCCGAAAAAATGTTTGAGTGAACCTAATTTTTTTAGAATTATAATTTATTCTTAGTACGTCCTATTTTTTTTAAAAAAAAAAACCCTTTTGAGATACACCCAAATAAAATAAATTAAAAAATTTAAATTACTTTTGAAAGATCTTTTAAAAAATCTCTCTTTTGTTCACGTACACAATTAGGGAACCTGACACCGGCGAAGGCGACACCGGCAAAGGAGAAAGAGAGGGTGAATTTCGCGTTCGGACTTTCAGAATCGAATAAATTCACCTTGTTCAGCTATACATTGCTGAACAAAGGTAATTTGTTTCATTCTGAAAGTCCGAACAATAATAACAAAAAATAGACTGAATATTCGTTTTATGTTTAAAAAAAACACAAAAATCAAAAATTATACTTTGATATGTATGTAAATACTTATCTCCTTTTCGATGGGTTGTTTCAAAAAACTATTTTGATTATTACTTTCATACATTATTTGATTTTGTTCAAACTTTCTTCTATTTACAAATAACAATATAATAAAAAATAATAATATGTTGATGATAGTGGTGAGTTTTGGCGGGGTAGATTGAAGTTTTGGAGTGAGGAAGAAAAAAAAGAGAAAATAATTGAAACTTGAAAAAGAATATGAAGAGATTTGAATAGGAAAAATATGCATAATTAATTAGGGTATACCATTAAAAAAATTATTTTAATGTTTAATATGTGTTAGTAAATTCATATTAGGGTATAATGGGAATTAAAATTTTAATTTTTAAGTTGGGCGATCGAGATAATTTTATGTTAAAAAAAATGGCCCAATAATTTAGCATATATGCAAGAGTGAGAATTTGGCACGTAACCCCATTAACACCACTCGAATCACACACATAATTAGAGGATTACGGTTAATTATTTGTTGACTCAAACCCAAATATAACACGACCTGAAAATACAAATATTAAATGGGTCTTGTTTGGGTTGAACATGCAAAACCCGAAATGGACTCATTTGACCCACGTAAATATTTGTGTCGACACGTTGACACGAACCCACTATTAACTCGCATGTAATCCAAATACAACTTGAATTTAGTGACGATAAGATCTTAAATAATTCATTCTCATTCATTAGATTTTAACTTAAATCTCAATATAATATATATATATATATATACCTAATTAAGTGTCTCTAAAATAATAATAAATTAGCGGAAGTCAAGATTGATAGACAAGAGAGTTTTTGTATGTGTGGCAACAATATTTTTGTGCGAAAGTCAATTTAAAAGAATCACAACAATGTTGCTTTGGATGAAGTATAGCTGCAACATTATTATTATTATTATTATTATTATTAGTTTGGTATTAGATGAAAACTTATTTTGCTTTTAAAAATTTATTGGATATTTAAATATTCTTTTTGAGTGAATAAATATTTAAATAGTAATGAGTGACAATAGTTTAGATTGGATATATAATCAATTAGAGATGAATATTTTTAATTATTTTCATAGATATTGGCATGTATATCGTCATTGTGTGTTAATATTTAAATAAGTTATTCTTATGTATGTGATGTGAAACAAAATTTTTTTTTTTTATAAAAAATAGGTAGTACAATTTGCTTATAACTTGAAATATGAACTTTTGCTAATCATATTAAGCATGTCGTGTTTGAGGTAACACGATTATAAGTAGATTAGGTCAGTGTCAATATAATTGACATGTTTGATTAAATAAGCTGTGTTAGTGTTGAATTATTTTAAATATGAACCCGATATGATACGACACGAAAATGACACAGCACGATATATGTTGTAGGTATGTAAAGAATGGATGAAAAATGTAAAAAATGAATCATGACACAACACGATATATGTTGTAGGTATGTAAAGAGTGGATGAAAAATATAAAAAATGATTATCATATTAATAACGGCCCAATGGATTGTCAAAATAAATTTATTTATTAAAAAAAAGGCACAAAAAAAATTATATTCTCAATCATGGTTTTGAAAACTGGACCGGATTGGCCGGTTTGACAGGTTGAACTGTTGATCGGTTGGGGTTTCGGTCTAGATATACCCTCTATACTGTTCGAAGCTAAAAACCGACCTATTTAGAGAGAACCAGGAAAACCAGTGGCTGAACCGTGAACCGAAGCCAGTTTGCCAGGTAAATGAAATTGATTTTTTATTTTATTTTATTTCTTCTAACTTTTTTTTTATTCTTTCATATTTTATATATATATATATATAAAAGAATATAAGAAAATTTTAATTGGAAACTCTCTTTCAAGGGTCTCATCTTGTGAGGAATCCAATTAAGAGTTTAAAATTATTGTGAAAGTTTCTACCTATTTATAAGAAAAAAAATTCTTTCAACAAAACCCAAGAAATCCATGTGGGATTCAATCAAATGTATTGGAGGGAATATTGAAATTTTGATATCCCTCCAAAATTTTTGCTCTTGTTTCAATCAAATTATTTGAATTAAAATCATATGGAGAAATATTGAATATTTGATTTCTTCTTCCAAAATTAAAATTAATAATATTTTAAAATATATTATTATATTTTTCAGTAAAAAAATATTAGGAGAAATATTTAAGATAATTTAATATTTTTACTTTTTTAATTTATACTTTTATTACTTATATATTTATTTAAATATAATTTTAATATATTTATTACATCACGGTTCGATTCCAGTTCAACCGACCGGTGACGCGTCCACCCGATCTCTTTTCCGATTTTTAAAACATTGCTCTCAATATAGTTGTTTACACATTTCACAATCATTTTATATATTTTTATTATTCAAAGGTGTTTGGTTTGAGTTTTTTAGATTAAATTTTTTGAAAATTGATTTTTTTATTTTCGTATTCTTTTGTTTTTAGTGAATATTTTTTAAATTTTAAACATTTTTTTTTACTTTTTTAGATGCACCTTAGTTAGATGTATCTAAAAAGTAAAAAATTTGTGAAAAAATATTTTAAAAAATTAATAAATACATAAAAATACAAAAAATGTATTGAATTCTTGTACTTTTTTTTTGTATTTTTGGTATTTAGTGAATTTTTAAAAGATTTTTTTTACATTTTTTTTAACTTTTTAGGTGTATTTATGTTAGGTGTGTCTAAAAAACAAAAAAATTGCTTAAAATATTAAAAAAATTCAGTAAAAACAAAAAAAACGGAAAATAAGAATGTAAAATTTTCTGAAAAGTGTTTTTTGAAAAATAAAAACAAGCAAGCTGATTATTTTTATAACTTTATAGAAATTATTGACAAAATTAAATACAATCATTTTCATTCCCACTACAGGTCTCGTTTCGATTATTTAAATTATTTATTTTATTGAGCTATTTGTGTATATCATCCACATAAAAAATTATATTGATTCGATAATCGTAACTTATTTAATTTATCACATTTATTATCCAAAAAAATGAGTGATCTATTTTTAAAAATATAATTGTCGTTCATGTTTTTAGTAATAAAAATAATAAATTAAATAGATTACGATTATCAAATTAACTTAATTTTTTCATAAATCATATACATAAAATATCTAATAAAATAAACTATTTTAATTATTAAAATGAACTCGTGATAGATCACACCGCCTAAAAGAACACACCCTCCAATTGTTGGAGGCAATCCACGTTAAATGAAAAATATAAATAGTTAAAGCAGATGGTAAGCATTGCGTTATATTCCGAAGAGGGGGGGATTCATTCAAAAATACAGATTTTTCCAAATGCATTAACTTTTTTAACAACTAATTTTT
Organism: Camellia lanceoleosa; assembly: GCA_025200525.1. NCBI lineage: Eukaryota > Viridiplantae > Streptophyta > Magnoliopsida > Ericales > Theaceae > Camellia > Camellia lanceoleosa. The sequence goes on along the minus strand of CM045772.1, from coordinate 27,120,314 downwards.
TTTTAAAAAGAAAAAGAAAATGTCAAATGTCACCTTAATATGATTTTTATTTCCGTCGTAAATACCAAAAAATGTAAGAATTTTTCACTATAATAGAAGTAGAATTCTACTTATCACCGCCTGATTGATTGACGTTCATAAATATATAAAAGTCTAATATATATTCACATATATCTATACATTTTATATATATATTTAATATATATATATATATTTTACATATATGAATATTAACCAACAATAATTAGACACTAATTAACATTTTTTATACTCCAGAATAAATAACAAAAAAATAAATTAGTTACTTTGATCCTGTTGTTTTTACCAGTCCTTTGTTATCTCTGAAAATGCAGTTAATTATTTCTGTTACATGCATGCAGCATGCTGTTAAATGACAAAGGGCTACAATGCCCCAAGAAAAAGTAAAGGCAGCCAATGATGAAAGCAATAATGTTGAATGCCTGCTCTCTCTCTGTCTCAATAATACAATACAAAAAGCAAAACTATAGCACAGTAGGTAAACTTCAGTCCATGTCTCCCCCCATTGCCAGTACCCCTATCTCTCTCCATCTCTCTCTTTCTTTCTCTCTCTCTATATATATATACAGGTATATTAACAACTAGTGTATGCCCGTGCCTAAAGGCACGGTGTAAATAATATTAAGATTAAAATATAGTTATGTAACAGACTATACTCTACGACAATTGTTTAAAGCCCTTTAGCGACAATTGCTTAAAGCTGAATTCAAGTTATTAATTTAGAAAATAAACACACATGTTTCAAGTTGTACGCATATGAATAAGTTGATTGAATCGATTATATGGTTTTTTATATATTAAATTCAATATCTATCCGAGATAAGAATTAAATTCATCAATCTCAACCACAGCCGAGTGATCGAAACCACCTCCATCGTATTCTGCTGATCAGGTCGGTTCTTCAAATAATCCCAACACTATTTAAATTTATTTTTTAATTTGATAAAATTACAAATTTAATATAAAATTTAATCTCAACACTATTAAAATTTTTTTTTAAATCCCAATACTATTTAAATTTATTATAAATTTAATCCCAACACTATTTAAATTTATTTTTTAATTTGATAAAATTAAATTTAATCCCAACACTATTTAATCCCAATACTATTTAAATTTATTATAAATTTAATCCCAACATGGATTAAATTTAAATTTAATCCCAACACTATTTAAATTTAAATTTAACTCCAACACTATTTAAATTTAAATTTAATTCCAACACTATTTAACTTTAAATTTAATCCCAACACTATTTACATTTAGATTTAATCCCAACACTATTTAAATTTAAATTTAATCCCAATACTGTTTAAATTTAATCCCAACACTATTTAAATTTAAATTTAACCCCAACACTATTTAAATTTAAATTTAATTCCAACACTACTTGAATTACTGCCACATTGGAAACACATATTCGGTTTGAGTAATTAACTCTTTCAAAAAATAAAAGTACTATTACCAAACACAATTTTTTCATTTATGGAACAGATATTGCAAGGAGAGAACACAATGTAAAATCTAAAAACACCCAATAAAACAATAACAAAAAGGCAAAGTTGTAAGCAATAACTTAAAAATTAGAACCCCAAAAAAACAGATGAACAGATAAAAGAATGTTGAAAAAAAAATTGTAATGGATGATTGATGAACACCTAATTCCAAGAGTATTTTCAAAATTGTAATGTTGAAAACAATATTGAAAGTCATGAACACCTAATACTCTTGAAATCCCAAGAGTATTACAATTGTATTAAGTATCATGAACACCTAATCATGAACACCTAATCATCCCAATCATCCCAAGAGTATCCCAAGAGTAGCTGAATGGATTAAGTAAAAATTGTAATGAACACCTAATACTCTTGAAAATCATCCATTACAATTCTAAAATTTCAACACATCGAAAATTCATCAACAAAAGAACCAAAAACAAAACAATTAATGATAATAGGCAAAACTCATGAAGCCAGAATCGATAAATACCTAATATTGCCAAATCTTCTCGTACTCAGCTCCAACAAAGATTGTAGAAAAAAAAAATAAATTGTGTAATCCTCAGGTTAGATGTGGAAATACTAATCTCTATACTAAGAGCATCTCCAACCCTAGTCTTTTTTTTTCATCAAATTTTAGAGAAATTTTGGTTAACTGAGATACAAATAAGAGCAGGATCACTATACTAAGAGAAATTTTGATTAAAAGCTTGATCTAATATGAAACACTCAAACCTTTCTTTTATTTCATCAAATCTTTCTAAAAAAAATCCAAACCTATCCTAAAGATCTGTTTTAACCATTTTTAATGAAAGAAACGCATATCCAATAATTACTCTTTTTGAAATTTCATTAAAAATACGACTGTTGAATATTTGATAAATTTTTTTTACAAATCCCTTGATTTTGATTTAGATTTGATGAAATGGAGTTTCACCGTCAACTGCGAAAGTTCATTTCAACGAAAAACTTTTAGTTTTAATAACCATTTGATAGGCTAGCTATTAAATTGTGTAATCATCAGGTTAGATGTGGAAATACTAATCATCAATATAAAAGGAATATATCTTGAAATAATAGTTATAAACTCTCTAGGTTAGATGTGGAAATACTTATTCATGATGTTTCACCAAAAGCTTTACTTGATATAAACTAAAGAAATTTAGAAAGTAGTGTATGTAAGCATAAAATTTCATTACTAAACCAAAAACCAAACCTGATTGCCAATTTATATAGTACAGTTCTTAGTGAAAGTAATTACACATAAAATAGAAAGCTTGTTCTTGGTGAAAGTAATTACATAGTATGTGGCAATTTATAAGTACAGTTCAATGAGATAAACAAAGGTAAAGAACTCACAAAAAGCCTTGGTTTTCGATACTTCAAGCATTGCTGCATGGGGAAAAAATCAAGTATATCACACTCATAAACTTCTTACAGAACATTGAAGATGACAATGAAAAAAGAATGTTGACTTGCATTTAGTGTTCTCAATGATCCAGTCCCAATAAAAAGAAAACATTTTTATAAGAATAAATAGATATTAATGCTATAAAAAAAACAATTATGTTAGTTAGATATCCTTTCAGGTGTTTCGTAATTAGATCCTAAAATGATATTATCATCCAGTATGTTGTGTTTCTTGATGAAACATTATGACATTTCAAGGTCTGTGCCTGCCAAGTTTCGTAATTAGCAGCCTCTTCCTCTGCAATAATCAAAATTGCACTCTAAGATTGCAAATTACAACATGAAGACGAAATTGAAATGTCCCTAATGAGCTAATGAAATTTAAGAAAATAATAATAGAACCTAAAACGAAGACAAACCAGAGAGATGGAGCTCAATGATCCTTTTCCAAGCATAAGCTGCTTTTCTAAGAGTATTTTTGAATAACTCATTTCTGCCAAGCATAGGTCTGTTATCTTTATGGAAGCCCTAAATCCCAAAGCAATGCACAAAAATATACATTAAATAACCAAAAACACCGAATCAGATAAGAATCATAACAATGTTAAGTAAACTAAAAAGCAAACAAAGATTATCTGATTTTTTGTGTAAACTACTTTCCCTGGGTTGTACAGCATGGAAACCCTCAACTACACAATGAGCATATGTTGATCCATCTATCTACCTTCATGCATACCTATCTATATTTGCATTAACCCATGGCTTCAATGAAACCCACCACATTGAACTTCTCTCGAGTCCCAAAAAAATCCCAACAACTCTGTAACTTTCCTTCTCTCTTCCCCCCCCCCTCACAAAAAAAAAAAAAAAAAAACATAAGAATTAAGTCCTGGCTTTGAGACTTTTGTAAGATTTAGGCATTTCATGTACCTCCAATGCACAAACTCAACCAAGTTAATAACATATTCTTATTCTGTTAATTTATTAAACTTAAAAGGATACCAGAAAATGAAAAGACAGATTCACTGTGAAAAACCATGTGAATCCATAAATCAAAATGTTCCATATGAGAAATTACGTGAAGTTAAAATTCATAAAGGTTAGTCCCTCGATAATGCCATTACGGACGCTTACAGAAATTTGAAAAATAAATAACTATAGTTAAGGATTAAATTATATTCCCCAAAATCATCCAAATCTCTCATTATAGACCAGATTCCCGAGCATCTCCAATCTTCCACCAAATCCTTCATCAAATTTAAATTTGATCACAAATTTGGTGAAAATGAGATTCAATCCTTTCATCAAACTTATATCAAATAAGTTTTCACCAAATATTTCATCAAATCAGGTATGAATAAAATCTTTCACCAAATTTTCAACAAAACTTTTTTCATTTAAGTTTGCTAAAATTATATATAGAGAAAGGATTGAAGATGAGTTTATTTTACCAGAATTGTTTAAAGAAGTTTTTTGGGATAGAATAGGTATTTTTAAGAAGATTTGATTAAAAAAATGGATTCTTACCATTGGAGTGAGCTATATCAAATCAAGCTTTTGGTCTAAATTCACTTACTTTCACGTTTCTTTCCCCTTTCCAAATACCTCTCAAAATCCCACAACCAAACACAGCCTAAATGCTAATTGCTATTTGTTACCAAATAAAATTTAAATTGAAAACCCACCAATTTCCATTTGATTGCAAGAAAATTATATAATTCACCAACAAAATTACCAAACTACTACTCCAAATCAGAATCAAAAGGGTTAGAAGTTGAAGAACCTGGAAACCTTATGTTGTGTTTCGAGGTGCCATCGCCAAGTTTCGTAATTAGCAGCCTCTTCCTCTGCAATAATCAAAATTGCACTCTAAGATTGCAAATTACAACATGAAGACGAAATTGAAATGTCCCTAATGAGCTAATGAAATTTAAGAAAATAATAATAGAACCTAAAACGAAGACAAACCGTAGAGATGGATCTCAATGATCCTTTTCCAAGCATAAGTCGCTTTTCTAAGAGTATTTTTGAATAACTCATTTCGCCAAATGCATAACCAGAGAGATGGAGCTCAATGATCCTTTTCTAAGAGCTAATGAAATTTAAGAAAATTATGTTGATATAATTACCATTGTGTGTATTATACACACAAATGCATAACCGAATCATTAACTGTGAATATAACTGTGAATAAAATTATGTATATAATACACACAATGGTAATTATAGCAACTACCCTACCAACCGAGTAGCTTTTGAAATTGCCGCCACCGCTTCCTCAAGAACCAATCTTGACTTCAGCTTCCATTCACATGGAGAATCTGAGCCAATATTCTACAAAAGTTGGGTTGAGGATCTTCTATTCTATGCCCAAAAATTCTTTTTCTTCTTTTTCTTCTTTATTCTATGCCCAAAAAGAGCCAATATTGCCGTTGAGAAATATATTGAGGCTGTTTTGGTTCAAGGATTTGGAAAGAGATTTGGGAAGGGAAAGGAATAAGGTAAACCTTTCCCTTTCCCTATCCCTCCCCAAATCTCTCCCCCAAACACAGCCCGAGACAATGGGATGGAAATTTTGAAAACAGAAAATCAATTTGTCCCAAAATTGGATATGTGTGAACCATTAAGAAAAAATGTAACACTGAAACACATTATATGTACTAAAACAGAGTTAAAATTCATGAAGAAATAGAACTGAGATATGCTTCAAGCCCAACTAACCAGGACGTCAAGGATAATGCAATGATTTGCTTGTTATTTTAATGAAGCCCAAACTATTAATTAGTCTCTTTTTAACTCTGCTCAAATTTAAATTTTTCTCACAGTTTTCTAATTTTATTTTATTTAAATCATCCAAATTTCGTAACAAAATCAGTGTAGTCAGTCAAGTGGGTGAGAAAAACTATCATATGCTTTATTTTTGCTGTCTACTATCAAGATTATATACATGCATCCTAATTGAGCTAATTTAGAATTTTGGGGTTTAGACTTTCTGAAGGATGAAAAACAAAAACAAAAATCAGAAGGTGAGAAAACAAACAAAATTATGCTAAACAAAAAAAAAAATTTACCTTTGAAGATCAGACATGGCTTTCTGGACTTCATCAGAAGAACACAGACCAGCAGAGCCATAGTGAGAAGAGTGAGTGCGAATCGTGGTTTTATGATCATCTCTTCCATCCATAGGTTCAAATCTTGTAGATGATGAGAGTGGCTGATTGAGATGTGAAGAAGAAGAAGGGAGGTGAGAGTGGAGGTTGGTGGTGGTTGGTCTTTGGATGGTGCGGTGGTCGGAGGGCACTCCTCCGCCACCAATCATTGCCCCAACTGGTGGTGTTGCCATGGCTCCTCCTCCCATGCTTCTTCCTCTTTAATTTAATGATGAACTTTTGCTGTCTCCCAACCATATACATACAGTGGCTCTCATCTCCAAATCTGTGAATCTCCCATCTTCGGAAGAGAGAAGATGACGATTAGGATAGCGGAGAGAGGGAAGAGACTAATGAAGAGAGAGAGAGAGAGAGAGAATGAGGGTCTGATTTCAAAATTTGAAATCAGAAATCAGAGACAAAGAGATGAGAGTGTGAGAGAGAGAGAGAGAGAGAGAGAGGGCGTGGGTTGAAAATGGAGAGTGTACTGTGAGCCCTTGGATTAAGTTCAATCCAATGGTTTATATTTTGACAAACGGACAGAAGTCCCATCAAAGGAAAAAAACTGAGCTTCCTTATTATATAGATTGTATACACGTAATTATGCATGTGTAAATATACATAATTGAGAAATGATGAAGATAAAAAGTTAAAATTTTAAAAATTTGAACAATTTTTTCATATATAGTAACAATTTTCAAACTATTATGAACATCTTTGAATAAAAATATGCGTGACATTTACCCTATCTTTAACCTTCACTTTAAAGATATTATACAAGTTTGGATGGAATAATTCAAAGTAACGATTTTTATTTTTATTTTTTTTTTATCAATCATATGGTGCAAATTATAAATATTATGACAATTACAACATCCAAGCTTTGTTTGGGAATATACTAGTTTAGATTTTAGTTTTTTGACTAAAATATAAGGTAAAGAAAATTAATATATTGAGGATGACTTTTTTATTTTTTATGAAAAGATGTGCAAAAAATAGAAAGAAAAATGAATCTTTAACTTTTTAATATAGGTTATTGACTTTTTGATTTTTTTAGAAATTTTTTGACTTTTTTTTTTTTAGATGTTTCGAAAATGAAAAACAGAAAGAGTTCAAAAGACAAATAGAGAGCAAAAGAGAGGGTTAGGCCCTCTCATACACAGTGCCGACCATATCAGCCACAAGCATAGGTCTAAGAGATTGGGGAGGATCATCAAACACTTCCAGGTTTACGGCTTGAGCAGCTCCTAATCGGGCAAGTTCATCCGGACATGTGTTCCCTTCATGATAGATATGAGCAATGCACTTTTTGACTTTTAAACTAAAAGATTAAATTGTTAAACTTGTTTGAGATGATCTAAATAAATGTACTTTTTGACTTTTTATGAAAAAATATACAAAAAAATAGAAAAATAATGACCTAAAAAATAAAAAAATACACTACAAGAAAAAACACTTTTGGCGACCACCTATTTTTTTTTGTCGCAAATAGTCCACTTTCTGCAACTAAAATTTAACTTTTGGTGACCACAATTTTTTGGTCGCAAAAAATCACCTTTTGGCGACCAAAAAAAAAGTTGGTAGTGAAAAGGATACCTATTGGCGACCAAAGGCTTTTTTGGTCGCGGAAGATCACCTTTTGGTGACAAAAAAAAAAAGTTGGTCACAGAAAGTATACCCTTTGGCGACCAAAAAAAAAAAGTTTGTCGCGGAAAGTATACTATTGGCGACCAAAGGCTTTTTTGGTCGCGGAAGATTACCCTTTGACGACCAAAAAAAAAAGTTGGTCGCGGAAAGTATACTATTGGCAACCAAAGGCTTTTTTCGTCGCAGAAGATCATCTTTTGGCGGCAAAAAAAAAAAGTTAGTCGCGGAAAGTACACTATTAGCGACCAAAGACTTTTTTGGTCGCGGAAGATTACCCTTTGGCGACCAAAAAAAAAGTTGGTCGCGAAAAGTTATGGCGGGATAAATTTTTTTAAAAAATGATACTACTGTAATCACATGCTATTTTTCTTTTTAGGCATTAAAAGTTTTATAAAATAATATATAACCCAATTTTTATGGGTTATATATATTTTTTGCCAAATATGAATAATAAGCATGTTATTGGCAAAGTGGATTGGATGCATGGTGACTCCTTGGTCAAGAGTTCAAGTCCCAGGCAGCTCAAAAGAATTATTTTCTTTAGGTTAAAGCGCTGACTTTTAACGACCAAATATGGTACTTTTCGCAACCAAAATGTTGGTCACGGAAAGTGTTTTTTCTTATAGTGATAAAAAAATGTACTTATATAACACATCTCAAATAAGCTCACTTCTAATATATAAAAAAAATTCAACAATACATAGTACAGGCCCACAACAAGTCCAACAATAACATTCACAGTGTGATCCACATCTACGAGAGTCTAACTCAAAACCTCAACAGTCAAAATTTAACTGATTGTCACTAAACCACATCAAAATCGACTATTGAAGTACAAATTCTATTTTTATATTTCAAAAAAATTCAAACAATAAATAATAGTAAATAAATACTCAAAAGAAGGGGGGAAATAAAGGTCCAATTTCATGTTATACTTTCAATTTTCAAAATCCACTAAAAGCACCTCTAATGATTTACCTTTTTTTCAGTAAATTTGAGAAAAAACTTCCTTTGATATCAAGTGCTCCAACGGAACTTCATCAAACCACCGGTTGACCGACCAGTGTAAATTTTTCACAAATTTTTACTTTTGAGGTGATCATCCAAAGGGACATCCGGTGGTGAAAATCTAACGATAATGAATAGTGATTTGATAAAAGACATATTTGTTTTCAATTTGATGAAAGATTTAGAAATCCTAGATTTGCTGATCTATTTGATGGACAGTTGAAACAGTAAAAAGTAAGTTTTTTTTATCAAATCTAAATTTGATGAATTATTGGAGATGATTTAACAAGTTAAAATGTGATTAAAAGAAGAATATTGGAGGTAGGTGCTATGAAATTATAGTAATAAAAGTTTAAGAAGTGTGATGCAAGATATGATTTTATTAGACCTAATAATAAGAAGTCAATGTGAAAAAGTAAAGAATAATCATGTTGCCTTTGCCTTTTGGAATATGTTGCAAAGTTGAAATTGTTGCTTAGGCCTTCTTTAGGAAGCCTAAAACCCCAACGTTTTAACCAAGAAATTACAAAAAAAAATTAATTTATTATCTAATTTTTTACACACTTTTGTTTTTTAACTATCAAATAGTATCATTGAAATATTGAATTCTTATTTGGCAATTTTTTTTTAGTAGTATTTTTTCCCTAAGTGCAGCTGGCTGCTAGAATTGTTTGGTGGGGATTATTGGTCGGCCTAAGTAAAATTTCCATTTTTATATTTCATTGAAATTCAAGCAATAAATATGAACTCGAAGAGGGCAAAAAAAAAGTAAGGGTGCAGTTTTGGCGGGTTCGGTCAGGTTAAAAGGTTGTCCAAGCCCAGCCCAATTCAAGTTGTGTTGAGATCTGTCCAAGCCCGAATTGTAACCCAAAGTTGTCTACCTAAGCCCGACCTGAGTTAAACTCGAATTACCAGATTTGTCCGAATTATAAATGAATTTTAATTTTTTTAATTTATTTATTTATTTATAGAAAAATAATTAATACCATCAAAACAAGTAATTTATATAATATAAGAGAGATACTATTATAGTAGTCCTTACAACTTATGAGTGAAAAAAAAAAAGGGTAAGATTTTATGTTATTTGTATATATAATATATATTCAATATAATTTAATAATATAAATTACTTTAATATCATGTAATGCCTAATAATTTATATGTATATTTAATATTTTTATATATCTATATATGTCTATTTCGGGTTTTGGGTTGCTCGGGTTGTTTGACGTCTTTGTCCAAGTCTGCCAAAATTTAATTCGGGCTTTTGAATTTTTGCCAAAGCCCGTACCGAATTTGAAAATATTTTATCCAAGCCCTAAAAAAATTCGGCCTGAGCTCGGATTGCTCGGGTTAAACCCGCCCAAGTTACACCCCTAGAAAAAAGTCCAAATTCATGATATAATTTCAAATGAGGATTCTTTCTAGTCCAAAATTTAGATTAGAGAGGCTATTTGAGCTTGTGGGGCCTATCATAAGTTCTGTTTCAATGATTCAAACAGTTTATTTTGTTAGACACTTCGGCTTGATTTGACATAACTTAAAAAAGTCAAAAAGTCACTATCCTATTTAAGTCATATCACTTTTCTACCACATCATTTCAAACCCAACTCATACCCAACCCATATTTCATAAAAAGTCAAAAAGTGCATTTATTTAGTTTATCCCAAACAATCTCGTGTATATTTTATTCACAAAAAAAATTAGGTCAATCCGATAACTATAACTTATTCAATTTACAGTGTTTTTTACTAAAAAAATGAACAACAATTGTGTTTTTAAAAAATAAACTATACAATTTTTTTAATGAGAAAAATAATAGATTAAACAAGTTGTAATTATTGGATCAACTTAATTTTTTGTATGGATAAAATATACGAAATGTTCAACAAAATAAACAATTTAGATCATCAAAGCGGGGCCGGTGATTGATGGACTCCACATGCCCAAACATTCAGATTTTAGATTTGGGGGAAATCATCCTCAATTTCAAATTTCAAAGTCCAATCTTAACAAGTTAAGATTGGGCAATTATGATAATGTGATTAAAAGAAGAAAAGTGGAGGTAGTTGCTATGAAATTATAGTAACAAAATTTTAAGAAGTGTGTTACAAGATATGATTTAATTAGAGCTACCTAACAATTGGAATAAAGAATCATGTTGACTTCTTGAATTTGGAAAACTCTAAAAATATAGAATTGAAATACAAAAATAATTATAAATGTGAGATAAAATATGAGACCTACCTATGTCTCATGTCTATGATTATTTACGTGTTATAAATTATGAATTTTTATCAAAACTCTTTGCCTTTTAGATGATGCTTGGTTTGGTTGGGCTAAGAGACGGTGAATAGGACTGGCCCATTTAAAATACTTGATCATGTTGAAACTCTATCAGTATTCTAATAATTTGAAATGTTAAACTTTGACATTATTATTATTTTGCTCGTGTCAAATATAATACAAGGTTTAGCTAAAGATAATTCCCAGCTAATATTTATTTTATATGTTTTATATATTTTTATGTTTACTTATTTTTTCATATTTTTATTTTGGGTGCCAATTTTTAAAATTGTATAACAAATATTTTGTATTTTATTTTTTAAAATGTTATATATATATATATATATATTATTTTTTATTTTGTGTGCCAATTTTTAAAGGGATTATTTATTTTAAGGTGTCTCATATTAAGATTTTATAAGATAAAAGATAACAAATATTATAGTAGTAGTTACGGTCAGTTGAAAATGGGGAAGAAATTTTTGGACGAAAATACCTTTATTTATTGAATTCCAATGCTAACACATACACACTGCTTCACAATACAAGAATTAACACTTTTGCCAACTAAAAAATTGGTCGCTAAAAGCCTATTTTTAGTCGGCAAAAGTCATCCGTGACCAATTGTTTTTGGTCGCTACTTTGGTCGCCAATTGAGGGTCAGCAAAAGTAATTCACGACCAAAATTTTGATTGGTCGAGAAAAGTTGGATTTGCCGACTAAATGTTTAGGCCTCGTTTGGAAACAGGCTAATTTAGTAATTTTTTGGCTATTTGGCTAAAAAGATAACTAAAAAAAACTTGTATGTTTGGGATGACTTTTTGGCTAATTACGAAAATATATGCAAAAAGTAGAGAGAAAAGAGAATCTTTGACTTTTTTGTATGGATTGTTGGCTTTTTGACTAATTTAGTAACTTTTTGACTTTTTGGCTAAAAAGGTAAGTTCCCAAACGGGGCCTAAATATATCATTACTGCAACTAATTCATTTTGTCGCTAAAACATTTTGGTCGCGAAAAGTGATATTTTGCCGACCATATATCTTAGTCGTCAATTGTCACATTCCACGATCAAACAGATTAGTCGCCAAAAGGAGAGAAATCGCCGACTAACAATTTAGTCGCCAAAAAGTAAGAAATTACCGACCAATGATTTTAGTCGCAAAAATGTAGAATTTGCCGACTAATTTTTTAGTCGCCAAATCTTTTTTTTTTTTTTTTTTTGGAGAACAATCAGTTTTTGTTTATAAAACTTCAATCCAATATTAAGCAAAAAAGGAAGCAAGGGTATTCCATGGTATTCCATTCTATCCAATAAACATTCAGACCTTGTATAAACATGAATTACACCTCCTATTTCAGACCTTGCCCATGAAATAAACCATGCACCTATGGTCCAACCAAATAGAAGAGCGTCACTATATTACTTTTCAGAAACGATGTGTGCTTGTTCCCCACTTCTACACAATTTGTAAACCAAAAAGGGAAGAGATAATATAAAAGTTCTTACATGCAGAGGTAGATAATGCACAGATAAACCCAAAGGGGATAGACACAACTGAGATCTTGTCCTCTCATTATTAGCATGTCAGGATATCCATTTTTCCATCTCTAAAAACAAAGTGGCGAACATTGAGGGCCTGGATGTAAAGGTAAGAAATAAAATGCAAGGCATACAAGAATAGAGAAGGATTGGTGTGATAATTATTCACTCTGGAAAATAGCAGGATTTGGTTTGTGATGAAATTCCCTCTTTTTAGTGCAGGGGTCGAAACTTTCTTCTTCTTCTTCTTCAGAGCCTCTGGAGTTTTGACTTGGCTCAGCTCTTCGTCTTCTCTCCGTTCTTCACAACAGCTTTGTATGTTTTCTCGGATTCTTTGATAGAAGCAGCAGCAGCAACCAATTTCACGTTCTCGGATGCAGACACCTCGTACGAGTTTTTGATTTTGACAAGTTTCTCCGATTTCACAAACTTCTTCAACTGAATTGACAACATTTTCTTGAAATTTGGGGGAAGCAGAGAGCTGTACTTTTCTTCCATGAATTTCGCGATCGCTGGCTGGCTGGCTCGAACCTGTGCGATCCTTCAATGACGATATTGCTTCGCTTATCATCTGCATCAAACAACAACAAAAAATTGATAATGTAGCTTAGTTTAACTGGTTCTAATTGATAATCTGGAATAAATTGCATCAAACAATCAAAAACAAACACACTAATTAGATCTCGAATAAATTCAAATCTTTAACTGGTTCTAATTCTAGCATTCAAATAGACACACTAAAAACCATTCAATTACAGTACAATTGTGCGAAATTCACGCACTTCAGATCGAATCGAACCAGATTCAAACTAGATCTAATACATATTATAATGTGACAGGACTTGAGTGATAAGAACAAGGACGAACTCACCATTTTCGGAGAGGAAAACGAGTTCTTTGTTAGCGGACTCGGAGAACGGTGATCGATGAACCCTAGGGATCCAGGTGAGATTTTGCAATGATTGAATCAAATCAACGGACTGAGCTACATAATGATCTTCGTTCGAATTGCTATCCAACTGAAGAGAGGGAAAGGAGACGAAGCGAGAGAAAGAGTGATGTAGAACAAGTAGCCGAAGACTTCTTGGAACAATTGGACCGACAAAAGGCAAGAAATATGTAGAACAAAATTCTATAATTTTTATATTTCTTAATTTTATTATTTAGAATTAGGTTTTTGACTAGGATTTTAAATTGTTTAGAACTTTTAGTCTCTTAGGTTTCTTAGTTTTCTTAGGTTTCTTAATTTGTGTTGATTTAAGTTTCTTAGTTTATTTTGGAATCACTTTTCCTACAAATATTAGGTTTAGTCTATTATAAATAAGCCTACAATCATATGTAACTTTCATTCATTCAATAATATTTTAAAGAGCTTTTCTTCTATTTCCTTGTGGATTCAAGGGTGTTCTAGTGGATTCAAGAATTCTCGTCTACTAGAACGATATCTAGTCTCGTGTGATTTATTCTGCTGCGTCAAGTGGTATCAGAGCAAGGATTCACCTGGCTCAATGGCACAAGACAGAGTAGATCATGCAAACCCTCTTGGCGTGAAAGGATCGAGGCCTGTGGGTAGCATATGAGAAACAACAAGAGCAGTTGAATGAAATTCGTGATCTGCTTATTGGCCTGAATCTCAATGCCAACAACAGGCCACCAGTGGTTGATAGGGTCCGTGCTGAGGGAGTTGCCCAAGGCTAACTTGTTAACCAGAACAGAGTGCGCACCGAAGGATTTGCTCGAGGTCAACCTGTTCAGAATGCTCCTAGACGTCCCCTTCGTTGTCCATCTAATAGTGAGGAGGAGTCTGAACCAGAGTTTGAACCACTTCCAGCCAACTATCAACCCCGAAGGCAACAACAACAAGGGTTCATTGAGTACCGAATGAAGATAGATCTTTCCCAGTTCAATGGAAATCTACATATTGAGGATTTTCTTGACTGGCTTTCAGAAGTGGAGCGATTTTTTGGGATGATGGATGTTCTAGAATCAAAGATGGTGAAATTGGTGGCGTACAAACTAAAGGAAGGTGCTGCGGTATGGTGGGATCAATTGCAAAAAAATAGGCATCAACAAGGAAAAGAATCTGTACGGACTTGGCGTCGGATGAAACAACTCCTCCAAGACAGATTTTTACCACCAGATTATGATCAATACTTGTTTCAGTTGTACCAAAATTGCAACCAAGGAAGCCGATCTGTATTTGATTATACAACTGAATTTTGTCGACTTTCAGATCGTAATAATCTGAATGAGACCGAAGGACAACGTGTAGCCTGGTATCTCAATGGGTTAAAATTAACCATTCGAGAGAAGATGGGGCTATCAGTAGTGTGGACTGTAGATGAAACACATAATATTGCTCTCAAAGCCGAGCTAATGGAGCACAAGACAACGTATTCTGGATATCGTCAGAACTTTCTTGATTCATCGTTTCCCACTAGGGAAAAAGGAAAAGGGGCTGGCCAACCAACAGTTCCAGTAAATCAGCAGAGGGGTACCGCTGGTGGAGGAGGAAACCACATGACTGGATCAAGTAGCAGAGAGACACCTTGAAACACAAATCCTTATGCCAAACTGTAACGCCCTCAAAATAATAACATTAAACCCAACAATATTGACATGCCATGGTATATAAAAGATCCACGTCCTTCCATTTAACAGAGTTCTATTACAAATAGTATTACATGTTAACAACAAAAGCAAATGCCCTAAGGGCTTACAGCTTTCCAAGTTAACACTTGGATACAAGAAAGTAGAGTGCTAACTCATTTACACGTTAAGCCCTTGGCTTGAATTTACATGTAATATCACAAAAGGAAAGACAACCAAAAGTCCGTCCGCCACTAGCCTCCCAAGCTAATTCTTTGGAGGAGGCATGCTACCTGTACCTGAAAATAATATTCCCATATAGGGTGAGCCACAGCCCAGTAGAAATATACTAAACCAGTTATGAATAATGACTAAAAGATTAACAATTGATAGATGGCCAACTCTTTTACATTCTTTCATAACATAATACAATTCCAAGACGTTTAAGTCTATATTTCCTTTTCACTTGCCATATCATAACTTTGGCTCAAACATCTCACATGAGGTAAGCACTCATGCCAACACATTTCACTTCAATAAATATAAACATAACAGTCATATTCATACTTCCAAAGACAAGCATATACGCTCTGTCAATACATTTCTAGATAAGCATACATGCTCTATCTACGGAGTTCATCCCCTATCTCCTCCCAATAACATCCGGTTTAGAGGTCCATCCCCTATCTTCCCCTAAACCGCGGAGTACATCCCCTATCTCCTCCAACACAACACAATGCATATAAATAACAATTATACACATCTCATAACAATACATAAAATCAATGTATTCTATCCATCGTTATAATTTATAACATTACAACCCTAAGGTTCCAATTTCACTAATGTTTCAACATTAATTCCATGTTTCTATACCAAACATGCTTCTAGGTTTATTATAGACAAAACCCCAAACTTTTATAAAATTACACAATGGCCCAAAGTTTCCCAAAATTTCACAACAACTACCAACATATCAAAATGCTAAAATTTAAAGACAAGACTCATAAGGAGGAGTAGGATATCCCTACCTCAAAAGATGAGCTCCAAAGGAGAAGGACCCAAAACCAAAATGCTCCAAACACCAAACTATTCGGATCAAAATGACGCCCTCGACGATCAACACCCTTTTTGTGAAGACAAAAGGTGAACAACACACTCTAGCTAGATCAATACTTAGAGAGAAGTTATGGTTTTTGAGTGAGAAGCTTTGAAAATGGCGTTTTGGTAAAGTAGGAGAAAGAAGATAAGTCAAAAAGTGATTTAAAATGCCCAGTCCCACTCAGTTATACGACAGGTCCGCTCGAGCGTAAGACTCTCCGCTCGAGCGTAAAGACACATAAAACAGTTTCCGCTCGAGCGCAACATTGTCCGCTCGAGCCCCAAGACACAGACACAAAGTTCGTCCGCTCGAGCGTAGATCCCAGCCCGCTCGAGCGCAGGTCTCCCCCTCTCAGAACTCTCACCAAAAACACACCGTACGCTCGAGCGCACAAAGACCCGCTCGAGCGCAGAAACCACACTTGCAGAAGTTTTGCAGGTGCACGAAATACTGAAAGGGTGCATTCTCCGCTCGAGCGCCAAAACCTCCGCTCGAGCGTACAAGCAACCACAACCCATCCGCTCGAGCGTAAACATGTCCGCTCGAGCGGACCAGTCAAAACCTGGGCAACTAGACTTGGTCCTTAAGCTTAACCAACCGGTGACAAACCTGCCCAACACATCCTGTAACTCAAAAACAAAGCAAGAAAGGACGTAAATAAGACAATACTCAATTACCAACATCCACGGACACATGTCCGGACCACTATACAACAAGGGGTAAACCCGTGACCGCTATAACCTCCCCCCCTTAAAGAATTTCGTCCCCGAAATTAAAAACAAGTTTTGAAAGGCAAGTTTTCCTCTCCTTTAAACAATGTTATGCCACAACATTACACAATTCGACCCATTACCGGTCATTCCATTTCTCATCACGAGGCATTTAACAATATATACATTTCAACATGCATTTTCTTTCCATTTCAACCATTTCCCACATAGATGGTTTATAATTCATATCATAAACAATAATCATGATACAATTCCATTTCTATAATATAGCCCACATATGCAATATTATAATCAATTCTCATAACAAGGCAAGTTCTACAACATTTACATTAACTAAAACATGCACCTTGTTTTACAACTTAAGATATTTCAAATGTTCTTAAAGTTCGTTACAATTACACAATTGTAACACTTGATTACACATCAATAAATAAGTCCGGATATTTCTCGCGGACTCCCAACTCACGTTCCCAAGTGGCCTCCTCCACTCCGTGATGTTTCCACAAAACCTTAACCAAAGGGATGGTCTTGCCACGCAGGATTTGATCCCGCCTATCCAAGACCTGAACCGGTCTCTCCTCATACGAGGCATCCTCATCTACCTCTAAGTCGGTCCAATCCAACACGTGTGATGGATCCGGCTCATACTTCCGAAGCATACTCACATGAAACACGTCATGAACTCCGGCCAACTGTGGCGGCAAAGCTAAACGATAAGCAACCTCGCCAATCCGCTCAAGGATCTCAAAAGGACCAATAAACCGAGGGGATAACTTCCCACTCTTCCCAAATCTCAACAAACCCCGCCTAGGTGATATCTTCAGGAAGACGTGATCACCCACCTCAAACTCCAACGGTCTCCTCCTACGGTCAGCATAGGACTTCTGACGACTCTGGGCTGTAACAAGCCTCCTACGGATAAGCTCAACTTTCTCCGTCGTCTCCCTAACCAACTCCGGACCCAACAAAGGTGTGTCACCCACCTCGGCCCAACAAACTGGAGACCTACAAGGTCGGCCATACAAGGCCTCAAACGGTGCCATACCGATACTAGACTGAAAACTGTTGTTATAGGCAAACTCTACCAACGGTAAATGCCTCTCCCACGTCCCACTGAAATCAAGGACACAACCCCGAAGCATATCCTCAAGGATCTGAATGGTACGCTCAGACTGCCCATCAGTCTGAGGATGATAAGCTGTACTAAAGGTCAACTTAGTACCTAAAGCACTCTGCAAACTCTGCCACAACCTAGCAGTAAAACGAGGATCTCTATCTGAGACAATCGTCACTGGGACCCCATGCAACCTTACTATGTCCCGAATATATAAGTCGGCAAGATGATCTACTGAATCTCTCACGCGCATCGGAATGAAATGCGCCGACTTGGTCAACCGGTCTACAACCACCCAAATAGCGTCACTACCCCGCTGAGTCCTCGGAAGACCTACAACGAAGTCCATAGTGACATGCTCCCACTTCCACTCGGCAATAGGCAAGGGTTGTAACAAACCCGCTGGCCTCTGATGCTCGGCCTTCACTTGCTGACAAGTAAGGCACTTAGACACGAAAACTGCCACATCTCTCTTCATACCCGCCACCAAAATCTGGCGACCCAAATCCCGATACATCTTAGTACCTCCGGATGCACGCAAAGCGCGAATGATGAAACTCTTGAGTACCTCCTCTCGGCAAGCCTCCGGTACAAGCAAACGGTCTCGGTATCTCACACTCAGGTCGGGATACACCGTCAAACCCTTCTCAACCTTCCCATTGGAGATCTTCTCTCGGAGTGATTCTACCTCAAGGTCACCTCTCTGTGCCTCTAACACTCTAGTCACTAGTGTAGGTTGCGCAACAACAGAAAACAAGGCCGCAGCTTCAGCGGATTCGCCCAGAAGCAAATCAAATTCTCCAATTGCCCCTAACATCCCCCACTCCCGGATAGCTATACAAGCCACACTACTAACGGATTTTCTGCTAAGGGCATCGGCCACAACATTGGCCTTTCCCGGGTGATAGTGCAACTCGAAGTCGTAATCCTCAATAAACTCCATCCACCTCCTCTGTCTCAAGTTCAAGTCTTTCTGTGAAAACAGATACTTCAGACTCTTATGATCCGAGAACACCTCGAATCTCTCACCATAAAGGTAGTGCCTCCAGATTTTTAAGGCAAAGATCACAGCCGCTAATTCTAGATCATGCGTAGGGTAATTCTTCTCGTGAATTTTCAACTGACGTGAGCCATAGGCTACTACTTTCCCCTCTTGCATTAACACACAACCCAAACCCTCTCGTGAGGCATCACAATAGACTGCATAACCCAACCCTCTCTCCGGAATAATCAAGACTGGAGCGGTGGTCAATCTAACCTTCAACTCCTGAAACGACTTTTCACAAGTCTCACCCCATACAAAGTCACTCCTCCGAGTCAATCTAGTCAACAGTGAAGCTAACTCGAGAAATCTTTCACACACCGACAGTAATACTCAGCTAATCCCAGAAAACTGCGAATCTCAAACACACTCTTAGGCTGTGCCCAATCTTGCACTGCCTCAATCTTGGATGTATCAACAGACACCCCTTCCCCAGAAACCACATGGCCTAAGAACTTCACCTCTTCTAGCCAAAACTCACACTTCCCAAACTTAGCATACAGCTTATGGGCTCTAAGTAACTCAAGCACCACTCTCAAGTGTTCCTCGTGCTCCCCTTCTGAAGGTGAATAGATAAGAATGTCGTCTACGAAAACGACTACAAAACGATCCAAGAATTCCCGGAAGATCCGGTTCATCAAGTCCATAAAGATCGGTGCGTTGGTAAGCCCAAATGGCATTACGAATTCATAATGGCCATACAGCGTGCATTTTAATGCCGTCTTCGGAATATCCTCCTCCCTGACCCTTAACTGGTGGTAACCCGATCTCAAATCTATCTTAGAGAAACAACGGGAACCCTTCAACTGGTCAAACAGATCATCTATACGGGGCATAGGGTACTTATTCTTAACTGTAGCCCGATTCAACTTTCGGTAGTCAATACACAACCTCAAGGCACCACCTTTCTTTTTAGCAAAGAGTGCCGGTGCTCCCCACGGTGAAACACTAGGGCGAACAAAACCCTTATCTAGCAATCCCTGGAGTTGAACTTTCAACTCAACCAACTCTGCTGGAGCAAAACGGTAAGGTGCCATAGAAATCGGCGCCGTGCCGGGCACTAAATCGATAGAGAACTCAATCTCTCGGTGAGGTGGCAAATCGACAAGGTCCTCGGGAAAGACATCCGAGTACTCACAAACTACCCTTGGCAACACAATCTGAGTCTCATCACACTCACCACTCTCAAAGCTAGCAAGTAGACCACTAAGCTCATTTCGCCCTCGCGGACCATACCCCGGTGGCACAATACTACCAACCCGGTCTCCCAAGAAATGAAAACACTCCCCGCTCACGGTACAACAAGTAACCCTCTGGCGGTAGCAATCAATAACAGCTCGGTATGACGATAACTACCCATACCCAAAATAACATCAAAGCCCTTCATGGGCATAACTACAAAAGGAAGCGAAGCCTATGATCGCCAACTTCTATGTCACAACCTCTACACCCGTGTTTCAAAATCAACTCACCCCAATAGGTGATACTACACAAATAGGAGATGCCAACCGCTAACTCCAATTCCAACACAGATGCAAATGTGAGATACAAAAGAATGAGACGCACCAGATCAATCAACACATTAGCAACCGAATTGCAAAACAAAAAGGTACCCCTCACTACCGATGGAGCGGTATTAGGTCTGTGGCAGTAACAGATACACGCCACAGAGGCCCTCGATCCACACCTGCCGCCTCTCGAGCATAGGATCACTGCCTTGGGGGACGAAGCCCCCGGATTGGCCCTCGAGGCCTGCACAGACTGAGCTGGCTGAAATCCCTGCGTCTGTCTAGAACCAGATGCTCCTGAAGTGGCACTCAACCGTGGGCAATACCTCTTCATGTGCCCGGGCTGTCCACACTGGTAACACGACAAGGGCCGCCCTACGAACTCGATCAGCGGCCTAGGCGACGAAAAGCAGCTCTCGACCCCGCCCTTCAGGCAAATCAAGCCTTGTGACCCGGCCACACTTGTAACAGTGAACTCTCCTGATCGC
Organism: Camellia lanceoleosa; assembly: GCA_025200525.1. NCBI lineage: Eukaryota > Viridiplantae > Streptophyta > Magnoliopsida > Ericales > Theaceae > Camellia > Camellia lanceoleosa. The sequence continues at coordinate 27,099,161 of CM045772.1, read as the reverse complement.
CTCCTGAGCTCAGTACTCAGTATTGGGAAAGTCGACTGGCCAACCACTTCTGGGACGGTGAGGGTTATAACCCCTCTGCCCCCTGCCCTCACCCTGTCCCTCTTGGCCCCTCTTGGAGCCCCCATGTTTTGCCTCATCTCCCTCTGCATCATCAGCCCATATGAGCCGCAGATCCACCAAATGCTGTACTCTCGAATGTAAGGTCCACCAACTTTCAACTTGAGGTCCCACCTCAACTTCCGCTCAAACTCAGAGTAACGCAACGCTCCTCTGTCGCCACAAGTTCAGTGCAAACCTCGACAAGCTAGTAAATGTAGCCTCAAACTCGCCACGCAGACAAACCCTCCGCTTAAGCTTGGTAAACCGATCCCTCAGTCTCTCTCTAGCCATCATGATAAAACCTCTCTCGAAAGCATTCACAAACGCCTCCCAAGTACCACCCACGAACTTTCTCATACTTCCACCATTGACCAAGATCTCCTTCAAATTGAAGGATGCCAAGGTCACTTTCAATGCTCCGTCCTCAATGCCTAGCATCTCTAACGCTTACTCATTTGTTCTAGCCACTCATCCGCCTTCAATGGCTCCTTAGGATCCCCAACAAACTCCTCCGTTAGACCTAAGAACTCCCTCTTCAAGAAAGAAGGTCCCGCCTCACCGCTCGATTTCTGCTCGAGAATACCCAAAGCCCTGCTATCTCCTGCCAAGGCACCCATAGCTCGCCGACCCAATGGCTCGGCCACATTGGCTGACCAACCCCTCTGAACTACGAACCTCATCCCAGAATGGCACTTCGCCTCCTAGGCCTACCACGCCTACCACCTCTTGCTTGTCGACATCCTAATAAAGGTAACATGTAAGCGTTAGCACATTTATAAACGTACAAAACTAAACACTCACGCCCTAATGCATGGATAATCAGAATTCATTCCACGTAAGCACATAAACACACATAGCACTTACGAATTTCATTTCCGGATGATGATAGTCCCAAGGCGTTACTAGAGTACCGGTTAGAAACAGCATTGATCAAGTGCCTTTCCAACAAGACTCCCAGAAACTCAAAGACCCAATCAACATCCTAGAAACCAAATCCCATACCCAAATAATCACATAAGCATGTTATCACATAAACATATAACAGTACACCTAAGTCTCTATCAAGCGAGACAAACCCATTGTGATCCTAATCACTTCCCACGTACCCAAAGTATTCGAACCCGGTACGCTCTGATACCAAGTTGTAACGCCCTCAAAATAATAACATTAAACCCAACAATATTGACATGCCATGGTATATAAAAGATCCACGTCCTTCCATTTAACAGAGTTCTATTACAAATAGTATTACATGTTAACAACAAAAGCAAATGCCCTAAGGGCTTATGACTTTCCAAGTTAACACTTGGATACAAGAAAGTAGAGTGCTAACTCATTTACACATTAAGCCCTTGGCTTGAATTTACATGTAATATCACAAAAGGAAAGACAACCAAAGTCCGTCCGCCACTAGCCTCCCAAGCTAATTCTTTGAGGAGGCATGCTACTGCACTGAAAATAATATTCCCATATAGGGTGAGCCACAAACCAAGAGAAATATACTAAACCAGCTATGAATAATGACTAAAAGATTAACAATTGATAGATGGCCAACTCTTTTACATTCTTTCATAACATAATACAATTCCAAGACGCTAAGTCTATATTTCCTTTTCACTTGCCATATCATAACTTTGGCTCAAACATCTCACATGAGGTAAGCACTCATGCCAACACATTTCACTTCAATAAATATAAACATAACTATATTCATACTTCGAAAGACAAGCATATACGCACTGTCGATACATTTCTAGATAAGCATTCATACTCTATCTACGGAGTTCATCCTCTATGTCCTCCCAATAACATCCGAGTTAGAGGTCCATCACCTATCTTCCCTAAACCATGAGTACATCCCCTATCTCCTCCAACACAACACAATGCATATAAATAACAATTATACACATCTCATAACAATACATAAAATCAATGTATTCTATCCATCGTTATAATTTATAACATTACAACCCTAAGGTTCCAATTTCACTAATGTTTCAACATTAATTCCATGTTTCTATACCAAACATGCTTCTAGGTTTATTATAGACAAAACCCCAAACTTTTATAAAATTACACAATGGCCCAAAGTTTCCCAAAATTTCACAACAACTACCAACATATCAAAATGCTAAAATTTAAAGACAAGACTCATAAGGAGGAGTAGGATATCCCTACCTCAAAAGATGAGCTCCAAAGGAGAAGGACCCAAAACCAAAATTCTCCAAACACCAAACTATTCGGATCAAAATGACGCCCTCGACGATCAACACCCTTTTTGTGAAGACAAAAGGTGAACAACACACTCTAGCTAGATCAATACTTAGAGAGAAGTTATGGTTTTTGAGTGAGAAGCTGAAATGGCGCTTTTGGTAAAGTAGAGAAAGAAGATAAGTCAAAAAGTGATTTAAAATGCCCACCCCACTCAATCAAGATACAGTCCGCTGAAGCGTAAGACTCTCCGCCGAGCGAAAGACACATAAAATAGCTTCCGCCGAGCGCAACATTGTCCGCCGAGCCCAAGACACAGACATAAAGTTCGCCCGCTGAAGGTAGATCCCAAATTTCGCCGAAAGCGCAGTCTCCTCCTTAACTCTCACCAAAACACATCAGACGCTGAAGACAAAGACCCGCCGAGCGCTAAAACCACACTTGCGGTTTTGCAGTGCACGAAATATCGAAGGGTGCATTCTCCGCCGAAGCGCCAAAACCTCCGCCGAGCGCATAAGCAACACAACCCATCCGCTGAAGGTAAACATGTCCGCCGAAAGCGACTACCAAAACTCGGCAACTAGACTTGGTCCTGCTTAACCAACCGTGACAAACCCGCCTAACACATCCTAGAACTCAAAAACAAAGCAAGAAAGGACGTAAATAAGACAATACTCAATTACCAACATCCACGGACACATGTCCCACCACTATACAACAAGGTAAACCCGGACCGCTTATAACCTCCCCTTAAAGAATTTCGTCCTCAAATTAAAAACAAGTTTTGAAAGGCAAGTTTTCTCCTTTAAACAATGTTATGCCACAACATTACACACCACCCATTACCGGTCATTCCATTTCTCATCACGAGGCATTTAACAATATATACATTTCAACATGCATTTTCTTTCCATTTCAACCATTTCCCACATAGATGGTTTATAATTCATATCATAAACAATAATCATGATACAATTCCATTTCTATAATATAGCCCACATATGCAATATTATAATCAATTCTCATAACAAGGCAAGTTCTACAACATTTACATTAACTAAAACATGCACCTTGTTTTACAACTTAAGATATTTCAAATGTTCTAAAGTTCATTACAATTACACAATTGTAACACTTGATTACACATCAATAAATAAGTCCTGATATTTCATGACTCCCAACTCACGCTCCCAAGTGGCCTCCTCCAATTCGTGATGTTTCCACAAAACCTTAACCAAAGGATGGTCTTGCCACGCAGATTTGATCCCGCCTATCCAAGACCTCGAACCGTCTCTCCTCATACGAGGCATCCTCATCTACCTCTAAGTCGGTCCAATCCAACACGTGTGATGGATCCGCCTCATACTTCAAGCATACTCACATGAAACACGCCATGAACTCCGCCAACCGTATGCAAAGCTAAACGATAAGCAACCTCGCCAATCCGCCAAGGATCTCAAAGGACCAATAAACCGAGGGATAACTTCCCACTCTTCCCAAATCTCAACAAACCCCGCCTAGGTGATATCTTCAGGAAGACGTGATCACCCACCTCAAACTCCAACGGTCTCCTCCTACGGTCAGCATAGGACTTCGACGACTGGTCAGAATAAGCCTCCTACGGATAAGCTCAACTTTCTCCGCTGCCTCCCTAACCAACTCCGACCCAACAAAGGTGTGTCACCCACCTCGCCCAACAAACCGGAGACCTACAAGGTCGGCCATACAAGGCCTCAAACGGTGCCATACCGATACTAGACTGAAAATTGTTGTTATAGGCAAACTCTACCAACGGTAAATGCCTCTCCCACGTCCCACTGAAATCAAGGACACAACCTCAAGCATATCCTCAAGGATTCGATAGTACGCCAGATCGCCCATCACCGAGGATGATAAGTCATTAAAGGTCAACTTAGTACCTAAAGCACTCGCAAACTCGCCACAACCTAGCAAGAAACGAGGATCTCTATCTCGAGACAATCGCCACCGACCCCATGCAACCTTACTATGTCCCAATATATAAGTCGGCAAGATGATCTATCAATCTCTCACGCCGATCGGAATGAAATGCGCCGACTTGGTCAACCGGTCTACAACCACCCAAATAGCGCCACTACCCCGCCGAGTCCCTAAGACCTACAACGAAGTCCATAGTGACATGCTCCCACTTCCACTCTAAGAATAGGCAAGGGTTGTAACAAACCCGCTGCCTTCGATGCTCGGCCTTCACTTGTCGACAAGTAAGGCACTTAGACACAAAATCGCCACATCTCTTCATACCCCGCCACCAAATCAAGCGACCCAAATCCCGATACATCTTAGTACCTCCTGATGCACCGCAAGGCGCGAATGATGAAACTCGAGTACCTCCTCTCGGCAAGCCTCCCAGATAAGCAAACGGTCTCTCAGATCTCACACTCGTGCCTGATACACCGTCAAACCCTTCTCAACCTTCCCATTGGAGATCTTCTCCTGAGTGATTCTACCTCAAGGTCACCTCTCAGTGCTCTAACACTCTAGTCACTAGTGTAGGTTGCGCAACAACGTAAAACAAGGTCAAGAATCACGGATTCGCCTGTATAAATCAAATTCTCCAATTGCCCCCAACATCCCCCAATTCCTGATAGCTATACAAGCCACACTACTAACGGATTTTCGCTAAGGGCATCGCCACAACATTGGCCTTTCCCGTGATAGTGCAACTCAAGTCATAATCCTCAATAAACTCCATCCACCTCCTCTCGCCTCAAGTTCAAGTCTTTCAGAAAACAGATATTTCAGACTCTTATGATCCGAGAACACCTCAATCTCTCACCATAAAGGTAGTGCCTCCAGATTTTTAAGGCAAAGATCACAAACCGCTAATTCTAGATCATGCGAGGGTAATTCTTCTCGTGAATTTTCAATCGACGTGAGCCATAGGCTACTACTTTCCTCTTGCATTAACACACAACCCAAACCCTCTCGTGAGGCATCACAATAGACCGTGATAACCCAACCCTCTCCTAATAATCAAGATCGAGCGGTGGTCAATCTAACCTTCAACTCTCAAACGATTTTTCACAAGTCTCACCCCATACAAAGTCGATTCTCCGAGTCAATCTAGTCAACGTGAAGCTAACTCGAGAAATCTTTCACAAACCGACGGTAATACCCACTAATCCCGTAAAATCGCTAATCTCAAACACACTCTTAGGTCAGGCCCAATCTTGCACCGCCTCAATCTTGATGTATCAACAGACACCCTTCCCCGTAAAACCACATGGCCTAAGAACTTCACCTCTTCTAGCCAAAACTCACACTTCCCAAACTTAGCATACAAATTATGGGCTCTAAGTAACTCAAGCACCACTCTCAAGTGTTCCTCGTGCTCCTCCTCAAGGTGAATAGATAAGAATGTCGCACTAAAACGACTACAAACGATCCAAGAATTCCTAAGATCCGGTTCATCAAGTCCATAAAGATCGCCATGCTGGTAAGCCCAAATGGCATTACCAGAATTCATAATGGCCATACCGCTGCATTTTAATGCCGCCTTCTAATATCCTCCTCCTCGACTTTAACCGGTGGTAACCCGATCTCAAATCTATCTTAGAGAAACAACGGAACCCTTCAACCGTCAAACAAATCATCTATACGGGCATAGGGTACTTATTCTTAATCAGAGTCTTATTCAACTTTCGTAGTCAATACACAACCTCAAGGCACCACCTTTCTTTTTAGCAAAGAGTGCCGGTGTTCCCCACGGTGAAACACTAGGCTAACAAAACCCTTATCTAGCAATCCTCGAGTTGAACTTTCAACTCAACCAACTCATTGAGCAAAACGAAGGTGCCATAGAAATCAAGGCCGCAGCACTAAATCGATAGAGAACTCAATCTCTATGAGGTGGCAAATCGACAAGGTCCTGAAAGACATCCGAGTACTCACAAACTACCCTTGGCAACACAACTGAGTCTCATCACACTCACCACTCTCAAAGCTAGCAAGTAGACCACTAAGCTCATTTCGCTCATGACCATACCCCTTGGCACAATACTACCAACCCGATCTCCCAAGAAATGAAAACACTCGCCACGGTACAACAAGTAACTCAAGGTAGTAATCAATAATACCGATATGACGATAACTACCCATACCCAAAATAACATCAAAGCCCTTCATGGGCATAACTACAAAAGGAAACTAAGCCTATGATCATCAACTTCTATGTCACAACCTCTACACCCGTGTTTCAAAATCAACTCACCCCCAATAGGTGATACTACACAAATAGGAGATGCCAACATCGCTAACTCCAATTCCAACACAGATGCAAATGCAAAGAGATAAAAGAATGAGACGCACCAGATCAATCAACACATTAGCAACCGAATTGCAAAACAAAAGGTACCTCTCACTACCGATGGAGCTTTAGATTAGGTCTCATATGTAACAAAGATACACGCTACCAGAGGCCCTCGATCCACCTCGCCGCCTCGAGCATAGGATCACAGACCGACTCGACGACGAAGCCCTGGATTGGCCTCGAGGCTCGCACAGATCGAGCCGGTTGAATCCTCGCTCGTTTAGAACCAGACGCCTCAAGTGGCACTCAACCGTGGCACACTCTTCATGTGCCCGGCCGCCCACACTGTAACACGACAAGGGCTGCCCCACCCAACTCGACTTCATGCCTAGCCGACGAAGAAGCACTTCGACCCGCCTTCAAGCAACTGGCCTTGTGACCCTACCGCCACACTTGTAACAGAACTCCTCGACCGCCTCCCGAGCTCAGACTTGGTATTGGGAAAGTCGACCGCCAACCACTCGGGACGGCCGAGGGTTATAACCCTCCGCCTCCCCGCCATCACTCCGTCCTCTTGGCCCCTCTTGGAGCCCCCATGTTTTGCCTCATCTCCTCCTCAGATCATCACCCATATGAGCCGCAAGATCCACCAAATGCCTCAGACTCTAATGTAAGGTCCACTAACTTTCAACTTGAGGTCCCACCTCAACTTCCGCTCAAACTCAGAGTAACCGCCTCCTCTGCCGCCACAAGTTCAGTGCAAACTCGACAAGCTAGTAAATGTAGCCTCAAACTCGCCATGCATAAACCCTCCTTAAGCTTGGTAAACCGATCCTCGCCTCTCTAGCCATCATGATAAAACCTCTCCGAAAGCATTCACAAACGCCTCCCAAGTACCACCCACACGAACTTTCTCATATTTCCACCATTGACCAAGATCTCCTTCACCGAAGGATGCCAAGGTCACTTTCAATGCTCCGTCTCAATGCCTAGCATCTCTAACGCTTTACTCATTTGTTCTAGCCACTGCCGCCTTCAATGGCTCCTTAGATCCCCAACAAACTCCTCCCAAGTTAGACCGAAGAACTCCTCTTCAAGAAAGAAGGTCCCGCCACCGCTCGATTTCGCTTCCGAGAATACCCAAAGCCCTCGCTATCTCCCTGCCAAGGCACCCATAGCTCGCCGACCCAATCGCTCGGCCACATTGGCCTCGACCAACCCCTCCTCAACTATCGAACCTCATCCGTAATGGCACTTCTCGCCTCCTAGGCCTACCACGCCTACCACCTCTTGCTCGTCCCGACATCCTAATAAAGGTAACAGAACGTTAGCACATTTATAAACGTACAAAACTAAACACTCACGCCCTAATGCATGGATAATCAGAATTCATTCCACGAAGCACATAAACACACATAGCACTTACGAATTTCATTTCCTGATGATGATAGTCCCAAGGGCTACTAGAGTACCGTTAGAAACAAAGATTGATCAAGTGCCTTTCCAACAAGACTCCTAAACCCAAAGATCCAATCAACATCCTAGAAACCAAATCCCATACCCAAATAATCACATAAGCATGTTATCACATAAACATATAACAAGACACCTAAGTCTCTATCAAGCGAGACAAACCCATTGTGATCCTAATCACTTCCCACGCACTAAAGTATTCGAACCCGACGCCTCGATACCAAGTTGTCACGCCCTCAAAATAATAACATTAAACCCAACAAATATTGACATGCCATGATATATAAAAGATCCACGTCCTTCCATTCAACAGAGTTCTATTACAAAAGTATTACATGTTAACAACAAAAGCAATGCCCTAAGGGCTTACACCTTTCCAAGTTAACACTTGGATACAAGAAAGTAGAGTGCTAACACATTTACACGTTAAGCCCTTGGCTTGAATTTACATGTAATATCACAAAAGGAAAGACAACCAAAAGTCCGTCCGCCACTAGCCTCCCAAGCTAATTCTTTGGAGGTGGCATGCTGCACTGAAAATAATATTCCCATATAGGGTGAGCCACGTACAAAGAGAAATATACTAAACCAAGCTATGAATAATGACTAAAAGATTAACAATTGATAGATGGCCAACTCTTTACATTCTTTCATAACATAATACAATTCCAAGACGCTTAAGTCTATATTTCCTTTCACTTGCCATATCATAACTTTGGCTCAAACATCTCACATGAGACAAGCACTCATGCCAACACATTTCACTTCAATAAATATAAACATAACAACCATATTCATACTTCCAAAGACAAGCATATACGCTCTGTCAATACATTTCTAGATAAGCATACATGCTCTATCTACGGAGTTCATCCCCTATCTCCTCCCAATAACATCCGGTTTAGAGGTCCATCCCCTATCTTCCCCTAAACCGCGGAGTACATCCCCTATCTCCTCCAACACAACACAATGCATATAAATAACAATTATACACATCTCATAACAATACATAAAATCAATGTATTCTATCCATCGTTATAATTTATAACATTACAACCCTAAGGTTCCAATTTCACTAATGTTTCAACATTAATTCCATGTTTCTATACCAAACATGCTTCTAGGTTTATTATAGACAAAACCCCAAACTTTTATAAAATTACACAATGGCCCAAAGTTTCCCAAAATTTCACAACAACTACCAACATATCAAAATGCTAAAATTTAAAGACAAGACTCATAAGGAGGAGTAGGATATCCCTACCTCAAAAGATGAGCTCCAAAGGAGAAGGACCCAAAACCAAAATGCTCCAAACACCAAACTATTCGGATCAAAATGACGCCCTCGACGATCAACACCCTTTTTGTGAAGACAAAAGGTGAACAACACACTCTAGCTAGATCAATACTTAGAGAGAAGTTATGGTTTTTGAGTGAGAAGCTCAAAATTAGGCGTTTTGGTAAAGTAGGAGAAAGAAGATAAGTCAAAAGTGATTTAAAATGCCTACCCCACTCGAGATAAACAGTCCGCTGAGCGTAAGACTCTCCGCCGAGCGTAAAGACACATAAAATAGTTCCGCTGAAGCGCAACATTGTCCGCCGAGCCCAAGACATCATAAAGTTCGCCCGCTGAAGGAGATCCTCGCTGAAGCGCAGTTCTCTCGTAACTCTCACCAAAATTACCGTGACGCTGAAAGACAAAGACCCGCCGAGCGCAGAAACCACACTTGCGTAAGTTTTGCAGTGCACGAATATCGAAGGGTGCATTCTCCGCCGAAGCGCCAAAACCTCCGCCGCCGAGCGCATAAGCAACAACAACCCATCCGCTGAAGTAAACATGTCCGCCGAGCGACTACCAAAACTCAAGCAACTAGACTTGGTCCTAAACTTAACCAACCGGTGACAAACCCGCCCAACACATCCTCAGAACTCAAAACAAAGCAAGAAAGGACGAAATAAGACAATACTCAATTACTAACATCCATGGACACATGTCCGACCACTATACAACAAGGTAAACCCGGACCGCTATAACCTCTTAAAGAATTTCGCCCTCAAATTAAAAACAAGTTTTGAAAGGCAAGTTTTCTCTCCTTAAACAATGTTATGCCACAACATTACACAATTCGACCCATTACCGGTCATTCCATCTCTCATCACGAGGCATTTAACAATATATACATTTCAACATGCATTTTCTTTCCATTTCAACCATTTCCCACATAGATGGTTTATAATTCATATCATAAACAATAATCATGATACAATTCCATTTCTATAATATAGCCCACATATGCAATATTATAATCAATTCTCATAACAAGGCAAGTTCTACAACATTTACATTAACTAAAACATGCACCTTGTTTTACAACTTAAGATATTTCAAATGTTCTTAAAGTTCATTACAATTACACAATTGCAACACTTGATTACACATCAATAAATAAGTCCTGATATTTCTCATGACTCCCAACTCACGCTCCCAAGTGGCCTCTCCAATTCGTGATGTTTCCACAAAACCTTAACCAAAGGGATGGTCTTGCCACGCAGATTTGATCCCGCCTATCCAAGACCTCGAACCGTCTCTCTCATACGAGGCATCCTCATCTACCTCTAAGTCGGTCCAATCCAACACGTGATGGATCCGCTCATACTCAAGCATACTCACATGAAACACGCCATGAACTCCGCCAACCGGGCGGCAAAGCTAAACGATAAGCAACCTCGCCAATCCGCCAAGGATCTCAAAGGACCAATAAACCGAGGGATAACTTCCCACTCTTCCCAAATCTCAACAAACCCCGCCTAGGTGATATCTTCAGAAGACGTGATCACCCACCTCAAACTCCAACGGTCTCCTCCTCACAAGATAGGACTTCGACGACTGGTCAGAATAAGCCTCCTACGGATAAGCTCAACTTTCTCCGCTGCCTCCTAACCAACTCGACCCAACAAAGGTGTGTCACCCACCTCGCCCAACAAACCGAGATTCTACAAGGTCGGCCATACAAGGCCTCAAACGGTGCCATACCGATATTAGATCGAAATTGTTGTTATAGGCAAACTCTACCAACGGTAAATGCCTCTCCCACGCCCCATCAAATCAAGGACACAACCTCAAGCATATCCTCAAGGATCTGATAGTACGCCAGATCGCCCATCACCGAGGATGATAAGTCAGACTAAAGGTCAACTTAGTACCTAAAGCACTCGCAAACTCGCCACAACCTAGCAAAGAAACGAGGATCTCTATCTCGAGACAATCGCCACGACCCCATGCAACCTTACTATGTCCCGAATATATAAGTCGGCAAGATGATCTATCAATCTCTCACGCCAAGATCGGAATGAAATGCGCCGACTTGGTCAACCGGTCTACAACCACCCAAATAGCGCCACTACCCTCACGAGTCCCTAAGACCCACAACGAAGTCCATAGTGACATGCTCCCACTTCCACTCTAAGAATAGGCAAGGGTTGTAACAAACCCATTGCCTTCGATGCTCGGCCTTCACTTGTCGACAAGTAAGGCACTTAGACACAAAACCGCCACATCTCTCTTCATACCCCGCCACCAAAATCAAGCACCCAAATCCCGATACATCTTAGTACCTCCTGATGCACCGCAAGGCGCGAATGATGAAACTCTTGAGTACCTCCTCTCGCAAGCCTCCCAGACAAGCAAACGGTCTCAGATCTCACACTCGTCGGGATACACCGCCAAACCCTTCTCAACCTTCCCATTGGAGATCTTCTTCTGAGTGATTCTACCTCAAGGTCACCTCTCAGGCCTCTAACACTCTAGTCACTAGTGTAGGTTAAGCAACAACGTAAAACAAGGTCAGAATTTCACGGATTCGCCTGTATAAATCAAATTCTCCAATTGCCCCAACATCCCCCAATTCCTGATAGCTATACAAGCCACACTACTAACGGATTTTCGCTAAGGGCATCGGCCACAACATTGGCCTTTCCCGTGATAGTGCAACTCAAGTCGTAATCCTCAATAAACTCCATCCACCTCCTCTGCCTCAAGTTCAAGTCTTTCAGGAAAACAGATATTTCAGACTCTTATGATCCGAGAACACCTCGAATCTCTCACCATAAAGGTAGTGCCTCCAGATTTTAAGGCAAAGATCACACCGCTAATTCTAGATCATGCGTAGGGTAATTCTTCTCGTGAATTTTCAATCGACGTGAGCCATAGGCTACTACTTTCCTCTTGCATTAACACACAACCCAAACCTCTCGTGAGGCATCACAATAGACCGCATAACCCAACCCTCTCCTAATAATCAAGACCGAGCGGTGGTCAATCTAACCTTCAACTCAAACGACTTTTCACAAGTCTCACCCCATACAAAGTCGATTCTCCGAGTCAATCTAGTCAACGTGAAGCTAACTCGAGAAATCTTTCACAAACCGACGGTAATACCAAATAATCCTTAAAATCGCGAATCTCAAACACACTCTTAGGTCAGGCCCAATCTTGCATCGCCAATCTTGGATGTATCAACAGACACCCCTTCCCGTAAAACCACATGGCCTAAGAACTTCACCTCTTCTAGCCAAAACTCACACTTCCAAACTTAGCATACAAATTATGGGCTCTAAGTAACTCAAGCACCACTCTCAAGTGTTCCTCGTGCTCCTCCTAAGGTGAATAGATAAGAATGTCGCTCACGAAAACGACTACAAACGATCCAAGAATTCCTAAGATCCGGGTTCATCAAGTCCATAAAGATCGCCGGCGCTGGTAAGCCCAAATGGCATTACCAGAATTCATAATGGCCATACCGCTGCACGGAATGCCGCTCTAATATCCTCCTCCTCGACTTTAACCGGTGGTAACCCGATCTCAAATCTATCTTAGAGAAACAACGAACCCTTCAACCGGTCAAACAAATCATCTATACGGGCATAGGGTACTTATTCTTAATCAGAGTCTTATTCAACTTTCGTAGTCAATACACAACCTCAAGGCACCACCTTTCTTTTAGCAAAGAGTGCCGGTTCTCCCCACTGAAACACTAGGGCTAACAAAACCCTTATCTAGCAATCCTCGGAGTTGAACTTTCAACTCAACCAACTCGCTGAGCAAAAGAAGGTGCCATAGAATCGGCGCCGTGCTGCACTAAATCGATAGAGAACTCAATCTCTGAGGTGGCAAATCGACAAGGTCCTCGAAAGACATCCGAGTACTCACAAACTACCTTGGCAACACAACTGAGTCTCATCACACTCACCACTCTCAAAGCTAGCAAGTAGACCACTAAGCTCATTTCGCCATGACCATACCCCGTGGCACAATACTACCAACCCGATCTCCCAAGAAATGAAAACACTTCGCCACGCAGACAACAAGTAACCAAGCGGTAGTAATCAATAACAAATGATATGACGATAACTACCCATACCCAAAATAACATCAAAGCCCTTCATGGGCATAACTACAAAGGGAAACGGAAGCCTATGATCATCAACTTCTATGTCACAACCTCTACACCCTTGTTTCAAAATTAACTCACCCCCAACAGGTGATACAACACAAATAGGAGATGCCAACATCGCTAACTCCAATTCCAACACAGATGCAAATGCAAGAGATACAAAAGAATGAGACGCACCAGATCAATCAACACATTAGCAACCGAATTGCAAAACAAAAGGTACCTCTCACTACCGATGGAGCTTGATTAGGTCCTCAAGGTAATAAAGATACACGCTACCAGAGGCCCTCGATCCACTGCCGCCTCGGAGCATAGGATCACAGACCGACCGACGACGAAGCCCCGGATTGGCCTCGAGGCTCGCATGACAGCTGGTTGAATCCTCAAGGCTCGTTTAGAACCAGACGCCTCAAGTGGCACTCAACCGTGGCACACTTCATGTGCCCGCCGCCCACACTAGTAACACGACAAGGGCCGCCTACCCGAACTCGACTCATGCCTAGCCGACGAAGAAGCAACTTCGACTTCGCCTTCAATGCAAATCAAGCCTTGTGACCCGGCCGCCACACTTGTAACAGAACTCTCCCCGACCGCCTCCCGAGCTCAGACTCAGATTGGGAAAGTCGACCAAGCCAACCACTGGGACGGCCGAGGGTTATAACCCCTCCGCCTCCTCCCATCACTCGTCCTCTTGGCCCCTCTTGGAGCCCCCATGTTTTGCCTCATCTCCTCTCGTGATCATCACCCATATGAGCCGCAGATCCACCAAATGCCTCAGACTTTCGAATGTAAGGTCCACTAACTTTCAACTTGAGGTCCCACCTCAACTTCCGCTCAAACTCAGAGTAACGACGCCCTCTGCCGCCACAAGTTCAGTGCAAACCTCGACAAGCTAGTAAATGTAGCCTCAAACTCGCCACGCATAAACCCTCCCGCTAAGCTTGGTAACCGATCCTCATTTCTAGCCATCATGATAAAACCTCTCCGGAAAGCATTCACAAACGCCTCCCAAGTACCACCCACACGAACTTTCTCATACTTCCACCATTGACCAAGATCTCCTTCAAACCGAAGGATGCCAAGGTCACTTTCAATGCTCGCCCTCAATGCCTAGCATCTCTAACGCTTACTCATTTGTTCTAGCCACTCATCGCCTTCAATGGCTCCTTAGGATCCCCAACAAACTCCTCCGTTAGACCTAAGAACTCCCTCTTCAAGAAAGAAGGTCCCGCCTCACCGCCGATTTCGCCCGAGAATACCCAAAGCCCTCGCTATCTCCCTGCCAAGGCACCCATAGCTCACGACCCAATCGCTCGCCACATTGGCCTCGACCAACCCTCCTCGAACTACCGAACCTCATCCCAGAATGGCACTTCTCGCCTCCTAGGCCTACCACGCCTACCACCTCTTGCTTGTCCCGACATCCTAATAAAGGTAACACGTAACGTTAGCACATTTATAAACGTACAAAACTAAACACTCACGCCCTAATGCATGGATAATCAGAATTCATTCCACGTAAGCACATAAACACACATAGCACTTACGAATTTCATTTCCTGATGATGATAGTCCCAAGGCTACTAGAGTACCTTAGAAACAAAGATTGATCAAGTGCCTTTCCAACAAGACTCCCAGAAACTCAAAGACCCAATCAACATCCTAGAAACCAAATCCCATACCCAAATAATCACATAAGCATGTTATCACATAAACATATAACAGTACACCTAAGTCTCTATCAAGCGAGACAAACCCATTGTGATCCTAATCACTTCCCACGTACCCAAAGTATTCGAACCCGGTACGCTCTGATACCAAGTTGTAACGCCCTCAAAATAATAACATTAAACCCAACAATATTGACATGCCATGGTATATAAAAGATCCACGTCCTTCCATTTAACAGAGTTCTATTACAAATAGTATTACATGTTAACAACAAAAGCAAATGCCCTAAGGGCTTACAGCTTTCCAAGTTAACACTTGGATACAAGAAAGTAGAGTGCTAACTCATTTACACGTTAAGCCCTTGGCTTGAATTTACATGTAATATCACAAAAGGAAAGACAACCAAAAGTCCGTCCGCCACTAGCCTCCCAAGCTAATTCTTTGGAGGAGGCATGCTACCTGTACCTGAAAATAATATTCCCATATAGGGTGAGCCACAGCCCAGTAGAAATATACTAAACCAGTTATGAATAATGACTAAAAGATTAACAATTGATAGATGGCCAACTCTTTTACATTCTTTCATAACATAATACAATTCCAAGACGCTTAAGTCTATATTTCCTTTTCACTTGCCATATCATAACTTTGGCTCAAACATCTCACATGAGGTAAGCACTCATGCCAACACATTTCACTTCAATAAATATAAACATAATATATATTCATACTTCCAAAGACAAGCATATACGCCTGTCAATACATTTCTAGATAAGCATACATGCTCTATCTACGAGTTCATCCCTATCTCCTCCCAATAACATCCTTTAGAGGTCCATCCCCTATCTTCCCTAAACCGCGAGTACATCCCCTATCTCCTCCAACACAACACAATGCATATAAATAACAATTATACACATCTCATAACAATACATAAAATCAATGTATTCTATCCATCGTTATAATTTATAACATTACAACCCTAAGGTTCCAATTTCACTAATGTTTCAACATTAATTCCATGTTTCTATACCAAACATGCTTCTAGGTTTATTATAGACAAAACCCCAAACTTTTATAAAATTACACAATGGCCCAAAGTTTCCCAAAATTTCACAACAACTACCAACATATCAAAATGCTAAAATTTAAAGACAAGACTCATAAGGGAGTAGGATATCCCTACCTCAAAAGATGAGCTCCAAAGGAGAAGGACCTAAAACCAAAATGCTCCAAACACCAAACTATTCGGATCAAAATGACGCCTCGACGATCAACACCCTTTTTTGTGAAGACAAAGGTGAACAACACACTCTAGCTAGATCAATACTTAGAGAGAAGTTATGGTTTTTGAGTGAGAAGCTTTGAAAATGGCGTTTTGGTAAAGTAGAGAAAGAAGATAAGTCAAAAGTGATTTAAAATGCCTACCCCACTCAAGAGTACGACAGTCCGCTGAGCGTAAGACTCTCCGCCGAGCGAAGACACATAAATAGTTCCGCCGAAGCGCAACATTGTCCGCCGAGCCCCAAGACACAGACACAAAGTTCGTCCGCCGAGCGAGATCCCATTTCGCTGAGCGCAGTCTCCTCTCGTAACTCTCACCAAAAACACACAGACGCTGAAGACAAAGACCCGCCGAGCGCAGAAACCACACTTGCGAAGTTTTGGTGCACGAATATCGAAGGTGCATTCTCCGCCGAGCGCCAAAACCTCCGCCGAGCGCATAAGCAACCATAACCCATCCGCTGAAGCGTAAACATGTCCGCCGAGCGACTACCAAAACTGGCAACCAGACTTGGTCCTTAAGCTTAACCAACCGGTGACAAACCTGCCCAACACATCCTGTAACTCAAAAACAAAGCAAGAAAGGACGTAAATAAGACAATACTCAATTACCAACATCCACGGACACATGTCCGGACCACTATACAACAAGGGGTAAACCCGGGACCGCTATACAAACCAACAACAGATAAGTGTTGTAGATGTGGTACACCTGGCCATCGCTCTAATGTCTGCCCAGAAAGAAGGAGTGCTAATTTAGTTGAAGCGAGATGTTAGCAATATTTTGTGAAGAAGTGCTACATTTGTCAAGTATCCAAAGGGCAGTCTCAGAATATTGGTCTCTATATGCCTCTACCTGTTCCTAACAGCATATGGAAAGACTTGTCGATGGACTTTGTGTTAGGACTCCCTCGTACCTAACGTGGAGTTGATTCTGTGTTCGTAGTGGTTGACAGGTTTTCAAAGATGGCACATTTTATTCCTTGTCGAAAGACTTCAAACGCCTCTCATGTGGCTTGATTATTCTTTCGAGAAGTAGTTCGTTTGCATGGAGTCCCTCAATCCATTACCTCAGATCGTGATGTCAAGTTCCTTAGCCACTTCTAGGTGACTTTATGGAAGATATTTAACACAGCCTTGAATCGTAGTTCAACCGCGCATCCTCAAACAGATGGTCAAACAGAGGTGACTAATAGGACTTTGGGCAAATTGGTTCACAGCATTTGTGGAGACAAACCAAAGCAATGGGATCTTGCTTTGCCTCAAGCAGAATTCGCATATGATAGCGATTCATGCTGCCACAGAAAGTCACCATTCTCACTGGTGTATGTCACGCCACCAAAACATGCAGTTGATTTGCTCTGTTTGCCCCGGGGTCCAGAAGTGAGTACTGCCGCCAAAACCATGGCCAAACAAGCCCAAGCAGTACAAGAAGAAGTACGACAGAAGTTGGAGGAAACAAATACCAAATATAAGGCAGCTGCAGACAACCATCGGCACTCCAAACTGTTCAAGGAAGGAGATTCAGTAATGGTGTTTTTGCACAAAGACAGATTTCCAGTCAACACAAACAACAAATTGAAGCCTCAAGTATGGTCCATATAGGGTGTTAAAGAAAATCAATGACAATGCTTATGTGATTGAGCTACCAGATGACATGAAGATTTCCAAGACTTTTAATGTAGCTGATTTATATGAGTATCATGCTGAAGAACCCCTCTATCCAGAATCGAACTCGAGGTCGAGTTCTCTCCGAGAAGAAGGGGCTGATGTAGAACAAGTAGCCGAAAACTTCTTGGAACAATTGGACCGACAAAAGGCAAGAAAGATGTAGAACAAAATTCTATAATTTTTATATTTCTTAATTTTATTATTTAGAATTAGGTTTTTGACTAGGATTTTAAATTGTTTAGAACTTTTAGTCTCTTAGGTTTCCTAGTTTTCTTAGGTTTCTTAATTTGTGTTGATTTAAGTTTCTTAGTTTATTTTGGAATCATTTTTCCTACAAGTATTAGGTTTAGTCTATTATAAATAAGCCTACAAGCATATGTAATTTTCATTCATTCAATAATATTTTAAAGAGCTTTTCTTCTATCTCCTTGTGGATTCAAGGGTGTTCTAGTGGATTCAAGAATTCTCGTCTACTAGAACGATATTTAGTCTCGTGTGATTTATTCCGCTACGTCAAAGAGAGAGAGAGAGAGATGTAACAGCGAGATCTCCGTAAATGAAGAGAGCGAATAGAGAAGAACTTTGTAATTACGAAAATCTATTTGTCAAGGTTGAAGTAGCAGAACAAGATATATGAATGTATGGGATTGGTGGTGGTGGTTTTGCCTGAGACAACCATAGATTAGTAGCCAATTCTTTGGAAGAAGTCTTTTGTTTTGGGATTGATACAAGAAGTGGAGTCCCGCGCTCTGTTTCTTATTTCAAAATTTATGTTTTGGCGGAAATTTTCAAAATTTAAGTGGGGTCCCATGCTTTGCCTAGTTGAAAAGCACAAATACAGATTTTTTTTTTTAAACAAGAAAAATATTTTTTATTGATGTTCTTTATTTTTAAATACAGATTAGTCTTTGTTCTATTGATGTTCTTTACAGATTAGTCTTTATTTTTTTATTGATGTTCTATTTTATTTTTAAATACAGATTAGTCTTTTATTGATGTTCTTTATTTTTAAAAGCACAAATACAGATTAGTCTTTGTTCTATCTTTTATTGATTTTATTTTTAAGCACAAATACAAATATTTTTTATTGAAAAACACAAATATTTTTTTAAAATAAGTTTTTTGGCGACCAAAACAAAAGAAAAAAATATAATTTTTTATTTTTCATTCGGCGACTATATTGTTTTAGTCGCTAAAACTCAATATATGGCGACCAAAATATTTTTTGTCGCTAAAAATAAATTTTTGGCCACCAAAATTTTGGTCGCCAATTCCACAACCAACTTATTTTTGATCTTTCGCGACCAACTTATTTTTTGGTCGCCAAAATGTGACATTCCGCGACAAAATTTGTATTTGGTCGCCAAAATCATACCACTTTCTGCGACCAACTCATATTGGTTGCCAAAAATAATGATTATTCGTGACTAATTAATATTTGGTCACCAAAAGGTAACTTTTAGTTACCAACTTTTATATTGATCGCGAAAAGTGGTCGCTAAAAGTGCAGATTCTTGTAGTGTCAGCATTCAATGTCTTGCACTTTTGAAAAATTTTAAAACTTAAAAATTTAATAACTTTTGATTTGGATATCTATTTCAATAAGATTTATATTTTTAGAATGCTCTTGTCGAAATATATTAAACAAGATCCACGATGAAGATGAAATTCTGGGGAAAAAAAATTTGAAAAAAATTCATTGAGGAGTGGAGAGAGAAAGAAAGAGATACTAAGGGATGGAGAGAGGGAAGAAAGAAAGAAATATATGAGACACTCAAGCTCAAAATAAAGCCAAATCCCTTGGTCCCAAGTAAAATTTTTAGAAATTTCTCTAAGCAAGTATGAAATTTCTTTGAGTGAAAATTCATAAAATTCTCTTAGAAAAACTACCAGACATCTGCCCCCCATACGTCAATCTTTTACACTTAAGACCATTTCTAACATTTCACCTATCATTTCATAAAATTTAAATTTGATGAAAAAATGTCTCTTTTGTTGCTCCAATCACTTCACTAGATAAGTATCAAATCGAGGATATGTTAAATCTTTCACTAAATTGAGGATGGCTGGAAACTTTCATCAATTTACTGTTTGTGAAAAAATTACACTACCTAGTCGACTGGCCAAGGTCGTTTGCCCAGTCAACTGGTGTTTTGATGAAAGTTCAAAATTATCCATTGGAGCGTGTGATATTAGATAGATTTTTTACTCAAATTTGGTAAAAAAAAATACAACGTTGGAAATGCTCTAATTGATACAAAAATCTGAATAAAGGGTAAAAAAGGAACAAAAAAAAAAGAAAAACGTGTTCAAAAAATACTTAAACAACTAACTTCAAAATACAGACAGATCTTACCTCTTACAAATCTTCTCATAGTCTTGCACCTAGTACGTAAAAGGTAAGGGGGATTTGCACCCAATTTTCCCTTTTTTTTTTAAAAAAGAGTAAGGATTTGGAGAATTTTTTTTTAATTTTATTTTTCCATGAAAAATGGTTAAAACAGATTTTTAGGACAAGTTTGGAATTTTTCAAAAAAATTTGATGAAAAAAATAAGAGAATAAGGATTGGTGTGTTCTGCTTTTAACCAAATTCACTCAAATTTGATGGAAAAAGGAGAGTAAGGATCAGAAGCCTTAAACTTATGAGTATGAGACTAATCTTGAATTGATCTTTCGAAAAGGTTTTGACTGTAATTTCTGGAGGCCAAGTACTTTCAACTTAATTCTTGGTGATATCTTTAGCCCTTTTGATGCCAAAGTATAATAAGAGTTGCATGTTTTTACTTATTTCCGCAGTTTTTTTTGTTATATTCTTGAGTTGGCTTTTCCGTATACTGTAGAATGTATATCATCATCAAATATTTCTCTTCTCTTCTGTAGGTAGTTCCCACTACAATAGTGGCACTTTTGAAACAGAGTTGAATAACATATACCATCGGCCAACTACAAAGGTAAGAACTCTCAAGGCCATTTTTTCAAAAAAACTTCGGAAATATATAAATATATATATACATAATCATATGTGAACATGTATACAGTAGTTCCCAATCTACTATGAATTTTGTGTATATTTTGATTAAAGCCTAAGGCTCCGTTTGTTTTCAGAGGTAGAATTGAGGGGATTCATAGTGAGAGAATTAATAGTGAGGGGATTGATAGTGAGGGGATTAAGTAAAATTGTGTTTGTTTTGATGATAGTTGTTAGTGTAGGAATTGTTAAATTATTTTTATATAAAATAATAAAATAAATAAAAAAATATAAAAAATTAAACATTAATATTTTAAAAATATTCCCAATATATAAAAAATAAAAAAAATAAAAAAATTTCTAATCCCCTCACTATTTTTCTAATACCATCTCTACCTCCTCACTATAAATCCCCCTTCCAAGGCCTTTACTAATACCAAGGGATTAGGAGTTCCCTCTCCATCTCTCAAAACAAATACCCACCTCACTATCAATCCTAATCCCCTTGCTATAACCCCAAACAAACGGGGCCTTAGTGTCCACAAGATTTCTAAATGATCATAAAATGGAAATAAATGCTTGGTTTTGCCCAGAATGCTTCCATATCCCAAATTTTATTATTGAATACTCAAACCATATCTTGAATTATTGCTTTATTCTGGGCTGAGGCTGCCCCTTTCCAAATGCTAATCATGTATTTCGGACCTTGGGTTTGTTTTAAGCTCTGAATTTGTCCGTGTGATTTTGCCAACCTTAATTTGGTTCTGCTATTGTTTATTTGAATCTGATTGTATAGCTCTTATAATTGCAGGAAAAGAATTCAACAAAAAATGTGAATGAGAAACAAAGAGTTTCCATGGAATTATCTCGGTCCTCCTTCTCATCTTCTTCTCGTTCATCATCCTTCTCTTGACTATAATGAAATTTCAACCAGAACCCTTGTCCTTTGATCGACTGATTTTTCCCCAAACTCCTTCAAGGGACCCTACAATGAGCCAATCAAGCGCCTCTCCACAGTTTGGGCGTCAATCCCTTGATATTCGTGATGTAGTCAAGGACTCCATGTACCGAGAAGCTTGGGGACTATCAGTTAAAACTGCAAACAAAGATGAACTGGAAGATTGTGCGGTGA
Source organism: Camellia lanceoleosa (assembly GCA_025200525.1). Lineage (NCBI taxonomy): Eukaryota > Viridiplantae > Streptophyta > Magnoliopsida > Ericales > Theaceae > Camellia > Camellia lanceoleosa. Next base: position 27,076,910 of record CM045772.1, on the reverse strand, counting down.
AAAACAAAGATTCTCCAACACCTCCACAGCTCTCCAAATCTGTTGATGGATCTTCTAGTTTGGGCATCAATGGGAAGCAAAATTTGCCTGCTGATCTCAGGGAGCCTCTTAGAGTTCTTGCGAAACTCCGAGAAGCACCTTGGTATTTTAATGAATCCGGAGAACGTTCAAGATCATCATGTGAATCAAACAACGGGTCTATGTTTTCAGTTCTGAAGGATGCTCCTCGGTTTTCTTGTGATGGGAGGGAACTAAACCGTTTATCCTTCGAATCTCAGGAGACCTTGAAATCAACTCTGAAGCTTAAAGAGCTTCCAAGACTTTCACTGGACAGTAGAGATGGTTCCATTCGGAGTTTCAATTCTGATTCAAAATCAAACTTGAATCAGACACGACCTCCCAGTTGTAGACACCCCAGTTTTGACCGACCTTAAGACTCAGACGTCACCAATTGAGCGCTTGGTGATGTTGCATATCGTGCTTGTTCAGAGGTTTCAGAATCTCGGCTGCGAGCCTTGCCTCCGGACTTCCGGACTCTATCATGCTTTGCCTCGGTTTATGAACCAGGCTCGGTTTTCTCTATTTTCTCTTCCAGAAGGGAAGGAGAGGTCTCGTAGATCATCTCTCAATGGCCGGAGGCTACGTTTCGCGGTCATAGGCCATTTTGCCCGTTTGGAGTCTGGTTTCCGATTTTTCGGAGCTGTTGGCCGTGTGCCTCGGTTCGGGACCGCTTAACCACCTCCGTTTGCTCCAGTTTTTGGCATGCATCTTATTTACTCCCTTTTGAGGGACACTGTGGTCCGAGAGACTGACTTCGTGGTCGAACACCACTTCCGGTGCCTAACAGTCAGTTTTCGGGGCCTCGGGCTGCGCGTTTCGACCCCCGAACCTTCATTTTGCATCGGTTTGAGTTCATTTTTGGCAGGGACCTCTGTTTCATTGTTGGAAAGGTCGTAGAAGGGTGGGAGGCCAGTAATTGTTTTGACAACCAGTTTTATTCCTCCATTGCCCTCCGTCGCCCGTTTTTCTCACTTGGAAGCCAATGTTGACCACCCTAAGGCCACTTTTTCTAGCCCTAAACCACATATTTGTGTTGTAGACACCTGGGAGGCCACCAATATCACATGGCCGGCCAGTAATTGTGTTTGACCCTTTTGAACCCCTCCAAAAAGTGGCCTTTTCTCTCTCTTGGTTCACTTTCTCCAGTTTTTGACCACATGGTTGTGTTGTGCACACATAGGAGGCCACCAATCTGGGGTGGCCGGCCACTAATACTGCTTGAACCTTTTGACCCTTGGCCGGCTGGCCATGGGGAGGGCCAGTCGGCCACCTGCAACCTGGATAATGGGCCGGCCTGCATCCTCTCTGTTGGTACATTACAAATCTGTATTTTGTTTCCCCCCAGATTGTGTATCCGGGGGGTTGCACTTTTGGGGGAAAATTTGAATTCATTTTCCCCCCTTTTCTCCCCCCTCTTTTGCCTATATAACCAAAGCTCCAGCTGCATTTTGGAGGGTTAGAAATTTTGGTTTAAGCCTCTTGCATTGCATCTCTCTTTCTCTATATTCCAACCATCAAAATCTTAAGTTTCCTACACCATTTCTACACTACCTCATAGCACAAGGCCTCCATACTCCATTCCAACAACTTGGAGCTATTTTTCAGAGCTTAAGAGCACCCAAACTTGGTCCAAAGGCTGTCAAAGAATTGGTCTACAAGGGTAAGCACATTTCTTCTCTTTTCTTACCTTGTTTTGCTCAATATATTAGCCCCTCTTGCTTGCATTTTTGGGCTCCGACCCTAACTGAAAATAGAATTATTTTGAGCTCTTTTTCATTTTTGTTTTTGGGTCCTTCCCTGTTTAAGGTCCCTAGGTACCACTTGCTTCTTTACCTCTCTTATATGCCTCTCTCTTGCATAGTATTTTAGGCCTATTTATAAAATGTTTTGAGCTCTGTCATAAACTGAAAAGTAGCTTATTTTGAGCCCTTCTTCAACATTGTTGAAGGACTCATCACTGTTTGAGGCCTCCATCTGTCACTTGCCTTTATATCCCTCTTTTGGCCTTATTTTTGCATGATTTGTTAGCCCCTTGTGCTTGTATTTTTGGGCTTTGGTCAGAACTGTAAATAGCCTTATTTTGATCCCTTATTCATGTTTTATCAAGGGTATTTTGTTATTGGAGGCTTCTTTCTTGCCCTTTGTGTTTAAACCTCCTTTTTGGCCTTATCTTACATAGTATTTTAGGCTTGCTTGTGCACTGTTTTGGGTTTGTTTATCAACTGTAAAATGCCATTTTTTGGGCCCCTCTTCAACATTGATGAAGGGCCCTCCTCTTTTTGAGGCCAGAAACCATCACTTGCTTCTTTGTCCCCCTTTTAGCCCATTTTTTTGCATGATAGTTTAGCCATACTTGTGTTTGTTTTCGTGGCTTGTTTTAAAATGTAAAGTGCTGAATTTTGAGACCCTATTCAACTTTGTTGAAGGGCTCTTGGCCATTCATGGCCAGCAGCTGCCACTTACTTCATTATCTCTCTTTCGGGGCCATTTTTGCATGTTGGTTTAACCCTATTTGTGTTCACTGTTTGGCCTTGCTTAAAACTGTAAATATGCTTGTTTTGGGACTTTCTTGATTCTTTATTCACACTTCATGTTCAAATAATGCATGCATTGCATAGCCATAGGTCATTCCATGTACTTAATTTGATGTTTCGGGATTCATTTCATGCATCGGATGCCATTTTGCCATGCTTCGGGGCTGTTTTGCATCACTTTTTGCTACTGAAATTTGCATGATAGTATGCCATATTCCATGCCTTTCCATGCTTTGGTAGAGTGGCATTCATGCCTTAGGTTCAGTCCTCGATTTGCGTGCACGCGTGCACGCATCTCAAGTGTCTCATTTTTATCTAATGGCCTCTTATGTGAGTGTGGCTAAGGTCCACTTATATTGGTGTAAGTCCATTGTGCATTGTGTATGCCATTTCGTTTCATAGCATTGTGTATGCTAGGTTGCATGTTAGCGCATTGTGTATACCATGTTACCTCGTGCATCGTGTATGCCATTTCATAGCATTGTACATGTTAGGTTGTATCTTAGTTGCATTCATGCATGTCATGCATATTGCATTGTGTTTGGGATAGGAGTTAGCCTTGTTAACGGAAAAGGTACGTTTGCAGATCGAGTGACTTAAACGTGTCTCAATTCCCCGACCTCACACTGGATTATCCATGATGGAGTTAGGTCTTAGTTGTATTTTCATGTGCATTCATTTCATATTGAGTTGTGCAATTCGACTCTTCGGCCATCATGCATCAAGATGCGTGATTGGTGGCACGAGGATCGAGGCATGCATATATTTGTGAAAATATATTGCCATGCCCCTTTCCTGCTCTCTGTTGCAGCAAATCAAGAATCAGCAGTCTTCCGGGGCTTGGCACGCTTTCCAAAAATTATTGTAAAACAGAGGCTGATTGGGACATCACAGTGGATTTCCGCGCAAAGGCAACCCGAACATGCATCATTTATCATCCGAAGAAGAGTCAAGGCAGTCCCTGGCTTGCATGCCAGTTTATTGTTTTCTTAGTTAATTTGGTAATTAATTAGGATTTTTGTACATATTTGGACTGTATTATTCATTTGGACTGTACTATTCGGGACTGTATATTATTCTTTCGGACCCTCTGTGCGAGGGCATAATTGTAATAAGTGTGCGTGAGTGTGATGTATGTCTTCCAACCCCATGTCTTTCTTCCCTTTTATTTACCTGCTTATGATGGTTAGATTAGGGCATGTTTCAATTAGCATACAGTATGATAGCATGTTTGCATTCATTCATCTGTTTTACATGCACCGGGCTTGGCGCATCATACTAACTGCATTTGTGTTTTAATTCCAAATTGAATACTTGATAGCTGTTGCATCTCATATGCCATGTTTAGAATAGCCGAGCCTGCTATAGTTGCATTTTTGCATGTGTTGCATTAGGCATTTCTGTATAATTAGGATCATGCATGGATTTCTAATTAGCTTCTGTTTTGGCTTGGAATACTCGGTGAGTTTTTATGCTTTAGCATCCTTGCATGCGTGTGAGTGACTGCCATGAATAGCATGCTTACCATGAGACTAACTGCTTATGTGATATAACTGCCTGAGTGCTTGCGGGTGAAGGTTGGGTTGTTTGGATTGGAACAAATCATTGACTGTGAGTCTTAAGCCTACTAGCTTGTGTCAAAACCATCTTTTCTAAGCCCACCTGAGGGTGGTAAAATCTGCATTTTAAGCCTACCTGCGGGTAGCAAACCATCTTTCAAAAACAAACATGAAATGTTTTGTTCCAATTCAGGCGACCCCGTCTATACTTGTATGCTGTGCGCATCACATAGTAAATCTAGGCTAATAACCGGAATAAGAGCACACAATGTTTTCAAAACTAGATATCATGGTTAGTAGAGGCCGATCTTTGATCGGGCGAGCGGGGGTGCTTACGAAGTGACCTTCCCCAATCGTACCCAAGTTCCCGAGCCGAGGCAACTTTGGTGATGACGGACACGTGGCCTTAGGCAAACGAGTCAGGGTTTCCTAAATTTTCCAAAAATAAAATATTTAGGTGGCGACTCTGTATCTGGCAAAGAAGTCCATGTTTGGCACTTCTTTCAAAAAAATCTGTTTTCTCAAAACAATTTGTCGGATTTGGACTCTTTGGTTCAAATTAAGAACCGTGACACAAATCGAGTCCGAGCTGTAGCGAGGTCCCCTCGTGGGCTTGTTACACCAGTGTTGTAGCAAAGCTGATGGGCTTGGAAACACTGCCGGATGATTCCTTGGCTCGAGACAGTCAGATAGGGTCGATCAAAACTTTCCCAGTTGAGGATTGTGATCCCTTGTCAAGGTCATCAAAATCAATTGATCCATGTTGATCAATTCAAATATCGAATTCTTCAAGGAACTCGTGGAAGGAACCAGCTTCGCCACGTTGGAAAAATACTGAATCAGTCATGAAACCCATTTCAAGTTCAAGATTTCCAATTGAACCAGCACTGTGGAAGCAGCTAGTGTTGGGATCTGGGATCCCGCCCAAGACCTTATAGAAATTATACCAAGCAGAAAAACACACCCACACTCAAGGAGACACAATATTTAACGTGGTTCGGCCTCAATGCCTACGTCCACGGGAGAGTAGCTGGTTATCACTATACCAATTGGGAGATTACAGAAAGATTACAATAGAAGAGGAGCTCACACTCTCCTCTCTCACCCACTCTCCCGTCTCCCTCGCTCACATCGAGGGAGATGGTCTCTCCACCTCACATCTCTCACTCTCTTTGGCTTGCACTTGCTCTCACTTGCTCTCTCAAGTTCTCCTCTCACCCATCTTCATTTATACACTTCAGAATGGTGGATGGAGAGGCTGGCCTTGCACATGGCCAGCTCTCTTGTGTGTTGGCAATCACATGGCCAACTCGTGGGTGTTGGCATCCTAACATGATGAAGCTTCACCCTCACATGGGTGATGATATCCCACAAATCACCCTCTCAACCCATGTGAGGTGATCCACAGCACACATTACTGCTAATCTTGTCATGCCCAATTTCAGCATGCTCTGCTTCTTTTCATTGAGACGTTTGCACCCCTTGAAGCTAGAGATAACACAGCAGAGATACAAGGGAATGAGGGAATCCTACATCCTCAACTCAACTCATACCACTCTCTGATTTGGAGAAAAGCCTCTGCACCTATCTCCCACAGATCTCTTCCACGTTTCCTGGCTTGGATGCCTTCATTTGCTATGCTTGAACTTGCGTAGCCAAGATATCCGACACCCACTGATTGGATGTCCTACACCCCCTGCTGGGTTGCCCTTGACTGTCATGCATTACCTCGCAGGATCAGTCATTGGAGCAATAGAAAACTCGTCGTTTATCCCATCAATGTCCTCTGTCTTCTTTGCTCGGAGCTTTTCCTCTGAACTATCAGCCTTTGCCCTCTGCACTTCTGAACAACCTCCTAGTGTTTACACATACACTTGTTATTTGTGCTTTTGCAGTCCCTGATTTGCTGTCCAGTAGATTGATGGTTGACAGTAGCTCCATCTGTCAAAGCATCGTCAGCTATGCAATTCCTTGCATAGTGCCCGTACCCATGGCTTCTGGTCTCCCTGTGTCGAGCTTGCCTAAGAGATCCACATCAACTCTATCCTCCGCTACCATGGAAATAAAGAAACCACCATAGAGAAAAGAGACTTGCCACTCCTTGGCGCGCACTCTTGCGTTTTACCTGTCTCAATTTCTCTGTCTGGCAATTCCTGTGAACTTTCAACAACTCGTTGCTACATACTCTTCTCGCGCCTCTGTACGACATTGTACCCTTGCACTACTGCACGTCTGCATTTGTGCTCCTACGCTTGGTATGCTCCTCTGCAACTATTGTTCTACACGTCCATATACCACCAGTACCTACTCGTATACAGTAGCTCCAATAGCCACAGTATTTCCCTGAGCCTGAACTGGTTGCCAAATCATCTATCCGTCGATGAATGGTCTTCTCTTCTGATTGAACCAGATCTTTCGATGACATCAACAACCAGGAAAGTTCCCAGGAAAGACTGGTGGGGTCACAACCGGTTCCACTTAAGAACTAGTCTCCTTAGACAGTGTCTTTTTGACAAAACTTTCCTAGACATTGTTGATCTTGAGATAATCATGTGCAATTCTCCTGATCGCCCTCTGACCAATCCTGATCTCCCTCGATTTTCCATTTGATCAAGCCTGATCTTCTCTAGTCTTCAATGATCTATCTTGATCTGTATATGGTTGTCCAATCTGGTCAGAATCTGTCCATTCTAACCTCTTTAGTGAATCCGCAACATTCCACAATATCCGGCAACCTTCCTTCGAGTATTAAAGATGACAAACTCCCATGTTTTAACAATCTTTAAAAAACCGTTTAGAATTTCACTATTCTGACCCACGCTATGATTTAACGGTCCGATTAGCTAGGACCAACCTTCGCTGCACTTCCGGGGATCTCACTGAAAAATCTCCCCAAAAGTTGGGCCACACCACAATTTTCTGAAAATTCTGGGCCAAATTGCAATTTTCAGAAGTTCAGGGAATATTCTGTGTACCAACAGAATATTCCGTCAACTACACCTGATGTCGTCCGTCCCTTTAATCTGCCTTCTTTTTACATAAACTCCGTCTCTAAAATCTGATTGTACGGATGTGTCCGGAATACTCCAAATAGTCGGAAACCACTATTGGATCACCAAAAATGGACTCAAAATGGCTTAGATCTAGCCAAAACATTTTGTACGTCTTAGATCCGCGGCTACACCTTAGCCGCGAAGCACCAGATCCATCCTCCTGCGGCTGCACCATTGCCGCATAATACTGGATCCCTTCCTCTGTGTGCTGACGTGTCAGATGACGTGGCACTCTGTGCTGACATAGACTGCTACGTGTCATGACGTGGATGGCCACGTGGCGATGACCTGGCTGCCACGTGGCATGAGCTGGCAGATGGCGTGGCATACACGTGGCACCATCCTACTTGCGTGTCTGCTGACGCGGCTGCTCACGCGACCTGCATGTGGGCCTACGCGTTCCGTGCACGCGCATCACCTTTTTCCTATGGCCGCACATGCAGCGCGTGCTTGTGAGTGGGATTCATGTGCCACCTTCTAGGGGCGCGTGAGGGGGTGTCCGTTCTCGTTTTGGGCTCTGCTTTACATGGTTGGACTCCTCTAGTCAAGCCCTTGCTCCTAGGATGCTCAAAACCTGATTTCGAGCAACTTCATTTCTGGGCAGTTTCGAACATCGCACTGTTTTTGTTTCGAAACGCCACCGACGAGGCTCTGATACCAATTGTTGGGATCTGGGATCCCGCCTAAGACCTTATAGAAATTATATCAAGTAGAAAAATACACCCACACTCAAGGAGACACAATATTTAACGTGGTTCGGCCTCAATGCCTACGTCCACGGGAGAGTAGCTGGTTATCACTATACCAATTAAGAGATTACAGAAGAGGAGCTCACACTCTCTCTCTCTCTCACCTCTCCCTCGCTCCCTCGCTCCACGACGGGTCTCTCCGCGCCTCACATCTCTCACTCTCTTTGGCTTGCACTTGCTCTCTCATAGTTCTCCTCTCACCCATCTTCATTTATACACTTCAGAATGGTGGATGGAGAGGCTGGCCTTGCACATGGCCAGCTCTCTTGTGTGTTGGCAATCACATGGCCAACTCATGTGTGTTGGCATCCTGACATGATGAAGCTTCACCTTCACATGGGTGATGATATCCCACAGCTAGATGGGAACCGGTGTTCTCAGAAGCCAGCTCTGAGGCATCTAAAATGTCCTCTAGGGCAACTAACTCCTTCCCTTCTGTTTATAGCGAGATTGAGAAAAGGTTGACGGACCTTGAATTCACTCAATCTGGAAAGGATCTCGGAGCTCTTAAACTGATATTGGAAGCAATACAGGCAAAAGGGTTCTTAGAGACCAGAAGAGAAGAACAATATTCTAATTTAGCTACTAAAAAAGACTATGAGCCAAGACATACAAGTTCACATCTGAGTGCTAGATTGGTAAACCAACAAAAGCCACATAGTGATCGTGTTAATAGATCCACAAGTAAGGGAGACAATTCTTTGAGGACGTTTGAATCCCCAATTGTGATCATGAAACTGGCAAAACTTTTTGAAAATTCTGGCGTTCCTGCTTCTTCAGTAATTCCGATGGATCGCTTATCAGGTCTCCCTAAACTCAAGAGCGGTGAGTGTGCAGATAGTAGAAAAAGTTCATTTAACTTTCAAACATCTAAAGAACAGATTCCAAAAACCAGCTTCAGAGAGAATGCAGTCGGTTCCACAGATAAAAAGAAAGCCCGAACGAATCAGTAAAATCCACACAAACTTCAACACGGTCTCAACAGCCTCCCGGAAGAACAACATAAGCTCGGTCAAGAGCTCGGGATCTGTGAGCTCGAGATTGCAACAAAAAGCTTGAGTTGGAGAAGCGATCTCGCCCACCCCTCCCGATTCCAAGAAGTCAAGAAGGCAACCCAAGAAGCAACAACGAGTCAAGTTCCCTAGGTGGGAACGAGACCAAAATCAAAAACTTGCAAATCGACGACCAATCTAGTGAGATCGGAAATAAACAAGGAATTCGTTAATCGAAGATGATATTTCTATGCGATCAAATGGAAACATTGTCTCGGACTCGAGGATAGACACGAAGTCACCGGTTTGGGAACGTCTTTGAGACCAATGGCGACCGAGTCCATCCATGAAGGTTGCTAAGTACTCGTTTCGGGATAGTGCGAAGGTAGGTGAATTTGATATTATTTATTCATTACTATTCTCAATAATTGAGTGACCTGTTTTAACTAATTTTATTTGAAATTAGTGCAAGGTTGAATGAAGATGGAGTGTTGTGGAATTTGGGTCGATTGCCTCGAGCATCCTAGTCCTGTCTCCGTTCTTGATGACACAATGTATAGGGATGATGTTGTGTCTCCTGTGAAATAGAAACCAGATGTCCTCAAAGGTAGTGCTTTGTTTTACTGAGACTATCTGGTTTGATATGGCAGAAAAACTTGAGCAGTTATTATTGAATTCCTAATACGTGGCTCTATACAAGATTTGAACTTCTGATAGATTTTATTTATTTATTTTCAAAATTTGGTTTACTGCACAAGTTAATTTAAATATGCCAGGATATAGTGACTATTATTATATAAACTTGACATGATCAAAGGAATTGAAGCTCTATCACTTTAATCTGGGTAAGGATGTGAACAAATTTTGTGCGTTTTTTCTGTAATTTTGTAGAGAGAAGCAAACTTCGCCAAATTACTTAAGGTTGTGTTTGGATCAAGGATTTGAAGAGGGATTTGCAGAGAGAGTGAGAGAAAAAAAAAAGGATGGGAAAAATAAATGAAATAGAAGCTAGATTTTTATCACATTTCCCTCCACAAATCCCACTCCAAATCCTAGATCCAGACTTTGTCCCATAAAGTTTGCCTCGTAGGAAAAATCATACCATGTCTATTGTAATTTGAATATATTTTTTTATTTTTGTTACACTTGCAAACAAGCTCATAATTGACTATATACGAATACAAGTAGTAGCCTTGTAGTGAGATATGTTGAAGGATGATTATGTGATGCAGTAAAAGTGTAGAACCCTAAGGCCCCGTTTGGGAACTATTAAAGATCCTGAGCTGAAGCAGAATAGCAGTTCAACTGCTTCAACTGATTCTGTTATATCAGCTACACCAAGAAGATTCCCGAAGCATCTGCCATCTCAGCTATACAGTGGTCACTATCACTTAGTTGTAACAACTTAGAGTTTACATATAAGTCTATAAATAAGCATTGTAAATCAAGATTGATGTATCTTTGAAAAATAATAAAAAGTTCTTTCAATTCTTCATGGTATCAGAGCCTCTCTCTCTTATGAGTTAATTCATGGCTCCTTCCACTTCTTTCTCTTCTCTCATGTCTTCAACCTCACTTCCTCCAAATCTCTCATTACTGTTTTCAAACCTTTCTTCGTTTATCACCATCAAGCTTGATGCATCAAATTTTCTAATATGGAAAAATCAAGTGCAGAACATTCTTATTGCTACTAGTCTTCTTGGATTTGTTGATGGAACTATATCATGTCCACAAATGACAATATCAGATTCTTTTGGTTCAGAAAAAGAAAATCCTAAATATCTGTAATGGAAGATTATTGATGCACACTTGCTCAGTTGTATTACTGCAACTTTGTCACCTGAAATCTATTAATCTGTTCTTCATCGTCATAGTTGTGCTGAGATCTGGACTGCCTTACATAAGTGATTCACTTCGCTTTCTCGGTCACATGTTCATCAATTGAAGAACAAATTAAACAGCATTTCGAAGAAAACAGATTCGATGGAGAATTATCTTTCCAAGATCAAAGCCTTGGTCAGTCAATTGGCTCTTGTTTCTTCCTTTATAGATGATGAAGATCTTGTTTTTCTTACTTTGAATGGTCTTCCTGATAAGTATGATGCCTTCAAGACTACTATTTGAGCCAGAGCAGAGTCAATTTCCATGGAAGAATTGACTGCTCTTCTTCTTTCTAAATTTGTTCATATTGAATCCAAACTTCAGCAACTTTCTTCTGAACCTACTATGGCCTTCTCGTCAGTTCGAGGTTCTTTCAATTCTAATCTCAGAGGTCGTTCTTCTGCCTTCAGAGGTCACTCTTACAGAGGCAATCGCGGTCATTCGTACAAAGGTACTCCTAGAGGTGGTGGTAGATTTGGAACTAATTTCACCTCTAACTTTGGTTTTTCACAGAATTTTCATGATCAAGGAGGCTTCTCTCGCAGCAGAGGTAGATCTATAACTTGTCAGATTTGTGGAGGTTCTGGTCACTCTGCATTAGACTGCTAGTATTGGATGGATACTCAGTATCAATCTTCCTCTAGTTCTTAGCATCAGCATCCTTCTGAGTCTAGCTCCAGAGCATTTGTTGCTGTTACTCCATCAGCTACTTCATCAGCAGCTACTTCTCCTCCTCAAACACCTTGGTACTTGGACTCTGCTGCTACAGACCATATCACACATGATCTTCATAATCTCAGTCAATCACAGCCCTATCCAGGTTCCAATCAGATCACTATAGGTAATGGAACTACAGTTCCCATTCACAACACTGGTAAGGGACTGCTTCCTACACCTCATTGTTCTTTTCGATTAAAACATGTTTTACATGCTCCTTCCATTTCTTCTAACCTTCTGTCAGTTCACAAATTTACTAAGGACAATAATTGTCTCATTACCTTTGATGATTCTAAATTCGTGATTCAAGACAAGGATTCGAAGAGAACTCTTCATCAAGGTTCTAATACCAATGGCCTCTACCATTTTTACTCTCCTTCTACATCTGTGCTGCCTGCTGATCCATCTGTCCATAATTTATACCTTACTACATCACATACATCTGTTTCTTCCTCCGTTTGGCATAATCGATTAGGCCATCCCTCCCTCGTGAAATATAATCATCTTAAACCATTGTTGACTGTTTCCCAGAATAATGTTTCACAGAATAAAATGGCATCTTGTACTGATTGTTGCATAGCTAAAAGTCATAGACTTCTGTTTCAATTGTCTAATACTACTGTGAATGTCCCGCTGTCTCTTATCCATAGTGATGTATAGGGGCCATATTCTTCTACTTCTGGTTATAAATACTACTTACTTTTTGTGGATGACTTTAGTCGATTTACTTGGCTTTTTCCATTATCTTATAAAAGTGAAGTGTGTGATAAGTTTATAGCATTCAAGGCTTATATTGAAAAACAATTTCATACTTCATTACAAATTCTAAGAACTGATGGAGGATCTGAATATTTCACTAATAAAATGACCTCTTTCTTGAGTACCCAAGGGATTATTCACCAACATTCTTGTCCTCGCACTCCCTCTCAGAATGGTATTGCTAAGAGGAAACATCGGCATATCACTGAAACTGTTACTGTTCTTCTTCATCACTCATCTGTACCATTACAATACTGGTTTGATGTTGTTGCTATTTCTACTTTTCTTATTAATAGACTTCCCTCTTCAAAGCTTGGACATAAATCTCCTTTTGAAAAGCTTTTTCACTATACTCCCGACTACTCATATTTTCGCGTATTTGGTTGCCAGTGCTTCCCTTGGCTTAAGCCTTATCAACCTCTTAATCTACGTCCTAAATCTGTCTCCTGTGTTTTTTTGGGTTATCATCCGTTTACTAAAGGTTATCGCTGTCTTGATCCACTCACAAATCGAATTTATCTGTCTAGACATGTGGTCTTTAATGAGCATGTGTTTCCCTTTGCTCATTTGAATGCTTCTTCAGTCTCTTCACCCTTACCAAGCTTACCTGCTATTCAATCTTTTTTTTGGCCGTCTTTCTCTTCTTCTGTTGTTTCTCCGACCTCTCAGACCTTATATAGTTCCATATCTCCTAGTTCCGTGTCTCCTTCTACTTCTTCTTTACCAACTGCTACAGTTCCTATTCAGTCCATTTCTATTGAGTTACCACCTCTACCTCATTCTCATTCTAATCAGCATCCTATGATTACAAGATCCAAATCTGCTGCTCCTCATCACTGTTTGATTGCTTCCCCTGCCACTGCTCCTTTACCTGCTTCATCCGCTCATTCTACACCTGCCACTGTACCTACGGTTGATTCATATACTCATTTTGAACCTTCTTCTTACAGCAAAGTTTTGCTATCTCCTATTTGGCATCAAGCTATGCTTGAAGAATTCTCTGCTCTTCAGCAACAACATACTTGGTGTTTGGTGTCACTTCCCCCTAACAAATCTGCTATAGGCTGTAAATGGATTTTCAAGGTGAAACGAAATTTTGATGGCACTATTGCACGGTATAAGGCACACTTAGTTGCCAAAGGATACCTGCAGAAAGAAGATATTTCATAAGACTTTCAGTCCTATGGAAAAGCAACCCACTATTCGCATCTTACTTTGTCTTGCACTTCACCATAAGTGGGCTCTTAAACAGTTAGACATTTCCAATGCATTCCTTCATGGTCATCTTGAAAATGAGGTCTTCATGCTTCAGCCTCCCGGTTTTGAGGATTCTTCCTCACCTACTCAAGTGTGTAAACTCCACAAGTCCTTATATGGATTGAAACAGGCACCTCGAGCGTGGTTTTCCATCTTTTCTCAATACTTGGTGTCTCAAGGCTTTACTCATAGCAAGAGTGACTCTTCTTTATTCATTCAAAGGACTGCTACCTCAGTCACTTATCTATTGGTATATGTGGATGACATCTTGATCACTGGTGATAATTCTTTCCACATTCAATCCCTCATTACAAAGATGCACAATGTGTTTTTCATGAAGGAATTAGGTGATATTGCTTATTTTCTTGGTATTTCAGCCCAACCCACTCGCTCCGGATATCTTCTATCTCAGTCTAAATATGCCAAAGAAATTCTTTTGAAAGCTGGTTTGTCATCTTGTAAACCCTGTCCTTCACCTGTTTCTGTCAAACCTAGTGTTCCTCTAAATGCTTCTTTACCATTTTCTGATCCAGCTCTTTATCGAAGTATTGTTGGGGCTCTCCAATATCTCACAATTACAAGACCAGATCTGTCGCTATCTGTTAACCAAGCTTGTCAACATATGCATGCCCCTACCATTGAACATTTTACTGCAGTCAAAAAAATTCTTAGATATGTTCAAGGGACCATCACTCATGGCTTGTTCTTTTCCTCAAGTACTTTTGATGTTCATGGGTATTCTGATTCCAATTGGGCAGGAAATGTTTATGATAGAAAATCAACGTCTGGTTACTGTGTCTTCTTGGGTTCCAATTTGGTTTCTTGGTCTGCCAAAAAGCAGGCCACAGTGTCGCGCTCATCCACTGAGGCTGAATATCGAGCTTTAGCCAATACTGCTGCTGAGTTAAGTTGGATTTCCATGCTGCTTACTGAAATGGGTATTACTTCTCCTACTACCCCCATTCTCTGGTGTAATAACCTCTCTGCAATAGCTCTGGCTTCCAATCCTGTCTTCCACACACGTTCAAAGCATATCGAAATCGATTGTCATTTCGTTCGAGATAAGGTTCTGACTAAACAGTTTCAGTTGCAATATATTCCAACGATTGATCAGCATGCAGATCTGTTTACTAAACCTTTAAGTGTCTCTCGGTTTCAATATCTCAAATCCAAGCTCATGGTTCTTGATTGCCCCATCAGCTTGCCGGGGAATATTGAAGATCCTGAGCTGAAGCAGAATAGCAGTTCAACTGCTTCAACTAATTCTGTTTCAACCAATGCTGCAACTGATTCTGTTATATCAGCTACACCAGCAACTGATTCTGTTATATCAACTACACCAAGAAGATTCCCGAAGCATCTGCCATTTCAGCCATACAGTGGTCACTATCACTCAGTTGTAACAACTTAGAGTTTACATATAAGTCTATAAATAAGCATGGTAGATCAAGATTGATGTATCTCTGAAAAATAATAAAAGGTTCTTTCAATTCTTCAGGAACAGGCTAATTTAGTAACTTTTTAGCTATTTGGCTAAAATATGAGTTAAAAAAAACTAGTATGTTTGGGATGACTTTTTGGTTTTTTATGAAAAGATGTGCAAAAAGTAGAGAGAAAAGAGAACCTTTGACTTTTTGGTATGGGTTGTTGACTTTTTGACTAATTTAGTAACTTTTTGACTTTTTGGTTAAAAGGGAGGGTTCCCAAACGAGGCCTAAGTCGGAGGATTATCAATTATCATCTCCATCATGTTTTCGCCCACCAACTTGTCAACTCCAAGCATGCTGTTCTCATATCACATAACCTAGAAAAAAGCCTCATGTAACTCAACTAGGTTAGATATCTTCTATTAGTAGTATGGTTACCTTTGGGTAATGGAGGCTTGAAGCATTGCAGGAAAAGTAATTAGGGTTTTACTTGTCATTAATTTTGTGTACTCTTTCATTTTCCATATATGACTTGAATATTCAATTAACAGATGATGGAACTACAAATTCTAATGACAATTCCAATAGAGTACAACTCGACTCAGCAGATAATCTCACATTTAACAGCATGGCTTCTGGCCTTAAGTCAGAGATTAATCACAAGAAATTAGAGAACATTGAGCACTTGGTACAGAAGCTTAGACGACTGAACTCAAACAATGATGAAACCCACACGGATTACATTGCATCTCTGTATGAGAAAACAAACCCTGACCACAGATACATATCTGAGATATTGTTAGCTTCAGGTCTCCTCCTCCGGGACCTCAACTCAATCACGACAACCTTTCAGCTCCACCCATCTGGCCACCCAGTCAACCCCGAGTTATTTTTGGTTTTGGAACAAACCAAGGCAAGCACTAGACTAAAAGAAGAATCTAACATTGAAAATGTTGTTCTTATGAAGAATGACAAGGAAAAGTTTCACCGGAAGCTCTTATTCGACGCTGTTAATGAGATCCTCGTGGGAAAGTTGGCTTCGATGGGGTTTTTTCCTGAGCCATGGTTGAGGCCGAGAAACCAGCAAGAAAATTTGTGAGTGCTCAAAAGCTTTTGAGAATTGTGTTCGGATATAGAACGACTTCAAGTGAAGAAATCATCGATTGTGGGTTAGAGGGTGAGAATGATAGTTTAAAAAGCATCTTGTTTGGGGATGTGATGAATAAACAGGCGAGAGTTGGACAGATTTTCGTCTTTGAGATTTCTGGAATGGCGTTGGATGTTGAGCGACTCATCTTTAAAGATTTAGATGGTGAGATTGTGCGTGGCGAGGTGACAACAGGTACAAGAACCAAGCCGGGTAGGCGTTGCAGGAAGCTTTTTGCATAGCCTATTTCTCCGTATTCTCATTTCATTTCACTTTTCTGTCGACTTTTCGTTTTCGTTGTTTATATATATATATATATATCAATTTTGTGGATAAGAACTTGCTTGGCTGGATAGTAAAGAAAAACCCTTTCTCTGAGTGTTTTACAAAATACAAAATTTTCACATAGAATCCATTAAAGTGACCCCTTTTCCCTCTACATTTTATGATGCTTGTTTCAAACTTTGTATAGAGATGTTCTTTGGGTTTGTAACTTTGTATTGTTACTTGGTAATTGAAATTTAAAAAATTGACTTGTTTCTTCTTCTTGTCCATTCAGTTACAGTTCATCATTCTGTTGAAACAATCTCTTATGTACGTTGTAAAACATGTAATCATTGCATCCAATATATTATTGAATTATATAAAAAGTATAAGTTGAACATAATGTAAATTATTTGGGTAAACCCAAACCAAATTATATACTAAGAACCAGAAATACTTACAGATGTAGAAAACTTACAAACAGATTGTAAAATCTGGAAACAAAACCAAATGTGATCAAGACTTGTGTTGGACACAATTTCTTTAAGATAAATTTGTCCCTCGCTATGGTGCTGACAAGTTTTTATCGGATGTTCGTCTCCCAAGATACAACGAGTGAACCTTGCAGAAACAACACTACCATGACAAATCTGGCGAATCTTACTGTTGTAACAAGTCCGCGGGGGACCTCACTACAGTTCGGACTCGATTTGTGTTACAGTTCTTAATCTGAACCAAAGAGTCCAAATCCGGCAAATCGTTTTGAGAAAACAGATTTTTTTGAAAGAAGTGCCAAACATGGACTGCTTTGCCAGATACAGAGTCGCCACCTAAATATTTTTATTTTTGAGAAATTTAGGAAACCCTGACTCGTTTGCCTAAGGCCACGTGTTCGTTATCACCAAAGTTGCCTCGACTCGGGAACTTGGGTACGATTGGGGAAGGTCACTTCGTGAGCACCCCCGCTCGCCCGATCAAAGATCGGCCTCTACTAACCATGATATATAGTTTTGAAAACTCTGTGTGCTCTTATTCCGGTTATTAGCCTAGATTTACTATGTGATGCGCACAGCATACAAGTATAGACCAGGTCGCCTGAATTGGAACAAAACATTTGATGTTTGTTTTTTAAAATGGTTTGATGGTATTACTCGCAAGTAGGCTAAGACGTGGATTTGCCACCCTCGGGTGAGCTTGGAAAACATGATTTTGCCACTATCTAGTGGGCTTAAAACACACAGTCAATGATTTGTTCCAATCCAACTAAACCAACCTTCACCCACAGGCATTCAAGGCAGTTATATCACATAAGCAGTTAGCCTCATGGTAAGCATGCTATTCATGGCAGTCACTCACACGCATGAAAGGATGCTAAAGCATAAAACTCACCAAGTACTCCAAGCCAAAACAGAAACCGATTAGAAATCCATGCATGATCCTAAATATACAGAAATGCCTAATGCAACACATGCAAAAATGCAACTATAGCAGGCTCAGCTATTCTAAACATGACGTATGGAATGCTACAGTTAACATGTATTCAACTCAGAATTGAAATATAAATGCAGTTAGTATGATGCGCCGAGCCCGGTGCATGCAAGACAGATGAATGAATGCAAACATGCTATCATACTGTATGCTAATTGAAACATGCCCTAATCTAACCATCATAAGCTGGTAAATAAAAGGGAAGAAAGACGTGGGGTTGGAAGACATACGTCACACTCACGCACACTTATTACAATTATGCCCTCGCGCAGAGGGTCTGAATAAATAATATATAGTCCCGAATAGTACAGTCCAAATAAATAATAAAGTCCAAGATATGTACAAATTCCTAATTAATTAACAAAATTAACTAAGAAAACAATAAACTGGCATGCAAGCTAGGGACTGCCTTGACTCTTCTTCAGATGATGCATGATGCATGTCCGGGTTGCCCTTGCGCGGAAATCCATGGCGATGCCCCAGTTAGTCTCTGTTTTCACTTATTCTTGGAATGCGTGCCAAGCTCCGGAAGGCTACTGATTCTTGTTTTGCTGCAACAGAGAGCAGGAAAGGGGCATGGCAATGTATTTTCACAAATATATGCATGCCTCGATCCTCGTGCCACCAATCACGCATCTCGATGCATGATGGCTGAAGAGTCGAATTGCACAACTCAATATGAAATGAATGCACAGGAAAACACAACAAGACCTAACTCTATCATAGATGATCCGGAGTGTCAGCGACTGGAAATTGAGACACGTTCCGTCACTCGGAGTACGAAATGCCCCTTGTTTCCCGTGCTCGGGCTGACTCCTATCCTGAACACAATGCAATATGCATGACATGCATGAAATGCAACTAAGATACAACCTAACATGCAAAATGTTATGAAATGGCATACACGATGCACGAGGTAACATGGCATACACAATGTACTAACATACAACCTAGCATACACAATGCTACAAAATGAAATGGTATACACAATGCGCAATGGACTTACACCAATATGAGTGGACCTCAGCCACACTCACATAGGAGGCCATTAGATGAAAATGAGACACTCGAGATGCGTGCACCGAGGACCGACCCTAAGGCACCAAATGCCACTCTAACAAGACATGGCAAGGCATGGAATATGGCATACTAGCATGCAAATTTCAGTAGCAAAATATGATGCAAAACAGTCCCAAAACATGGAAACATGGCACCCTATACATGGAATGAGACCCGAAACATGAAATTAGGTACATAGAATGACCTATGGCTATGCAAAGCATGCATTATTTGAACATAAAGTATGAAGAAAGAATCAAGATAGTCCCAAAACAAGCATATTTCCAGTTTTAAGCAAGGCCAAAAGGTGAACACAAATAGGGCTAAACCAACATGCAAAAATGGCCCCGAAAGAGAGATAAAGAAGCAAGTGGCAGCTGGCCATAAATGGCCAAGAGCCCTTCAACAAAGTTGAAGAGGGGCTCAAAATGAATCACTTTACAGTTTACAACAAGTCACAAAAACAAACACAAGTATGGCTAAACTATTATGCAAGAAATGGGCCAAAAGGGAGACAAAGAAGCAAGTGATGGTTGTTGGTCTCAAATAGAGGAGGGCCCTTCAACAAAGTTGAAGAGGGGCCCAAAACATGGTATTTTACAATTAGTGACCAAACCCAAAACAGTGCACATGCAAGCTTAAAATACTATGCAAAATAAGGCTTAAAAAGAGGTTTAAATACAAAGAGCAAAAAGGGAGCTTTAGAAAGCAAAAATCCCTTGATCAAACATGAAGAGGGGGTCAAAATAAGGCTATTTACAGTTCAGACCAAAGCCCAAAAATACAAGCACAATGGGCTAACAAAATATGCAAAAATAAGGCCAAAAGAGGGATAAAGAGGCAAGTGACAAAAGGAAGCCTCAAAAAGTGAAGAGCCCTTCAACAATGTTAAATAAGGGCTCAAAATAAGCCACTTTTCAGTTTATAACCAAGCTCAAAACAGTTTACAAATAGGCCTAAAATACTATGCAAGAAAGAGGCATACAAGAGAGGTAAAGAAGCAAGTGGTAGCTAGAGACCTTAAACATGGAAGGACCCTAAAACAAACATGAAAAAGACCTCAAAATAATACTATTTTCAGTTAGGGTCAGAGCCCGAAAATGTAAGCACAAGGAGCTAAGATATAGGCCAAAAAATTGCACAAAAGAGGAAAAATGGGACTCACCCTTGTAGCCTATGTCTTCAACAACTCTTGGTCCAAGGAATGGTGCTCCTAGCCTCTGGAAATGGCCCTCAAGCCTCTGGAATGGAGTAAGGAGGAGTGGTGCTATGAGGTGGTGTAGAAACGGTCCAAGAATAAAGGATTTTGAAGCTTTGAAAGAGAGAGATGAAAGATGTATGTATGCAAAACTCCAAGAGGATTTTCTAACCTCTCAAATGCAGCTGGAGCTGCTGGTTTTATAGAGGAGGAGTGAGGGAAAAAGGGGGGAAATTCAATTTCAAAATCCCCCCCCCCCCCAAAAGGCCAAACCCCGGATACAGGACCTAGGGGAAAACAAATTGCACATCTGGAAAGTACCTGGAGAGAGGATCATGGCCAGCCAGTTTTTAGGGTTCAGGTGACCGGCCGGCCTTCCCCATGGCAGGCCGCCCAAGGGTCAAAAGGGTCAATCATGATTAGTGGCCTCCCATGTGTGCACAACACAACCATGTGGTCAAAAACTGGAAAAAGTGAACCAGGAGAGAGAAAAGCCCATTTTTTGGAGCGGTTCAAAAAGGTCAAACACAATGACTGGCCGGTCATATGATATTGGTGGCCTCCCAGGTGTCTACAACACAAATATGTGGTTTAGGGCTAGAAAAAGTGGCATTAGGGTGGTCAACATTGGCTTTCTAGTGAGAAAAACGGGCGACGGAGGGTGATGAAGGAATAAAACTGGTTGTCAGAACAATTACTGGCCTCCCACCCTTCTACGACCTTCCTAATAGTGAAAATAAGGTCTCCACCAAAAATGAGCCCAAACCGATGCAAAATGAAGGTTTGGGGGCCAAACGCATGACCCGAGGCCCGGATCATAGGGCACCAAGTGGTGTTCGACCATGAAGTTGGTCTTTCGGACCACAGTGTCCCTCAAAAGGCAGGAAATAAGGTATGTGCCAAAAATCGGAGCAAACGGAGGTGGTTAAGCGGTCCCGAACCGAGGCACACGGCCGACGGCTTCGAAAAATCGAAAACCGAGCTCCAGATGGGAAAAATGGCCTACGACCACGAAACGTAGCCTACGGCCACTGAGAGATGATCTACGAGACCTCTCCCTCCCTTCGAGAAGAGAAAACAGAGAAAACGGAGCCTGGTTCGCAAACCGAGGCAAGACATAAAAGAGCTCTGAAGTCCGCAGGCAAGCCTCGAAGCCGAGACTCTGAAACTTCTGAACGAGCACGATATGCAACATCACCAAGCGCTCAATCGGTGACGTCTAAGTCTTAAGGTCGGTCAAAAACGGGGTGTCTGTAACTGTGCAGAATTTTTTTACATAAAAGACATAGTGCAGAAGGAAAGAAACACAAGATGAATTACATGTAAAATGAATGTAATGGGAGACCTGTTTATATAGGTGAATTGGTGGCTTTAGTCACCTCTTTTCTAAGAAAATGTGCAACTAAAAAAATATAATTATTTTTTAAAAAAATTTGAATTCTGAATAAAATCTTGTTTAATTTTGACTCAAAAAATTAATGAATTCATCTAAATAAAATCAAATTTTAAATTAAATAAATTTTGTCTTAAAATTATTCTCAAATGATACACTTTGAAATTAATTTTTCATTCATCTATTAATGATTTCCAAACTATTTTCCAACACATTGTACAGTGAGGTTTCTTCTTTTATTTTGTTTATTATTATCACTATTATTATTATTTTGGTTTTGATCTTTCCCTTTGACTTTGTTTCTCTTCTTGTTTAAGGCTGCCAAGGGAATGAGGTCTTCATGTTCAATTGTACATTCAGGCCTCGTCTCGTCTGGGAATATATTAATTTAGTAATTTTTTAGTTATTTGACTAAAAAGATAGATTAAAAAAACTTATATGTTTGTAATAACTTTTTAGTTAATTACGAAAAGATGTGCAAAAAGTAGAGAGAAAAGAGAATTTTTGACTTTTTAATATAAGTAGTTAGCTTTTTGACAAATTTAATAACTTTTTGACTAATTGACTAAAAATGTAAGTCCCCAAACAGGGCCTTAGTCAAGCTCTCTGAAAATTCAATTCACTTGCATTTTGATTCTCAAATTCACGGTGGTGTTTGGGAAGAAAATGAGTTGGGTTTTTTCTCATTTTTTTTTATTAAAAGACAAAAATTTTGCAAAATAAAAAAAAACACATCCAAACAAAATATCACATCTAACCCCCATAATTATTTCACTTTTTCTCTTACAAACATCACATCCAACTACAAAAAAATCAAACTATCTTCCCAAACACAAAAAAAAAAATTTTATTCAATAATATCCTACATCTAATAAAATTTACATAAAAACTCACTTCCCAAATCTGTTCAAGATTCAGCAGCTGCAGCTCATTATTATTTTTCGGCATTTCCATTGAGGCTGTTTGATGTAGTTTATCTAATTTGCATATAACTTCTTTTTTTGTTCCTTTTTAATTATTATTTAAATTCTTGGAATCCATGTCAAATTATTTGGTTTTCTTTTTTCTCTTCTCCTTTACTTTTAGTTTTAGATCAGGGTAAATTATATTAACTTTCCTCGAGATTTAAAAAAAAAAAAAAATCATTAAAAACTTCACAAGTTTAGGATAATTATTTTGGCTTTTTTAAAAATTTTAATTCGCATAACATTTAATCCCATTTTCATATGTCATTTGCTAGTTATATAGATTTAAAAAAAAATGATATCATATCTTTTATATTGAAATATATAATTTACTTTATTTATTTATATATCTACATTCTATCTACATTACTTTCATTTATTTTAACCTTTACTAAAAGTAATATCATTGTAATTATGTCAAATTTAAAAAGCTTACTGTGTATATATATATATATATTCAACTTTAGAGATGGTCAATGTAATTACCCTTTAGATAAGGAGGAAATTTTCATAATTTTTTATTTTTCTATGGGAAGTTAAATCAAAACTGGGTAACTCATTTAGTTAAGCTCGGTTGAAATGTCCATCGAGAAGGACTCTCATAAAATTAAGAAGTCATTCCTTGAACAAACTTAGGCCTTGTTTAGAGAATTAGGTTTGTAGCCAAAAAATTACTGTAAATTATCATATCATTATCTTTACTTTTTATACATATTTTTGTAAAAGGTCGATAAAAATAATCAATTTCAATCAAGGCCTTAATAGGAGCAACTTGAATCTCAAGGGATGGGATGGGATGGGACTAATGGTTAAAATATTCATTCTTCACTTTCTCTTGATTCCACTCTGAAATTTAGACCCTGATAATTATTTAATATATGAGTTACAAAATAATATGTACCCGAAACATTAAAATAAATAAGTAAAAAGTTGTTATCTATATATATAATTATGATGGAAGTATTTGTTATGAAGTTCAAACCAAATGGGATTTTAGTGTGTTGTCTATGTTACATCTCTCTGTTCATTGGAACTGAGATTGGTTTGGTAACTTGGTTTTTTATTTAAAATAAACAAAAAAAAAAAAAAATCAAAACATCAAAAATCCAGTAAAAAAAATTAAATATCTCAATATTTATGATTTTTGGTACAATTAAAAATTTATTTTTAATCATATTAAATTTTTTCACCTTTTAAAAAAATTAAAAAAATTATTAAAAAAATCAATTTCCAAACGAGTACTGGTGTAAAATTGAGTTTTGTGGGTTGCACAAGTACATGGGCTTGTTTCTTGGACCAAGTCTAGCCGTGTCGAATAGTACAAGAACATCTGGGCCGAATTCATAGAATTTCTTGAAGCCCAAGTCCAGCTTAACATTTAACTTACATTTTTGCCATGCATGAGCAGCCTGTACATATCCACCAGATTTGTTTAAAGTATAAACGGTCTCATATGATTTGGATAATTATAACTACTCTCTTATTTGAATTTTTTTATTTAATAAAATTAATTAAAAAAATAAAATTCATAATTACTGTCCTATACAATAATATATTAATTGAAATATATTTTTAATATCATTAAAAATAGTTAATTGACTTAATAATTTATTAATAATAGGGGTGATTTGTTATGAAATTAGAAATCTCAGGGGGTGGAATGTAATTTCCAGAACTACAGAGAACGATTCATATTTTAATCAAATCTCAAGAAATGTATTTGTAATTTATCCAAAAAAAGAAAAAAAGAAGAAGAAAGAAGAATGAAAAGCACTACTAATACAGAAATCAAATACAAAATGGATTGTGAACACTTATATAACTTTGAACCCCATATTGTGTAGTCCCCATAATCATGCGAGTGTTTGTAATCATTCTGTATTTGATTTATGTGTTTCTAATATTTTTTAAGCTGAATTCAATACAATAAATTAAAGTTTTAAAGATAAAAATTTAGGGACAAAAATCATTTTTTAGAGACAAAATATTTTTATTACAAAAAGTGTCATTATTGTATTTTTAGCAACAAAATTGAATATATAATGATAATTACTATCCTTTTGTCACCAAAAATTGTCTAAAAAATAAACCTTTTTAGTACTAAATTATTGTGTTTTTAAAAGTGCATTTATTAGCGATATTTTAACAAATTTGTCATTAAAAGTCTTTTTTATTTTATTTTCAAAACGATCTTTTAGCGATTTATCAACATGACAACAAAAATTAATCTCTAAAAATTTTTTACAACAAAATTTTCACTTTAAAAATAATTGTTTAATCAACATACTTTTTTTTTTGGGCCAATTCACATGAGATTACTTCAAAATATCAACAACAACAACAACAACAAAAAATGCCAAACTAAAAATACACCAAATTTACACTAATAAAAAATACGAAGTTGCTACAGACCTCGAATATAATTGGCGCGAATGAAACGATTTATCCATTCATCACGCACAGCAATACCTGTGTGGATTTCACACTCATACAAAACAATATTATGACTTAGAAACAAACAATATTATGACCTAGCAACTCTGCTTCTTGGGAGATAGAAAGACCACGACGTAGGTGGCGACGATGATGACGACCTAGAAGACCACCGGTGACCATTGACCACCGTCTACCACTATCCAAGTCCTCCGATTTCATTGAAAATTCCGGTTCCACCCACCAACAACGAACTGATTCGTGGGTCATTGGTATTACTCCAAACATTGGCTCCGTTTGGTAGAGCTGTGGAAAAGTGATTATAGCTTATAGTTTAACAGCTTATAGCTTATAACTGTGAACATAAGCTAATTTTTGACTTATAAATTAAGCTTCTCCTTCCTCACTCAAAGAATAAGTTGATTTTTGACTTACAAAAAGCTATACGCTGTATTGTTAAGCTAAAATAGCTTAAATTAAATTAAAAGTTGAAATAAGCTAGAAATAAGCTCTACCAAACATGGTCATTGGCATTTGCTTTACATTGGTTGAAATCTGGTTGGTCTATGATTTTGCTCATATTTTCTTTACATTGGTTGTAATCTTCTTAGTCTATAACATGATTTTGGTATTTTTGTACTGATGCATTGTATGTGTTTGTTGAAAGTTCACATAGAAAGAGATTGAACATTCATTGAACAAAATCTGTTACCCATTATGAATTTTGTTTTTTGTTTACATATGTATCCATTATGAATTTTGTTTTTTGAACAAAATATGTTATCCATTATTTTCTTTATCAGAATATGTATCCATTATCCATTTTGAATAGAATATGTATCCATTATCCATTTTGAACAGAATATGTATCCATTGGAACAGAATATGTATCCATTACATATGTATCCATTATCTATATTGTTTCTTGCTCTATTTTGTTTCATTGTGAATTTTCCATGGATTGTTGAAAGCTTCTTCCAAGCTTAACATTATTGGTTTATTGTTCTGGACTTGTCAATAGTGGAGTTCTTGGTACATGAAATGAACCTAGGTCTTCAAAAAAATGTTATGAAAATAGACTTGTTCAAATAACAAAACCTGTTATCCATTTTGTAGAAAATGAAGTTGTTTGAAAATGAAGTTCTTATTGAGAGGTCCATTTTCTTCAAATAACCTGAATTTTGTATGTGATAATTTTTTACTGTCCCATCAAAATTTTGTTTCACATGTTTTTGATTAGTTCCTGTTTCAAATGTTTTGAATTGTCAACCTAAAAGCTTCATTTTAGCAACAAAAGGATGGAAGGTTCAAACAATCCTAGTCAGGAAGTTGAAGAACCCGAGAGTGGTGAAGTTGAAGAACTAAAGCAGGGGATGTGTTTTACTTCAAAGCAAGAAGTGTATGCATTTTATGCAAAATATGCGAAGCACTTTGGATTTGCTATAGCTTATAGAACACAAAATTTTGGTAATGATGGGAAACTAAAATACTTTGGAATTGAATGTACTTGAGCAAGGATGAGAAGAAAAAGATCGGAAGTGAACCCGCTAGAACCATTTTTGTCATTTAAAAATGATTGTAAAGCAAAAGTAAAAGGGAGTCTACAAAAGGATAGAACATATAAGTTGACAACTGTTGTACTGGAGCATACTGACGACTTGGTTCCTAGTGACTCACGGCATTTTGCAATGAATAAGAGAATTCTAACTCTTGTGAAAAGAAGATTAGAAATAAACGATGAGGCAGGCATAAGAGTGGCTAGGAATTTTCATTCTATGGTTGTTAAAGCGGGGGGATTTGAGGCATTAACAGTTGATGAACGAAATGCCAGGAATCACATTGATAAGGCTAGAAAATTGAGGCTTGGAGTAGGTAATGCCGAATCGCTATGCTTTTATTTTCATAGGATGCAACAACAAAATTCGAACTTCTACTCTGAAATGGACTTTGATGGAGAAGGACGCTTGCGGAACTTATTTTGGGCAGATGCAAGGAGTAGGGCAACTTAAAAAGCATTTGGAGATGTTGTCACATTTGATACAACCTATCTAACAAACAAATATGACATGCCGTTTGCTCCGTTAGTAGGAGTTAATCACCATGGGCAGTCAATTTTGTTTGGTTGTGGGCTATTATGTAATGAGAACACTGAGACATTTGTATGGCAATTCAGAGCTTGGTTAAGTTGCATGTCAGACACTCCTCCGAATGCTATAATAACTGACCAATGAAAAGCTATGCAAAATGCCATACAAATGGTCTTCCCACAAGCTCGACATCATTGGTGTTTATGGCATATAATGAAGAAAATTCCGAAAAAATTGAGAGCCTATTCGCAATATGAATCCATAAAGTTTGCTTTGCAAAAGGCAGTTTATGAGTCTTTCACAAAAAATGAATTTGATGAAGAATGGCAAGTAATGATTGCAAAGTTTGGTCTACATGATAACGATTGGTTAGGGGGATTATATGATAAGCGACATAGGTGGATTCCTACCTATGTGAAAGACATGTTTTGGGCTGGTATGTCAACCACACAACGAAGTGAGAGTATGAATGCATTTTTTGATGGATATGTCAACTCGAAAACTACTTTAAAGCAATTTGTTGAGCAGTATGACAATGCCTTGAGAAGTAAGGTGGAGAAAGAGGCCAAAGCAGATTTTAAAATCTCGAAACAAATTGTATGATTGCCTAACGATGTATGCTTTTGAGAAGCAATTTCATGCAACATACACAAATGCAAAATTTAAAGAGGTTCAAGCAGAAATGAAACGATTATTGTATTGTCGTGCGACTCTTGTGGAAGAGAAAGGTTCAATTTGTACTTATCATGTGAAAAAGGCTATTCCAGTTGGTGAGCAAATGAAGAAAGTGGAGTTTGTTGTGTATTGTATAATTCCATTGAATGTGACATCCAATGTATGTGTCGGTGGTTTGAATTTAGGGGCATTATGTGTGCCCATTCACTTAGTGTGCTCCTTGAGAGGTCCACATATCAGGTTCCGGATAAATACATTGTGCCGAGATGGAGAAAAGATTTGGAAATAGGGTACACATGCATTCCTACCACATACAGTACATATAGGGCTGTTCTAAATGTAAAGGTACATGATAACTACCACAAGACAATGGATGAAATTATAGAAATTGCTTCCAACGATGATGCTAAGCACAAAGTCATTAAACTTGGGTTAATAGAAATCAAGGATAGAGTGAGACAGGTTGAGACGGGTTGTGCAAGTAATGTGCCACCTTCTACTAGTGGTGTCCCACCTTCTACTAGTACTGTCCAACCTTCTAATACTTCCTCCAAAACTCAAGCTGGTCGCAGTTCTACAAATGCAAGCATGACTCGCAAGGTGCTTAGTCCAATGGTTTCTTGCTGAAGAGGCCGTCCATATACCAAACGGAAAGTTAACAAAGTGGATGAAATAGTAAATCGGTTGAAGAGGAAGAATAAAAGTACAGGTAAAATTTTTATTTTGTTTGATATGTAAATCTCAGAATTTTGTTTACTTCAATCACTCACCAATGTGTGTTCCTATAGGAAATTGAATTTTGCTTTTATGGATGGAATGCAAGCGAGTGCGTGTATTGATGGCACACAGGAGAGTATGTATGTACCGGTATGTTTTAAAGATATGACATGAATTTTTTTTCCTTATTTTCATTTGCAGTTATGTTTGTCACAAAATTTGCTCATATTATTTACTTTGTCATTAAATAGGCACAAGGTAGCCCAATGCAAATAGTGGATAATATTGGAAGCGGATCTGTTAGTCATTCACGAATGGTGACCAATATAAGCAGTCAAAGTGGACCAATTGCTTCGAAATTTATTGAGTTGAATATAGATGTGGATCCAAATGCCCCTTTATATTTCTAGTTTTTTAGTAGTAATTGTAAGACTTTGTTTTGTAAACTTTCAATCAAGTCTCATATGGTTGAAAGTGATTTTGGATATAAGCTTGATAATGTTGTGTTCTGTGCTGCTATAGGCTCGATTATGCTGTGTTGTGCTGCTATAGGCGTTGTTGCTATAGGCTGCCATAGACTGTGCTGTGCTATGCTAATGTGCTGTGTTGTGTTGTGCTGCTATGGACTCTGCTGTGCTGCTATGGACTCTGCTGTACTGCTGTGTTTTGTGCTGCTGTGCTGCTGTGTTCTATGCTGATATGCTGTAGTGTTGTGCTGCTGCAGTGCTGCTATAGGCTTCACAATGGTTACTGAGTTGCTGCTGGTGCACTGCTGTGTTGTGTTGCTGAGTTGCTATTGCTGAGCTGCTGTGTTGTGTTACTGAGTTGTTGTTGTTGTGCGGTTGTGTTGTTTAGGTTCCCTATTTTTGTTATAGATATGGATGTTGAATAGGTGTTGATTGGATTTTTGTTATCTATTTTTGTTATAGATATGGATGTTGAACAAGTGCCATTATTTTAGCCTTGGGAATTATTGAACAAGTGCTGCTGCAGTGCTGCTATAGCCTTGGGAATTATTGAACAAGTGTTGAACAAGTGCCATTATTGAATTCTTCGGTTCTTTCTTCAGTTTCATGTAGATGATTTCATTGTCTTCAATCTTTTCTCATGTCTGATATACTCCTGAGTTAGTTTTGGACTTTTGGGCAGCTGTGTTTTTTTTTTTTTTTTTTTTCTTTTTCTTCTCTCTATATAATGATAGAAAATGTGGTCTATATAAAGTCTTTTCGGCTGAGTTAGTTTTGGTGGTTTGTTCTTTTTCATGACAGAAAATGTGGTTTGTTTTTCTTCATGACAGAAAATGTGTCTTCTTAAATAAGATTCCACAATAATTGCATTTTATTGAGCTGAGAGGTTGGCATTGGAAAAGTCTATGCTGGTTCTCGATATTACTATCTCTATTTTTGTCCTAGTTCCACTCAAGTATGATTGTGCCTCTGCAAAGGAACTTTCAGGATTTGTGGGTACAGAATTGTTTCTGGTTCGGTTCGTATATTACTTTTGCTGAGAAATTATCTTCATTACAGTCCGATGTATTGTACTACCTGAATGTTTCTTAAATAAGGTTATTTCTATTATTCAGTTTCAACTTAAATTAATCCATGAAATCATCTCATACTTGGTATTCAATGAAATCATCAATAACTAAAAATGTTTGCACATGCCTAAAGCCTTCCCATATAAGAATGAATAAATTAAGAAGAATACTTTCTTGGGCCTGAGACCTGCTGTGATGATATATAAGAGAATGAAGTAGGTGAGCCACTCATGAAAATAGTTACTTCTTGCTTGAAAAGTTGTGAATAGTGTTGTTTAAATGATATTTTGTCACTATTTTTTACTTTTTATTTAGTCCTTGAGTTGGATTATTTTGAATTTTTTTATTGTAAATTTTGTTATAAATTTTAGTAAATTAAAAATATGTCGAATACAAAAAAAAAAAAAAAAAAGTATATAATCTTTTGATTACAATTTTTTTTTTTCAATGTACAAAAAACCTCATATTGGGAGTTCGTTTTGTATGACGCCCCAAAATTTAGGGACATCATAATAAGGTTTAAAACTTAAAATCAATTTTCTTAATTAAGAATTCTCATCAATGTTGCCACCAAATTTACCATCACCCATTAATTAACAACACCAACACTAAAAGTTTTTAAATTACAACTCCAGTCAAGCTTAAAACTTGCCTTAGTACACAAATAAAAAAAAAAATTAGAGAAAATTAGAAAACTCGAAAAATAGTTCATGGAACTTTAGCACGCTTCAAGCTAATCAGATCAATGTTACCTTCCGACACCTCGGTGTTTCCTTGATTTCTTGCACTGCATGAAACGCCAGTATAACGAGGATGCTAATGAGCGCGAGCTCAATAAGATACTACAACCAAATACCCACCGATAATACTACCCACAATGAATAATGCGTAGTAACAAAATAACAGGTAGCATGTAATAAGTATGATAGGAATGTCATCAGTTGAAATAATAACAATAGATAATAAAAATAAATAAAAATGACAAACAGAGGCAATATTTTATCACGAGGAAAATGTCCATTTTTCTTTTTAAATTTTCATAGATTTAGTTTATCAGATAAGTTTAAGTAACTTCTCGCGGAACACTATTTCCACTCAACTGCTAAGCAATGGCCACGGGCAATTCTGACTTCCCCTTGGTCAAATATTCAAATGTTACCTACAATAATTACCAATGATGCCCACGCACCAGGGTTATATACCCGAGTCGTGACATCACGGTCTACCCCAAAGGAACGGTCTATGTTGTGACGCCCGCACCACCAACCTTATATCGCCTACAGATAAGAGCCGAAATACCTTCCTTTGCCATGTTAAGGTTCGCAACTCTCTTGCGCAAGATTCTAGACCAGGCTTACCTCATCACTTTTACATTTTAATGTATCATTGGGTAAATTTCGTGTCTCTTTACTCGTTGAGATATTCACAATAGTTCAACATTTAATTACCAATAATGTTATACCAACTCATTAAAATTCCCAACATAAAATATTACACATGTCACACCATAGTACACAAATGTACAAAATTTAAATAAATAATTTATTTAAACCATGGTATAAAATAATAATGTAGATACCAAAAAAGGAGAAATAAATCATAATCACACACATGTATGGATTTTTAATCTACAAGATTAGATTAGCACAATGTGAAATTTTTGTGCAAATAAACAATTGAAGAGATAATTTTTGATTCCTCCTTAATCTGTCAAAATTTTCAGAATGTATATCTTGCAAATAAAATTATAAATAAATTACTTATACCACTCTAAAATTCATATAAATCTGTAATACTCAATAAATATGTTATTGCCATTTTTGAAAGCATTTTCCAAAAATAAATTATAAGGTCTTTTGGTAACACTTACGTTTTCATTGCTTATATTTACAAAAATTTTAAAACTCAAATAAAAACTTGTTTGGTAAAATTTTTGATTTATAAATTAGTGGTCTCATTATAAATTTGGTAAAATGAAAACACAAAAATGTGTTTTTGCTTCGATTTTTTTTTTTTACCACCCAACACTAGTCACCAACCGCCATCATTTTCCACCACCGTCTTCCGCCACCACTACCCACCACCACCTCCCACCACCACTCACCACCACCACCACCACCACTCACCTACCATCCACCACACCACCCACCACCACCACTACCATCCACCGCCACCACCATCCACCACCACCACCACCACCACCACCACCACCACCACCACCCAACCCACCATCACCACCCACCCCCACCACTACCACCACACATCCGCCACCCACCTGCTACCACCACTACCACCACCCACTCACTACCACCTACCACCTGCCACCGTCACCCACCCATCCACCACCACCACCACCCGCTACCACCCATCACCACCCGCTATCCGCCACCCACCTGCCACAACCACCCATCATCTGCGACTACTACCACTACCACCCACTCGCTACCACCCGCCACTGTCACCCGTCCACCTACCATCACCACCACCCGCCACCGTCACTCACCCACCATCACCACCCACCACCCACCCGCCACACACACCACCTATCCACCACGACCACACACCCGCCACCACCCGCCATCCGCCACCCACCTGCCACCACCACTACTCACTCGCTACCACCCGCCACCGTCACCGACCCACCCGCCATCACCACCCACCCGCCACCACCCACCACCACCAGCTACCCACCAACCACTGTCACCACTTTCCACCACCGTCTTCCGCCGCCACTTGCCACCACTTGCCATTTCTCACTCTTTTTTATATTTTTAAATTTTTTTTAAACATTTTGTCAATTACCAAACGCTATTGTAGTTTATGTTTTCTAAAATAAACAAAAAAATAAACAAAAACTAGTTTATAAAATTTTGTAAATATAAATAAAACGTAAACGTTACCAAACACATACTAAATAATTCTTAAAAATTCCAAGAGTGTTTATGACACAGATTTATCACATTTTCTTAAATTAATTCCATAGTTAAATTTATAAATCAATTCCATGATCTAAAAATTTATTATGAAACTAGACTTCTCAAATTTCATTTTTTGCTTAGAAATTATCAGATTTGGTTTAATATAAAAATTTTAATGATTTTTCAAACACATAATAATATCTGCCTATAGCTCCAGATTTGGTTTAAAATTTGTATAAATTCGTACAAAGCTCAATAATTGTTGAAAAATTTTGTGGATGAACTAGACATTATTATCAATAACTTTGTAGAAGAAATCATCTTCAAATTTTGAGCATAAAATTGTTTAAAAATTCGTACAACTTTCTGACAGATTTAAGGGCCAAATACCATTTTCAATAATCTTTTTAATAGCATAAACTACACAGGCAACTCCAAATTCATGAGGAATAACACAAATTAAACCCACTTGATAAATTTTTCAAATTAATTTCTTAGTTCTTGACTTAATTCTTTTCTTTTCATTATATGTAGATTTACATACAATTGAATTATATTTGATCTTGATTTGAGATGTAAGGTAGGATTTACTACAAGATTAGAGTTAAAAATCTTACTTAACGTTGTTCAATGATTGGACCTTGTCACAAATTCTTGAGTCTTCTTTCTTTTCTTTCCTTTTTCCATATTTTTCCTTAGTTTTTCTTCCCCATTTCCAGCAAGTAGGAGCTGATTTGAACTCTCTCTATATCTCACTTCCTCTCTCTTCTTCGGTGCTCTCTCATTCTTTCTTTACAAAGTGTTTCGAGCCCAAATGAATATTCCAGAGTTCACTAGCATAGATATGCCAACATACACTATACCTCTTGACACCTCACAAGCACACGTGCACTCTTTTATTGATTTCCAGCACATCACTCACATGCACACACCTATACATAGATTTCTCAATACACCGAAACCCATTTACACCCCCAATTCTAATTTAGTCCATAACTCAATTTTTGTCTAGGATTAATTTAATTAAGCAACACTTAGTCTTAATAAATTTCAATTAGCACCTCATAAATAAATTTGGTTCATAATAATCTAAATTCTCAATCCTCACAACTCAATTAACTCCAATTCGGACCCAATTGATCAAACCTTAGTTTTATTAAACTGAGTCGAATATTTAATTACACTTTCATAGGATCCAATACTTGAAATTAAACTGATTTAACTTATCAACTTCACCTCCTTAGGCTATTTGGACGTTCAATTTCTAATTCTAAAATAAATCCTTAATAAAATAATTTATAAATAACAAATATTAAACACCCACAAAATTATTATTTATTTATTTTTTATTTATTTATTTTTTTTTCCATGTTAGCGATTGAATTGGGTTAATTTAAAACTAATTTTTACACTAAAACATATTTCAAATAGACTCTGAATAAAATTAATTAATTAATTAATTTATTTTCTTTTAAGAATAATAAAATGTGGATTTTCACATTTTACGCTCCAAAAATGTTAGAGCTAGCCTTGTATGGATGCATTACCTGCTGGAAGTTGCAGTATGTTCCAGCAGGTATAGGAAGTAGACAAGGACAAAAAGAAAAAGAAAGGAAAGAAAGGAAAGAGTAGAAAAGAAAAGAAAATAAAGTAAAAATGAGACAAAAGGATGGAAAAATGAGGGAGAAAAACTACAGACGGAGAAAGAGGAGTTTAGATAGCTAAAATTCTAACACAAACACAGAGCATCTTGGCCTCTCTTCTCTCTCCACCCCTTCCTAACACAACTTCAAAACTCCTACCATCCACCTCTTCTACATATCACTCAAATATGATTCATGATAATAATAATAGATAATTGAAGTTAGATGCGATGATCATTGATCAGAGGCACAATAATATATAAATTAAATATCACACCATAATATATAAATTAAATCCTTCACATATTAAATTGGTCTTTCAAAATCTTTTTGTTTACACCCTTTTTTCCTTTCTTTATTTCAGAATTTCAGTTAAAAAAGAAGACAAGGCAGCCTCTAAGCTACTTCCTTGAGCATATAACCCAAAAGGAGAAGAACACAAAACCAGCACAATAACATTTACACCTAAACAAAAATTCCATTGTTGTTTTGCCATAGAAGGTTCAAGAACACAAAACCAGCATAATAACTTGAACACCCAAACGTATAAGTTTACAACATTCATTTTAACATTAAACAAATTACAAGCATTAGCATGTTAAAACCAGTACACACTATGCTTGCCATTGTAAGGAATTTCATAGTTCCTACATTTGCCTCAAGCCACTCCAATCTTCACTCTAATCGTCGCTCCAATTTGTCCAGAGCTTCATAGTTTCTTTCAGAATCATTCTTCCACTCATCTTCATTGTTCCTCTGACTAGGATTAGGCCTCCATTGGATATTTGATGCATTGCCATGTTGGCTAGTAGGTGCCCACCATGCAAAGAAATCGTGACTTGCCATCTGCATACTTGAAATAAAGCTTCCTTGGATTTTTCAGTGAGACTAATATCTTAACGGCTGCTTTTTTCTCACATTTGCAACATCGATTTTCGAAAAGGCGACCATCATTGCTTGAACTAGTCGAGGTGTAAGCCATTGACATGTTACTCCTAACAGTAGCATTTTCATAAATAATTAGTATATTAGTCAGCAAAAACAAAAACAACAATAATAATGTGAAATGGCCCATGGAAGCACAAAGTATTTCATTGAGGGATTTTATCATACACTTTCAATTCTCACACATGCCTTCAATTCATCATTTCAATAGGTTGATTTTTCTTCCAAAATCACAAAGACATTTCAAAGATGTCGATACATTACTAACAAGTTTACATTATTTTTTACATACTGAATTTTATCATTCATTTTCTTACATGAATGAGAGGTCCATTTTCTTACATGAATGAGAGGTCCATTACTAACAAGTCTACTAGACCTCTTTGTAGACAACTCCACTGTTGACAAGTCCAGAACAACAAGTAATGGGCATGGAAAGAAAATTCATGTACCAAAGTTCACAATGAAACAAAGCTTGGAAGAAAACAGAGCAAGAAAATTCATGTACCAAGAACTCCACTGTTAAGCTTGGAAGAAAACAGAGCAAGAAAATTCATGTACCAAAGTAGAGAATTCTTACATGCAACATTTTTTTGAAAAATCACACAGCAACGTCGCTGGAAAAAGGATTAATAAAAAAAAAATCCAAAAATCTGACCTTTTCTTGGTTGTCAATGAAGGAGATTTGGGGATCTAGGGCTTAGGAATGGAGAAGATTTGGGTATTTACGGCTTGGGTAAACAAAGCAACGTTGCCAAAAAACATCGGAAGACCTCCACTGCCGGCCGATGGGTTGGCTAAATTCAGGACCGAATCAATTTATGGGTTTCAATAGAGAGAGAGTTGGAAGCTTCATTTTTGGGTTTGAGCCTTGTTAATGGGTTTGTGGGGTTGAATACCGTAAAGTAGAAGAGAGGGCTGAGCGTAGAGCGTGAATCACACGCGACGAGGCATTCGCACCTCACTTTGTCGAGGCACCAATCTTTTTCCTAAAAAATATAAGTCGTCAGTCAAACTGAACATCCAAATTTGCGTATAGGATCCTGTTCTCCAATCCCTCTGTCAGATCATAAAGGGTATAATTTTCAAATTATGATGAAATAAGGCAGTTTTTGCTATTGCTCCCATAACTAGGACGGTGAACGAGCTGAACTAAATCGAACTTTAATATGTTTGAACTTATTTATTAAGTGTTTAATGAGTTTGAATTTGAGTACGAGCTTAATAAAAATTTGACAAATCAAGCTCAAGCTGAGTTGGCTTAGGTTTGACTCGAGCTCCAGCTGAACCTGTTCACGAGTCTTAACGAGCCAAAAAATTTATAAATTCATATTTACATATGATACTAAAGTTACAATTAAAATTTTGATTATAAAATTATATATACATCATATATAAATATACTAAAAAAAATGGAATATTTTATTAAAATAATAATATCTACCACTACTATCATATAAATGTATTATCTACAGTCAATTATTATTTACAATTACATTTTTTAAATATATAAATAACATATTTATTTTATACATATTTTTCATTATTTAATATATAAATAATAAATATTAAACGAGTCAACTAATGAGTTGAGCTTACGAGCCGAGATTTAATATATTTAGGCTTATTTATTGAAAATAAATTGAATAGTTTGTTTTCCTTATTCCAAAATATCTTGATTACAAGTATTTATACAAGTGGTTAAACAAACTCTTAACTAACTATATCTAACTAACTAAATCTAACCCACTCCTACAGT
Source organism: Camellia lanceoleosa (assembly GCA_025200525.1). Classification (NCBI taxonomy): domain Eukaryota; kingdom Viridiplantae; phylum Streptophyta; class Magnoliopsida; order Ericales; family Theaceae; genus Camellia; species Camellia lanceoleosa. Next base: position 27,039,694 of record CM045772.1, on the reverse strand, counting down.
TCTCTCACTACATGAACCTTTACATGAACTTTTTCTCTCTAACGTATTCTTTATGCCATACACTGGCATACACTTGTGTTGAGAGAGCTGCATCTGTTGCTGCAGATGTGGCCTTGGCAACTGTTCTTCATCTTGAGACTACATGTTGTCATTTGAACTATTTGAATCGACATTTTATCATTCCCCGCAAAGCAGATAGGCGCGGAAGCACCAAAAGTTTGTCTTTGAGATAATGAAAGCGAGAGGAAGTTAAAGGCTTAGTGAAGATATCTCCGAGTTGATCAGTAGTGGGAATGTAAGCAAGCTGAATTTGTTTGGAAACAACATGCTCGTGAATAAAATGCCAGTCCACTTCAATATGCATCGAACGAGAATGAAAAACTAGATTTGAAACTAAAGCCATAGCAGAGATGTTGTCATACCATAAGACAGGAGGAGAAGGAGAGGGAACACAAAGATCCTTAAGCAATTGCTGCAACCACACAAGTTCAACAGTGGTGGAAGCCATGGACTCAGCCTCAGAGGGGAGCGAGAGGCTTTTTAGCGCACTATGAGATACGATTAGGCCCCAAAAACACACAACACCCAGAAGTGGATCGGCGATCGAAAGAGTCACCAACCCAATTGGCATCAGTAAAGGCATGAATATAGAAGGGACTGGACTAAATTGAAGACCATGAGAGAGTGTGCCTTTCACATAACGGCGCTTTTAACCAGAGCACAATGAGCAACTGCGTGTGCTTGCATATGCTAGCAGGTATGGTTAACAGCCAAAGCAAGATCTGGTCTTGTGATAGTCAAATACTAAAGGCCACCAACTAAACTTCTGTAGAAAGCAGGATGAGAATAAGGTAAATCATCCGAAGCTAAAAGGGAAGGCTTAATAGCCATAGGTGTAGATCAAGGTTTACAATCCACCATACCAGCCTTATGAAGTAATTCACTAGCATACATTTGCTAGGAAAGAAAATAACCCTGAAAGATGGAGTGAACTGAAATGCCAAGAAAATAAGAAATAAGACCTAATTCTTTCACAGAAAAAACAACATACATGTGAGTGATCAAGGACTCAATGGCAGAAGAGTCACTACCGGTGACCAAAATATCATCCACATAGATAAGTAATATGGTAAGATGGGCAGAGGTTTGTCTGATGAACAAAGAAGAGTCAGAATGACTATGATAAAAACCTTAAGTAAGTAAGAAAGTAGAAAACATGAGTAGGAGAAGCAGCATTGATAAACCCTGGAGGCTGAACCATGTAGACTTCTTCTTCTAATTGCCCTTGGAGAAAGGCATTAGAGATATCCAATTGCTTGAGAACCCAATTCTGTTGCAGCACAAGGCATAACAAGATCCGAATAGTCGGTCCGCTTAGCAATCGTCTAAAGGTTTCTTGATAGTCCACTCCTCTTGTCAAGAAACCCTTTAGCCACCAATTTAGCCTTGTATTGAGCAATAGTACCATCAAAATTCTTCTTAATCCGAAAAACCCACTTGCAGCCAATATCAGTTTTATGAGGAGGTAAGGAGACTAATGTCCAGTTGCCTTGCTGTTGAAGGGCCTGAAATTCTGCATTCATGGCTGCAGTCCATAGAGGAGAAGAGAGAGCCTGAGCAGAAGAGGTAGGCTCAGTAGTAGAGAGATCAAAAGAAGAGAAAGTAGTAAGATTACAGGCTTTGGACCGAGTGATCATAGGATGTGTGTTAAGGGTAGGCACAGAAGGGAGCTTAGGAAGATGAATATCAATTGATTGAATAGGAATAGGAGAACTAGGGATAGGAGGGACAAGATGAGGACTGATAGGAGCTGCAGGGATAGAAGGTGGAGATAGACAAATAGATATATGTAGTGGTGAAGAAACAGAAATACCAGTAGGTAAGTCAGTAGAAGGCACAGATATAGAGGGATTGGCACTGATGGAAGGGAAATAGAAGAAGGAAAATAAGGAATAGGAAAAGAGCTAGGAAGACTAGGAGAAATAGGGTCAGCAGAAGCAGAAGGGATTTGAAAAAAAAAAAAAAAAAAAAGAGAATGGTAGACAAGCTAAAAGAGTGGGACGAATTAGCAGCATAGGGAAAACAAGTTTCATTGAAAGTAACATGTCTAGAGAGAAAAATCTTTCCTGAGATAGGGTCCAAACACCTGTAGCCTTTGACAGTAGAGTGGTAGCCGATGAACACACAAGGGACAGACCTTGGAGCCAATTTATGAGTTGCATAAGGTCTAAGCCATAGAAAACACTAACAACCAAAGACTTTAAGGAAGGTATAATCAGGTAAGGTTTTACAAAGCAACTCAAAATGAGACTTATGACCAAGAGACAAACTAGGCAATCTATTGATGAGAAAGATCGCAGAGCTATAGCCTCAAACCAAAGTCAAGAGGAACCGATAATTGATACAACAAAGCAATAGCATTTTAGTGATGTGTTGATGTTTTCTCTTAGCCACTCCATTTTGTTTAGGAGTATATGGAAAAGTAAGATGATGAAGAATACCATTAGCAACAAGATAATCATGCATTTGATTGTTAATAAATTCAATCCCATTATCTGTTCGTAAAATTTGTAATGAAGTAGAAAATTGAGTTTTAGCATAAGATTCGAAGTTTAAGAAAGTAGAAAACACTGCACTCTTAACATGAAGAGAATAGATCCATGTAAATCTGGTAAAATCATTAACAAACAACAAGTAGTATTTATAACCAAAAGTAGAAGAATTAAAAGGTCCCCACATATCACTGTGAACAAGGGAAAAAGGTTGTTAAACAGTAGTACTGGACAATTTGAAAGGCAATCAGTGGACCTTAGCAACACTACATAAAGTACAAACAAAGTTTTGGTACTCCTTATTTCTAAAAACAACAGAAAGATGCTTGGTAACATGATGAAATTTTAAAGGAGATGGATGACCAAGTCTTTGATGCCAAACAGGTAATGAAACTTGTGATTAAGTGAGATGGGCCTGAGGTGAAGATGTAGGTGTGGAGACATCAAAGTGACACAGGCCATTCACATTAGATCCTTTATGTAGTATTTGGCTCGCATGGTTATCCTGAAGAAAAAATGAATCAACATCAAAAGTAACTGAATAATTATTGTCTTTGGCTAATTGATGAATAGAAAGTAGATTTGAAGCAATATGTGGAGTATGAAGAAGATGATAAAGTTTAAAGGAGTAGTGAGGAGTTGGTAACAAACCCTTACCGATGTGTCAGATAGGAACAATTGTCCATTACCTATAGTAACTTGATCTTGACCTTGATATGGTTGATAGAGTTGAAGATTGGTAAGATCATTGGTAATGTGATTTGTGGCTGCGGAATCAATATACCAAGGAATGGAAGAAGCAGATGAAGAAGAGGATTGTGCACTTGTGAATGAATAAGCTCTTGGTTGAGACACAGCATTAGGAGAGGATTGTGAGGAAGGATTTGAATGCAGAGGTTGAAAATTAGGATCCATTCACCACCAACAATCAAGGCACTATGTTTATAACCTCCAAAGATCTGACAACCATTATTATTTGAATGATAGCTATTACCTCCATATCTGCCTCTGTTAGGCTTATTATTAAACCTTCCACCTCTGCTTTCTTCTCTATAACCATGAGATTAACCACGACCTCTGTAACCTTGAGGAGTTACAAAATGTGATCTTGAAGCTTGAGGATAAGACTGTGAATTTTTAGAACCTTTGGTTGCAGCATATGCTACTGGAGAGTCATGAACAACAATTTTAGCTTTATTCTCAATATGAATTTCTTCAGAACTTAAGAGTGAACACAGATCATCCATTGTAATGGATTCCACTTGAGCACGGATGGTTGTTTTGAGAGCATCATACTCCTCTGGTAAGCCATTCAAAGTTAAGAGCACAAGATCTTTATCATCAATCATTGATGAAGCAAGTCGAAGCTGATTTAAGATCTCTTTGATTTGAGTTAGATATTCACTCATGGTGAAACCTTTTTTCATAACAGACTGCAGCTTATTCTTCAATTGATGAATATGCAAATGAGATAGAGAAGTCTATCGCTTTTCCAAAGCAAGCCAAACTTCAAAGCAATGTTGATATTGAAGCATTGAAGCATACATAGGAGATGATAGTGTAGCAGTAAGGAAACTAAGTAGATGTGCATCTATCATCCTCCATTGAAGAAATTCTGGATTGACTGTAGCTTTTCCAGATGAATCAAGGATTTTAGAGATTGGACAAGAAACTAATCCAAGAACGAACTCAAGAAGATCAGTTGCTCGTAAGATATTTTGAACTTGATTCTTCCAAATCAGAAAATTTGTAGAATCTAATTTTACAGTTACCAAGGAATTGAAGTTTGAAAGTAGAAGGTTTAGGTTCTGTGGAATAGATGGAGAAACAGAGATAGAAGAAAGAGGATTTTCCATTGAAACACTTTGGTGCTCGTGAGAGCTCAGGGCTCTGATACCATGAAAATAAACTGAATAATTTGTTTTCCTTATTCCAAAATATCTTGATTACAAGAATTTATATAGTGGTTAAGAGTTTGTTATAACAAACTCTTAACTAACTATATTGAACTAACTGAATGTAACCCACTCCTACAGTTCTCTCACTACATGAACCTTTACATGAACCTTTTCTCTCTAACGTATTCCTTATGCCATACATTGGCATACACCTGTGTTGAGAGAGCTGCATTTGTTGCCGTAGCTGTGGCCTTGGCAGTTGTTCTTCATCTTGAGACTGCATGTTGTCATTTGAACTGTTTGAACTGATACTGTTATCATTTATTAAAATTTTAACGAACTCAAGATCAAGCTCAAAAAAAATTTAACGAACCGAGTTCAAACGAACTCTTACCGAGCCGAGTTCGAGTTTGTTTACAAACAACATTGTTCATTTGCAACCCTAACCATAACCAATATATGTTGAATTTGGATGTTGCGTGTTTTTATTAGTTCCTTTGAATATAAAAGAAAAAAGCAAAAAAAAAAAAAAAAAGTCTTCTAATATAATTTTAAAGAAATCCAAGGGGAACAAAGTTTACATTTTTTTTAATGAGAGTAGAACCCTATCTCCAAACTTACTAACAAATGTTCATCAAGGACCATGTATATGTGGTCCTTAGAAGCATGAGAAAGAGGACCATAAAACCTCCAAAATCACCATCAATCTCCACACTTAACCAGCATGCATAGTAGAACCCATGCAACCATCACATAGTACCACTCACTTGACTTTTCTTTGATGTCATTTTAATGTGAAAATTATTAGATACTTTGATCAGAGTATTATGTGATATTGTTTATATATTATTTGTCTCCTAACTACCTAATAAGGATGATCAATCAACAAATTCTATTTGTAAAAATTTTCTCTACATGTTTAGTTTAAAACACTCTATAAACAATCCGGTATAATATTCCAAAACTATTGAACAATCACCCACATTCAAAAAAAAAAAAACCAACAAAAAAGAGGCACTTTAGCCCCAACTTTCTGTTTCTTGGATCTTGTGGCATATTCATACTGCTCCAATCCAGTTTCATCTTCTTTCCTTTCATCCAGAATTTTTATTTTTATTTATTTTTATCTTTTTTATCAACTTTCTCAGAGAAGTTATGAACTAACCTTTTTTTGGGGGGGCTGCTGATTGATTTGCATGCATAGTCTCTTTAGGACTCTGAAACATTAGGGTTCATTTAGCTCTCAAATAGTGCACTATATATAATGTTAAAAAACTATAAACACAAACCCTAACCCAATATACTGTGATATTAGCATGATCTAACTTTCACCCAAAATGCTACCCTGAGTCTAATTTTTTTTTTCTTTTATCAACAAATAAAATTTATTTAATAGAGAAAGAAGTGCAAAAGTGAAAATGTTTTGGAGACTTGAACACGATTCAAGTGATTGAATCAATGTGTATTGAAGTACCTCTCCAACCTCTGGTCATGTGCTAGCACGTGATTTGGGTAGTTTTTCTGTACCAACTTAGTTAGGATAGGAAAGTTTTTCTATAATACTTGTTGCACTTACCCTTTATTAATTTTTTTTTATTAGCAAAAAAGAACTTTATTAATTCAAGCCAGAATACAAGGCAAATGATATACATCAATAAAGAAGGTAAGTGCAAAGAGTATCAAAGTATTTCATACATTGAATTTTAGTGATGATTGTATTAGTGTTTCGTGCACTCAATTTTTCCTCTCCCAAACACACATTAATGTGTACTAATTGGGTGTTGTTTTTATTTTATTTTATTATTGTATTAGTGTTTCATACAATAAAAAAAATTTTCACTGACCCAAAAAAAAGAAAAGCAAATTGAAATTAGGTTAGCGCCAAAAGGCCATTTGGATGTTGTAGTATAAGTCCTTGGGAGTCGATAGTTGCTTGTTGAATTCTTGCTCACTGCTGACCGCCTTTTTAAGTGCCCATGTTATTGTAGACACCCCATTTTTGACCGACCTTAAGACTCAGACGTCACCGATTGAGCACTCAGTGATATTGCATTTTGTGCTTGTTCAGAAGTTTCAAAGTCTTGGCTGCGAGCCTTGCCTCCGGACTTCCGGGCTCTTTCGTGTCTTGCCTCGATTTGCGAACCAGTCTGCTTTCGCTTTTTTCTCTTCGAAGGAGGAGAGGTCTCATAGACCATCTCTCAAGGGTCAGAGGCTACATTTTGTGGTCGAGGCCATTTTTCCCGCTGGAGCCCATGGCTTTTGAGCCGCTCGGCCATGTGTCTCGGTTTGGGACCGCTTAACTACCTCCGCTTGCTCGTTTTTGGCGATACCTTGTTTCCTCCTTTGAGGAACATCAGGTTCGAGACCAACTTCGTGGTCGAGGCCATTTTTCCCGCTTGGAGCCAGCTTTGGCTTTGCTGAGTCGGCCTGTGTCTCTTGGGACCGCTTAACTACCTCCGCTTGCTCTGCTTTTTGGCACATACCTTGTTTCCTTCCTTTGAGGAACATTAGGCTTGGGAGACCAACTTCGTGGTCGAGGCCATTTTTCCGCTTGGAGCCTGGGGGCTTTGAGCCGCCGGCCATGTGTCTCTTCGGACCGCTTAACTACCTGCTTGTTCGATTTTTGGCACACACCTTATATCCTCCTTTTGAGGAACATCAGGCCTAAGAGACCAACTTCGTGGTCAAAACGCCACTTCCAAATTTTCCTTTGTTTTGCTCCATTTAAATTGGTTTTCCCCTCTTTTTCCCTTTTTGGGTTTCAAAATGAGTTCCTCTATATAATACACCCTTGAGCTCCATTTTTAAGGGTGAGACACTTTTGGCTTAGGCTCATAACCCTCCTCCTCCTCCATAACTCTCAATTTTCAAGTTCAAACATCCATTTTCTTGCACCATTTGCACTACAACCCCCAGCCTATCACCTCCATTACTCATTTCAGTTCCTTGGAGGACATTTGAAGAGGTTGAAAGCTCAGATTTTTGGACTAAAAGCTGCTGGAAACTTGGTCTTCAAGGGTAAGTCCCTATTTCTCTCAAACTTGTATTTTTTTGGTCCATTTATAAGCCATATTTGCTTACATTTCTGGGCTCTGACCCAAACTGAAAATAGCATTATTTTGAGCTCTTTTTCATGTTTGTTTAAGGGCCTCTCACTGTTTGAGGCTTCTTTTTTTCACTTGCTTCTTTACCTCTCTTGTATGCCTCTTTATTGCATGGTATTTTAGACCTACTTATAAACTGTTGTGTGCCCTGTCATAAACTGAAAAGTGGCTTATTTTGAGCCCTTATTCAATATTGTTGAAGGGATCATCACTGTTTGAGGCTTCCATTTGCCACTTGCCTTTGTATCCCTCTTTTGGCCTTATTTTTGCATGATTTGTTAGCCTCTTGTGCTTCTGATTTTGGGCTCTGGTATGAACTGTAAATGGAATTATTTTGACCCTCTATTCATGTTTGATCAAGGGTCTTTTGTTGTTTGAGGCTCCCTTCTTGCTCTTTGTGTTATAGCTCTCTTTTTGGCCTTATCTTGCATAGTATTTTGAGCATGCTTGTGTACTGTTTTGGGTCTGCTCATAAACTGTAAAAGGTCATATTTTGGGCCCCTATTCAACATTGTTGAAGGGCCCTCATCTGTTTGGGGTCAGAAGCCATCACTTCCTTCTTTGTCCCCCTTTTGGCCCATTTCTTGCATGAGAGTTTAGCTACACTTGTGTTTGTTTTTGTGGTTTGTCATAAACTATAAAACATCATATTTTGGGTCCCTCTTCAACATTTTAGAAGGTCCCTTCTCTGTTTAAGGTCAGAAGATACTACTTGCTTCATTATCTCGCTTTCGGGGCCATTTTTGCATGCTAGCTTAGCCCCATTTGTGTTCACTGTTTGGCCTTTCTTAAAACTGTAAATATGCTTTTTTTGGGGCTTTCTTGATTCTGTCTTCACACTTCATGTTCAAATAATGCATGCATTGCATAGCCATAGGTCATTCTATGCACCTAATTTCATGTTTCGGGATTCATTTCATGCATCGGGTGTCATTTTGCCATCTTTCGGGGCTGTTTTGCATCACTTATTGCCTCTGAAATTTGCATGCTGGTATGCCATATTCCATACTTTGCCATGTCTTGTTAGAGTGGCATTTCGTGCCTTAGGGTCGGTCCTCAGTTTGCATGCACGCGTGCACGCATTTCGAGTCTCTCATTTTCGTTTAATGGCCTCTTATGTGGGTGTGGCTGAGGTCCACTTGTGTTGGTGTAAGTCCATTACGCATTGTGTATGCCATTTCATTCCATAGCATTGTGTATGCTAGGTTGTATGTTAGTGCATTGTGTATGCCATATTATCTCGTGCATCGTGTATGCCATTCCATAGCATTGTGCATGTTAGGTTGTATCTTAGTTGCATTCATGCATGTCAGGCATATTGCATTGTGTTCGATAGGAGTTAGTCTGTTAACGATAAACGAGGTACGTTTTGTACTCCGAGTGACGGGACATGTCTCAATTCCCTAGTCACCGACACTCCGGATTATCTATGATGGAGTTAGGCTTTGTTGTGTCTTCATATGCATTCATTCCATATTGAGTTGTGCAATTCGACTCCTCGGCCATCATGCATCGAGATGCGTAATTGGTGGCACGAGGATCGAGGTATGCATACATATGTAAAAATACATTGCCATACCCCTTTCTTGCTCTCTGTTACAGCAAATCAAGAATCAGCAGCCTTCCGGAGTTTGGCGCGCTTTCCAAAAACCATTGCAAAACAGAGGCTAATTGGGGCATCACAGTGGATTTCCGCGCAAAGGCAACCCGGACATGCATCATTCATCATCTGAAGAAGAGTCAAGACAGTCCCTAGCTTGCATGCTAGTTTACAGCTTTCCTAGTTTAATTTGTTAATTAATTAGGAATTTGTACATATTTTGGACTGTATTATTTATTTGGACTGTATTGTTTGGACTGTACTATTTTATTTGGACCCTCTGTGCGAGGGCATAATTGTAATAAGTGTGGGTGAGTGTGATGTATGTCTTCCAACCCCACGTCTTTCTTCCCTTTTATTTACCTGCTTATGATGGTTAGATTAGGGCATGTTTTAATTAGCATACAGTATGATAGCATGTTTACATTCATTCATCTGTTTTGCACGCACTGTGCTCAAGATCATACTAACTACATTTGTATTTCAATTCCAAGTTGAATACATATTAGCTGTAGCATTCCATATGCCATGTTTAAAATAGCCGAGCCTGATATAGTTTGCATCTTTGCATGTGTTGCATTAGACATTTCTGTATAGTTAGGATCATGCATGGATTTCTAACTAGCTTCTGTTTTGGCTTGGAGTACTCGGTGAGTTTTTATGCTTTAGCATCCTTGCATTCGTGTGAGTGACTGCCATGAATAACATGCTTACCATGAGGCTATCTGCTTATGTGATATAACTGCCTGAATGCCTGTGGGTGAAGGTTGGGTTATTTGGAGTGGGACAATTCATCAAATGTTTGTTTTAAGCTCACTAAATAGTGGCAAAATCATGTTTTCTAAGCCCACCTGAGGGTGACAAAATCAGATTTTAAGCCTACTGGGTAGCACCATCAAACCATTTTTCAAACAAACAAACATGAAATGTTTTGTTCCAATTCGCTTATTCGGTCTATACTTGTATGCTGTGCGCATCACATAGTAAATCTAGGCTAATAACCGGAATAAGAACGTACAATGTTTTCCAAATTAGATATCATGGTTAGTAGAGGTCGGTCTTTGACCGGGCGAGTGTGGGTGCTCATGAAGTGACCTTCCCCAATCGTACCCAAGTTCTCGAGCCGAGACAACTTTGGTGATGACGGATACGTGGCCTTAAGCAACGAGTCAAGGTTTCCTAAATTTCTCAAAAATAAAATATTTAGGTGGCGACTCTGTATCTGGAAAAGCAGTCCATGTTTGGCACTTCTTTTCTAAAAATCTGTTTTCTCAAAACGATTTGCCGGATTTGGACTCTTTGGTTCAAGATTAAGAACTGTGACAACAATCGAGTCCGAGCTATAGCGAGGTCCCTCGCGGGCTTGTTACAGTTTCTGGCGACTCTGCTGGAGACTTAGACAACTTGACTCAAACTCATCATATCTGGTTTTGACTACACTTGTGTGTTTCTTTGCATTGCATTTGCATTTGTGCGCCTAGAACACCGTGTTTGCCATCTGCTATTCCTGAACGGTTCGCCGGAGGCTTGTCTTGTCAAGGCATGACCATAAGGCTGACCGGTTATGGGCTCGCCAAGATATGGGAACACAAACCCCGGGTTTTACTAGGGCACCCTTTTGACCATTCGACCTAGTGCATATTCGGAATTCATAGTGACCATTCCAAACTAGGACAGGTTGCTTACCCGATATAAGTTGTTTGAAGTCACAAGGCGTAGTGAAACCCTAGCTCTCGACAAAATAGAGAGGGAAACCCTACCCCAACATAGGGGTGTTTTGGCCTCACTTGCTTGTTATGTGCTTTTAGAGTGCGCCTCACAGAATGCATGTATCAATTTGCGTGTTTGGGCATCAGTTCAAGGGCACCAATTCAATATTTTGGGGTTCAGCTTACCCGAGGGTATCATTTGAGGCACTTTTGGGCGTATTGAGAGAGGCACAACCATCCCGCTATGCTCAGATTCATGGTGAAGTTGTCGAGGTGCTATTTGTTTTCTCTTTTGCTAGGTAGTCCCGGAATCATAGCTTTAGAAGGCTCCGATATCCCCTGGGTACATTGGACTAGTGCTGATAGACTTTGTTAGGTCAGAGACTCAATTTAAAGGCAAATCGTTGTTCTTCGCGTAACAGGTAAAAGGCCACAGCACGTATCACCGCTCAAAGAGCTACTAAATCAAGGGTCTTTATCCACCCAACCAAAGGAACAAATGAATCGAGGTCTCAATTGTTTCCATAGAGATAGATCTACCACCGCTTAGATGGATCGTAGAATACATCGTGATGGAGGCAATTGATGCGTCAAATGCAGAAACTATGAAACTCATGCAAAGAAGACGCCGTCTAAGCGATTTTTCTAGCAAAGAAGTCAATCATGGCTCAAAGAAATGAGCTTATCACCAGCCGCAACAACAAAGCGCAAGCGCTCGCTTCACTACAAGTTCTCCCAAAGAGGAGCTCCAAAGACTGGGAGATGCCAAATGTCCAGGAAGGTACAGACATTCCGATAGGGCCAGCTCCACCCCTGATCTTACCCCAGCTGTCCAAAACATCCACCAATCTACCAGACTCACCCTTCGAGTCTGAGGTCAACCCTACAGCATTGAAATTGAACAAGCTTGAGAAGTTGTTCAAGAAATCCCAGGGGGTAAAATTCATCCCGGACATTGAGGACGGGTACACTGACACAGCTGTGACACTGCCGGACAGGTTCAAGATGCCTCACATCGACCGTTTTGACGGGTCAGGAGATCCCATGGTCCACCTGAGTTTGTTTTCAGATGTTCTGCGCCCGATGGGCTTGACAAGATTACGGCTTTCCTTTTGGGCAGACACTGCCGGTATTGCGCATCCGCACGCCAAATTGGAGGATTCAATGAAACGAAGCTGGGAGGAGATGGCCGAGGCCTTCATCGCACAATATTCATACAATACCCAGATCGAGATCACAACTCGTGATCTTGAGACGACCAGGCAAGAGCCAAAAGAGGGCTTCTCTGACTTTATGGCCCGCTGGAGGGCCAAGGCCTCAATGATGACCATTAGGCCAACGGATAAGGATCAAATACGGATGGTTGTGCGCAACCTCCAGCCCAAACTAATGCAGAAAATGATCGTGTTCCCTTCCATACCTTTTCAGATTTGTATGAGATGGGAGTACAGATCAAGATGCCATGAAGCACGGCCTTATTGACCAGAGAAGGAATGTACTTAGGCGGGCATTTTCCGCAGTCAATGCGACCACCGGTGATGCAACCGCAAGATCTTCGGCGGGCATGGTCACCACCACCACATCAAAAAGCTACCCCATTCACCGGTGCATCCGAAGTAACTCACAGACAACAAATATCCACCCCGAGTTAAGAGGGTTTTACCCCACTTTATATGCCTTTGTCAAAGGCTCTAGAGATCTTCATCCGGAAAGGACATCTGAAACCATTGGAACAACGGCCTTTACCTAATCCTCTACCTCCAAAGCATGACTAGACTAAGTATTGTGCATACCATCAACAAACTGGTCATGAAACCGATATGCTGCTTCACGCCATGACGCAGTGATCTGCTTTGACAATAGGGTCATCGCCGCACCGCCTTGCAAAGTCTATCTAAGACTGAAAAGGAACCGTGGGGATAATGTGACTATGTGATCGGGGGATGAACCAGCTGCGGATGGCGCTCAATTTACTCCAGACGTGGGAATGGCACACACTGTTCTGAGCAATGTGCAAATACCAGTTTTTGTGCTTTCTGACTTGGGTATTGGGTCTGTTTTGTTGTTTTGTTTTGAGTCCGTTTTTTGTTTTGAGTTAGTCTTTTTATTTCGGTCCGCCTTGTTATATCGAGTCACTGTTGTATGAGTCGGGTGATTCCGGTGTTACCTCAAGGCCACCATTTCGCTTTATGCTTGTCATTTCATTTTGTTTTGAGTCCTGCTTCGCCACCAGCCAGTTGTGCCAGATTTTGAATGAAATAAAGAGTAACTTTCACGGCCTCGTGTTTGCTTCGCCTTGTGCGCTTATGCCGAAGTTCAATGAGATGACAAGATTTGACTAAGAACTCGTTTTTTCAGGCCTTGAAGTCATTGTAATGACCTAAGTTTTTCAAAACTTTTGAACACCGCGTGAAAAACGAAGGAAGGAATTCTCGATTTGCAAAAATTTGATCAATGAAGAGAAAGAGAGGCGCATAAGCCCTTAATGAATGAAATCATGCTTGTTAGCGTGAGTACGGAAGGACCTTGCTTGATCCGCATCGTTTCACACTATTCGCCGTGAGCGACTCGCCGCTTTTTAAAATTTTCAAAAACAAAATGTTTTGCGGGTCCTCGAAAACCTATGTGGAATCGCTCTTGAGATTGTGCAGCCTAGGATCGCCTCACCTCGAGACTCAACCCTTTGCTTCCAAACCTTGAACTTGAATTCGCATATTCAACTATTAACTACAATGTGAGGCCTGTGTGGCAGATTTAAAGCAACCCTCTAACAAGAGGCTAGGAAAGCCTGATCAAGAAGATCGTAAGAAGCTAGCAAAGCTAGAACGTATACCCTTCAAACTAGGGGCAAAGATGTCGATGTGCTCAAGAGTCAAGATGAATCATTCTCAAGAATCAATACAACAACCACTCTCCTGGACACGGATGGCTTCAAAACCCTAAAACCATTTTGGCATGGACTTGTTACACTTTTACCCTTCGAGAGGCTCGCTGGGCCGAAAACCCGGAAGGGCGACCCAGGCAAAAGTTAGAGCAAGAAAAGAAGAAAAAGAACAAAAAAAAAGAAGAAAGGAAGAAAGAAAAGAACAAAAAAAAAAAAAAATGAAATGAAAAAAAAAGAAAAACATAGTTCGCAAGGTCGAAAACCTGCAACGGGCGCTTTGGCAAAAGTTAGAGCCTAAAAAGTGAGGGTTAATACTCGAGTGTACCTTAACCCCGAACTACGTAAGGCTTGATTCCCATCTTTGGGATACGTAGGCAACTTCATTCTAAAGTCCAGCCATAAACAATTCAAATTTGATTGTGTCCATGCGATGGTTCTAGTCATCTTTGTCTTCTCTGTATCTGAGGATTTGGTTGCGTTCGCTACTCTGAGGGCTTACTACAATGCTACCGCAACTATTCAAACAAGGGCAACTTTCCGCCATTCAATGCCAAGTGCTATTCAAACAAAGGGCAACTTTCCGCTGCTATTCAATGCGTCATGATGTCGTTTCAAACAAGGCAACTTTCTGCCATGCAAATCTCTTCAAGCAGGCGCTTTTCCCTTGGATCCGAGGTTGCGCATCTCAGGAGTAGGTTTCATGCTCGCTGGGCAATGGCCATTTGCAAAATAGTTTTTGAGAATTTTTACTGAGGTTGACTATTTTCTCGAAAATCATTCTATCTTTTCCGAAACTAGACCCTTTTCATGGACCCAAAAAAGGAAAATTTTTAGTGCTCATAGCCTAACTTGCATGATTTTAAATCAAAAATCGAACAATCATGTTAATCTAACTCTCATTTTGGTCAAAACTGTTCTAGTAGAAAGCAAAGACAAAAAATGATCAAAATGATGAACTAAGGGCACAATTGAGTCAGGTATTCTGTCTTTTCTCCTTTGTCAAAATACTTGCCAGAAAGGGCACCATACTTGCCAAGAAGGGCACTCTACCTGTCGGAAAAGGGCACCACTGAAGCTAACCACAAAAGGGTCGAAAAGCTCTCACACCTTCCGAGCAACGAGGTGTCGAGCCAAGTGCGAAGCATGAACTGGAATGGGGCAAGATTTTCCACTCCATCATCTGGACAGATCTTATCACGTCCAAACTCCCCAGCAAAGCATCATCAACCGATATTAGGCAGACGGTTACACACCCAAATGTAGCGCAACCCTTCTATGGAAGGAATTCACTAGTCGTGAGTAGAAAAAGAGAATCTGTGGAATACAGGCAAGAGCCCGCAACTTCATGCTTATCCATCAACCACCCAGGAAGGGATTAAAAATGAGAGATTAAAGAATAGAGAGATGTGCCGAGAAAAAAAGTGAGGCAAAGGGTTTTGTGAGAAAAGCCGAGCTCGAGGGCCGAAAGTGATGAGAATCACCAAATAAGAAAGGGGAAACAATACCCGAGAAACCGGCTCCTCGCAAACCGAGATGTCTTCGCCTTTGGAACACGCCTGTGTGTCGTGTCTTTTGTTTTGTTTGTCTCGATTCTTGTTTTGAGTCGCTTTGAGTGTCAACAGATGTGTTTAGATCATTTTACCTTGTTTTTCCTTTGATTGAGTTGTGTTTAGGTTGTTTTACCTTTGTTTTCCATTTTGGCCGTGGGTTGTAGGCTCAATACTGCTAAGAACCCTTTTTTTCATTTCAATTTCAAAATCGCTTGTGTGCTCAGAGTGCCGTGTTGTTCTCCACAATTGTGCAAAATAGGATTGGTTCTTTCATAAAGCCGCAGGTTTCAACCCCAGTCATGTCGTAACAAGAAACAAGGATCTATCTGAAGCTATTTAGGTTCCGGACTGTAAAGCAAAAGAAAAGAGGGAAAATTTGGAGCATCTTAGCACGTTTCAACCTTAGCAAAATCCGAGACTGCATTCCAGGTGCACCTTCTCAGGCCTCGCCGTTTCTCTGGAGTATAATGTATCTCGACCCCAAGTGTAAGCCTGCTTCAAGTCAGAATGGCAGGCCAAGCAGCACCCGAGGGTTTCACATGCAGATGTTATCTCTCGCTAATATGAACAGGGTGTGCCCTTTTTTTTTTTTTAGCTGAGTGTGTTGCAAATTCCTCTAAGAGGCAAATCAGAGGCACCAGAGTACATATTTGATGCTCCTCTATTGCATAGAATGTGAACTTTCATATACACTGTTGTTGCATGCGTGCCGCACATCGTTATGATATGCTTGCTTTCGATTCCGCATAGAATATACTTTGCTTGTTTCATGCATAGAATATGCTTGCTTTCAATATTTCATAAAATGTGCTTCCATACTTGCATAGAAAATGCTCGTATCTCTTGCATGGAAAATGCCCCCATACTTGCATAGGAGATGCATTTTATCGCACTGTCTTGTGCATTTCAGAACACTCGCGCTGTTTAGCGTATCACGCTGTTTAGCGTATCGCACTGTTTTGTGCATTTCAAATCACTCGCACTGTTTTGTGCATTTCTAATCACTGCTACTGCTTAGCGTGACGCCTGCTTTATGCGCTTTATCATTCGCTATTTTGCGCACCTCAATCACAATCGCTTTGTAGTTTACATTCGCACTATTTTGCGCATCGCACTACTTTGTGTAGTTTATCATTCATGCTATTTTGCGCACCTCAATCGCACTGTTTTGTGCAGTTTAGCACTCGCGCTATTTTGCGCATCTCAATCGCACTGTTTTGTGCAGTTTATCACTGACCGCTTTTGTGCATTTCTAATCACTATACTGCTTAGCGTATCGCCTTGCTTTTGTGCATTATCACTCGCTTATTTTGCGCACTACAATCGCAGACTGCTTTGTGTAGTTTATCACTCGCGCTTATTTTATGCGCACAATCGTGACCGATTTGTGCGGTTTATCATTCGTGCTATTTTGCGCACCTCCATCGCAGACTGCTTTGCGCATTGCATTCATCGTGCTATTTTATGCACCTCAATCGCTCGTCTCCGCATTTCAAATCAATCGTGTTGTTTAGCGACGCACTATTTTGTGCATTGTATCATTTATGCGCTTATCTTATGGTCCCACCGCACTTGTTAGTGCATTACATTTCACTCGCGCTATTTTGCGATCGCACTATTTTGTACACCTTACTTGCATTGTGCATGCATTGCATCGCGCTATCTTCTTACGACCTCACCGCACTTGTTAGTGCATTGCATTGCGCCATCTTCGACCTTATCTCAGACAGTTACCTTTTTTTGTGCACCTTTAGCTTGCAATCGCCTTGTGCACTCACCGTCCGGGAGACCTTAAATCCTCCGGGTCTAAGGAGACCTTAAATCTGATCATCATTCGCTATTTTATGATCATACTTGCATTTTACTTGCATTTCATCGCACTGTCTCGTGCACTCCCCAGTCTAGGAGACCTTAAATCCTCTAAATGTGCAATTCCTTTGGTGTTTGTCGTGTCTGAACGACTTTCGATGGTCTAGTATAGCCACCTGCCTGTGTTAGCGGTGAGTTCCTAGGAGACCAACTGAGACGGTGGAAACTAGAGTTCAAATGGCTTATGCCTAGAACACAAAGGTTCGGGATTTTCGAGACTAAAGTCTGGTTTAAATACCCAGGGGTATATCCTCGGCTTGAAATCAGATGGCGGCCCATAGATTGAGATAGCTTATGTGTGCGCCTCAATTCTGGATACTGAATCAACCTAGTTTGTCACCCTGTTGGAGAATAGGGAAAGCTGCAACCATAGTCAGGGAGAAAAGTAGCACCTGTGGTTCGACCAAGAAGAAGCGAGAGATCCCCAGCACCATGAGGCATGATATTGTATCTATAGTTCATTTGAGGTCAGCAAAAACTGCATTTAACCGCAGGTATTGTATCTTCTCCGTGTGAGACGTGGCGAGAATTGAATAATTCTCCGCATTTTTAACTGTATGAAATGTAGTTGTTGCTTTCCATTCTCGCTTAAAATTGTTGCATCTATTGTGAATATGTGCTTCATTACAGCTTGCTGCATTTGCATGATCATTGAGTCACCTTTGGCGTCTTGCATTGCCAGTTGCATTTTGCCCTCCCCCTACCTGCGGGCGCACCTGCGAGCACATCTCTGTTTATCTCATTGTTTGTCTAAGTCTTGACCTTGTCAAAAATGGGTCGCCTCGGCTTTGACATTCACTCCGCCACTTATGACTTTCGAGTTCTGTCAAAGAGAAGCAACTGTAGACACCCCATTTTTGACCGACCTTAAGACTCAGATGTCACCGATTGAGCGCTCGGTGATATTGCATTTTGTGCCCGTTTAGAAGTTTCAAAGTCTCGGCTGCGAGCCTCGCCTCTAGACTTCCAGGCTCTTTCGTGTCTTGCCTCGGTTTGCGAACCAAGCTCCGTTTTCTCTGCTTTCTTTCCCGAAGGGAGGAGAGGTCTCGAGACCATCTTTCAAAGGGTAGGCTACATTTTGTGGTCATAGGCAATTTTTCCCGCTTGGAGCCTAGTTTTGGTTTTTGGAGCCGCTTGTGTGTCTCTCGGTTGGGATGCCTTAACTACCTCCGCTTGCTCGTTTTTGGCGATACCTTGTTTCTCCCTTTTGAGGAACATCAGGCCGGGAGACCAACTTCGTGGTCGTAGGCCATTTTCCGCTTGGAGCCAGTTTTGTTTGAGCCGTCGGCCATGTGTCTCGGTTCGGGACCGCTTAACTACCTCCGTTTGCTCTGGTTTTTGGCACATACCTTGTTTCCTCCCTTTTGAGGAACACTGTGGCCCAAGAGACCAACTTCGTGGTCAAAACGCCATTTCTGAAATTTTCCCCCTTTGTTTTGCTCCATTTAAATTGGTTTTTCCCCCTTTTTTTTCCCCCCTCTTTTTTTTCCCCCCCCCCCCCTTTTTGGGTTTCAAAATGAGTTCCTCTATATAATACACCCTTGAGCTCCATTTTTAAGGGTGAGACACTTTTGGCTTAGGCTCATAACCCTCCTCCTCCTCCATAACTCTCCATTTTCAAGTTCAAACATCCATTTTCTTGCACCATTTGCACTACAACCCCTAGCCTATCACCTCCATTACTCATTTCAGTACCTTGGAGGACATTTGAAGAGGTTGAAAGCTCAGATTTTCGGACTAAAAGCTGCTGGAAACTTGGTCTTCAAGGGTAAGTCCCTATTTCCCTCAAACTTGTATTTTTTTGGTCCATTTATAAGCCATATTTTCTTACATTTCTGGGCACCGACCCAAACTGAAAATATCATTATTTTAAGCTTTTTTTCATGTTTGTTCAAGGGCCTCTCACTGTTTGAGGCTTCCTTTTTACACTTGCTTCTTTACCTCTCTTATATGCCTCTTTCTTGCATGGTATTTTAGACCTACTTATAAACTGTTTTGAGTTCTCTTATAAACTGAAAAGTGGCTTATTTTGAGCCCTTCTTCAATATTTTTCAAGAGCTCATCACTGTTTGAGGCTTCCATTTGCCACTTGCCTTTGTATCCCTCTTTTGGCCTTATTTTTGCATGATTTGTTAGCCTCTTGTGCTTCTGATTTTGGGCACTGGTCCGACCTATAAATGGCCTTATTTTGACCCCCTATTCATGTTTGATCAAGGGTCTTTTGTTGTTTGAGGCTCCCTTCTTGCTCTTTGTGTTATAGCTCTCTTTTTGACCTTATCTTGCATAGTATTTTGAGCATGCTTGTGTACTGTTTTGGGTCTGGTCATAAACTGTAAAAGGTCATATTTTGGGTCCCTCTTCAACATTGTTGAAGGGACCTCATCTTTTTGGGGTCGGCATCCATCACTTCCTTCTTTGTCCCCCTTTTGGCCCATTTCTTGCATGAGAGTTTAGCTACACTTGTGTTTGTTTTTGGGGTTTGTCATAAACTATAAAACATCATATTTTGGGCCCCTCTTCAACATTTTAGAAAGTCCCTTCTCTGTTTAAGGTCAAAAGCTGCTACGTGCTTCATTATCTTGTTTTCGGGGCCATTTTTGCATGCTAGCTTAGCCCCATTTGTGTTCACTGTTTGGCCTTACTTAAAACTGTAAATGTACTTGTTTTGGGGCTTTCTTGATTCTGTCTTCACACTTCATGTTCAAATAATGCATGCATTGCATAGCCATAGGTCATTCCATGCACCTAATTTCATGTTTCGAGATTCATTTCATGCATCGGGTGTCATTTTGCCATCTTTCAGGGCTATTTTGCATCACTTATTGCCTCTGAAATTTGCATGCTGGTATGCCATATTCCATGCTTTGCCATGTCTTGTTAGAGTGGCATTTCGTGCCTTAGGGTTAGTCCTCGGTTTGCATGCACGCGTACACGCATTTCGAGTCTCTCATTTTCGTCTAATGGCCTCTTATCTGAGTGTGGCTAAGGTCCACTTGTGTTGGTATAACTCCATTATGCATTGTGTATGCCATTTCATTCCATAGCATTGTGTATGCTACGTTGTATGTTAGTGCATTGTGTATGCCATATTATCTCGTACATCGTGTATGCCATTCCATAGCATTGTGTATGTTAGGTTGTATCTTAGTTGCATTCATGCATGTCATGCATATTGCATTGTGTTCGGGATAAGAGTTAGCCCGAGCACGGGAAACGAGGTACGTTCCGTACTCCGAGTGACGGGACGTGTCTCAATTCCCTAGTCACCGACACTCCGAATTATCCATGATGGAGTTAGGCTTTGTTGTGTCTTCATATGCATTCATTCCATATTGAGTTGTGCAATTCGACTCCTCGGCCATCATGCATCGAGATGCGTGATTGGTGGCACGAGGATCGAGGTATGCATACATATGTAAAAATACATTGCCATGCCTCTTTTTGCTCTCTTCTGACAAATCAAGAATCAAGAGTCTTCCTGAGCTTGGCGCTTTCCAAAAACCATTGCAAAACAGAGGCTAATTGGGGCATCACAGTGGATTTCCGCGCAAAGGCAACCCGGACATGCATCATTCATCATCTGAAGAAGAGTCAAGACGGTCCCTAGCTTGCATGCTAGATTACAGCTTTCCTAGTTTAATTTGTAAATAAATTAGAATTTGTACATATTTTGGACTGTATTATTTATTTGGACTGTATTATTTGAACTGTACTATTTTATTTGGACCCTCTGTGCGAGGGCATAATTGTAATAAGTGTGGGTGAGTGTGATGTATGTCTTCCAACCACACATCTTTCTTCTCTTTTATTTACCTGCTTATAATGGTTAGATTAGGGCATGTTTCAATTAGCATACAGTATGATAGCATGTTTGCATTCATTCATCTGTTTTGCACGCACCAGGCTCGGCGCATCATACTAACTACATTTGTATTTCAATTCCAAGTTGAATATATGTTAGCTGTAGCATTCCATATGCCATGTTCAGAATAGCCGAGCCTGATATAGTTTACATCTTTGCATGTGTTGCATTAGACATTTCTATATAGTTAGGATCATGCATGGATTTCTAACTAGCTTCTGTTTTGGCTTGGAGTACTCGGTGAGTTTTTATGCTTTAGCATCCTTGCATGCGTGTGAGTGACTGCCATGAATAGCATGCTTACCATGAGGCTATCTGCTTATGTGATATAACTACCTGAATGCCTGTGGGTGAATGTTGGGTTATTTGGAGTGGGACAATTCATCAAATGTTTGTTTTAAGCCCACTAAATAGTGGCAAAATCATGTTTTCTAAGCCCACCTGAGGGTGGCAAAATCTGCATTTTAAGCCTACCTGCGGGTAGCACCATCAAACCATTTTTCAAACAAACAAACATGAAATGTTTTGTTCCAATTCAGGCGACTCGGTCTATACTTGTACTGTATGCATCACATAGTAAATCTAGGTTAATAACCTAATAAGAACGCATAATGTTTTCAAAATTAGATATCATGGTTAGTAGAGGCGGTCTTTGATCGGGCGAAGCGTCACTCAGTGACCTTCCCAATTGTACCCAAGTTCGAGCCGAGACGACTTTGGTGATGACGACACGCGGCCTTAGGCAACGAGTCGGGTTTCCTAAATTTCCCAAAATAAAATATTTAGGTGGCGACTCAGATCCGCAAAGCAGTCCATGTTTGGCCCTTCTTTTCTAAAAATCTGTTTTCTCAAAACGATTTGCCGGATTTGGACTCTTTGGTTCAAGATTAAGAACCGTGACAACAATCGAGTCCGAGTTGTAGCGAGGTCCCCCGCGGGCTTGTTACATTTATCGAAGTGGGAGTAAACTCCTTCCTAATCGATGGAGGCCTCCTATGTATTTGGAAGCCACAGGTCTTCTAGCTCAAGGATTGTTGCAGTAAAAACTTTATTCTACTATCAGGTATGTCTACTAATTCTTTTCAGTGCACTCTTGTGAATATCTATGCTCCTAATGAAGCTATAAGGAGGAGACAACTGTGGGATTCTCTGGTGAGTATCCACCATCATTTTCCAAATCCGTGGTGTATGGGAGGGGATTTCAATGAGATTAGATACATGGGTGAGAGGAAAGGTTATTCCTCTAGAGAAAGAGAGATGAAGGACTTTAATGAGTTTGTGGAAAAATTGGAATTAACAAATATGCCTTTGCTAGGTAGGCAGTATACTTGGTGCAATGTTCTGGATGGGAATAGGTGGAGTAGGATTGATAGATTCCTGTTAGACTTGAAGTGGATGGAAAAGTATTCTTTTAAGTAATGGGGTTTACCTAGGTCAATATCGCACCTTGTCCCATCTTGATTAAGGAAGATGATAGGGATTGGGGTCCAAAACCTTTTAAATTTATCAATGCCTGGCTATCTCATCCATCCTTTATGTCAGAAGTCAAAAAGAGGTGGGAGGAAGCTCAAGTTCAAGGATGGGCTGGGTTCAGAGTGATGAGAAAATTGAACATGTTTAGGAGTCATTTAAGGGTGTGGAATAAGGAGGTGTATGGCAATATAGACATTCAGTTAAAGGTAACAGAGGAGGAGCTATATGAATGGGATTTGAAGGCAGAGTCTAGGCTCCTGGATGATCAAGATCTCAAGAGAAGAAGACAAGTAAGAAGTCAGGTGTGGCAGCTTAGTAGGAGCAAGGAAAGGTTATGGCATCAGAAGTCTAGACAGTTATGGGCTCACTCTGGGGATAAAAACACTAGATACTTTCATATAATGGCAAGTAGGAGGCAGAGAAAAAATCTGATAGACTCTGTTGTTGTGGAGGGTACGAGGGTGGAGGATCCAGCTCAGGTGAAACAAGAAGTGGTCAGGCATTTTAGGGAGTTGTACTCTGAGAATTGGAAGTCTAGGCTAAAAATTCTAGGTCCTTTTGCTGTCATAAGCACTTTGGAAGTTGGTAACTTGGAAAGTGAGTTCACAGAAGATGAGGTATGGAGTTATAGCGATCCCGGTTGTCTCTTTACTGTTCAGTTGTATTCCGGACTAAGTTCTGTAAAGTTGGTGGTTGTATCTTTCTTGTTGTCGTCCTTTAAATCCATATGTTTGAGTTTTAGGATGTGTTGGGCTTGTTTCGAGTAGGTGGGTTGAGCCTTGGTCTAAAATCTTGTTGCTAGGTTTTTGGTCTTTCCGCTCGAGCGGGTCTTGGAGCGCTCGAGCGGAGATTTCACACTCCCAGTATTTTGGTGCCCTGCAAAACTTTTACAGGTGCGTTATTCACGCGCAAGCAGGTTTCTTGCGCTCGAGCGGGTAGCGCTCGAGCGGGATTGTTGGCGCTCGAGCGGACAGTGCATTTTTTATGTAGGTTCTGGGAGAGGGAAAATTGTGCTCGAGCGGACTGGTTTTTCACGCTCGAGCGGATGAACTTTATTCTTGTGTCTTGGTGCTCGAGCGGACCTTCTTGAGCTCGAGCGTATCCAGTTTTTTGTTCTCGACGCTCGAGCGTTGTGTTTTCCGCTCGAGCGGACCTGTCGTATATCAGAGGGCAGTTGGGCATTTTTGAATCATTTTCTACACACTCTCTCTCTCTCTCTCTTACTTTCCAAAAGTTATTTTGAGAGCCTCTCTCTCTAGAAGCTCCCTTCTCTCTAGGGTTTGATCTAGTTAGAGTGCTTTCCTTCCCTTCGGCCTTTGTAAAAGTGATGTTGATCGTCGAGCGCTTCATTTTAATCTGAAAAAGTTGGGATTTGGAGCACGTTGGGTTTTGGTCTCCATCTCCGTTTGAGCTCTAACTTCGAGCTAGGGATATCCTACTCCTCTTTATGAGCTTTGTCGTTAAATCTTAGTATTTTGATATGTTGGGGGTTGTTGGGTAATTTTGAGAAAGTTTGGGCCTTTGTGTAATTTTACAAAAGTTGGGGTTTTAAATATATAAAACCTATATGCATGTTTGGCATGGAGAAATGGAATTAATATTGAAACATTGATGAAAATGAAACCTTAGAGTTGTAATGTTAATTATGGAAAATGCCCTAATTACATTGATTAATTAATTTGTATAATTAATTGTGAGAAATGAGAAATTGAAATGAGAAAGTCGAGATTGGGAATGTATGGGATTAAAGGGTGTAGTTGAATCATTTATCGCTCACCAAGTTGAAATGTTGACTATTATATCCGTTGGATGTATTTACTTTCTGTTTAGAAATAATTGCTTTGGGCTACCGGTAGAGTATAGTTTTGGTTGTTGTAGACAATGCATGATGATTAGGCAAACTAAAACTAATCAATTGGATGTGTCATAGAGTATGACGATTGAAAGAATACATTAACTTTATGTATTGATTGATTATGTATACTATCGATGTGTATATATACATGTTGTTTTGTGCAGTCGATTTATTGAAAGAAATGGGCTGGACCTCTAAACCAAACGGTTTATTGGAAGAAATGGGCTAGACCTCTAAACCAAACGGTTTATTAGAAGAAAGGGGCTGGACCTCTAAACCGAAAATTGATACAGCTCATATGCTTATCTTTTGAAGTGTTGATATAGCTCATATGCTTATCTTTTGAAGTGTTGATATAGCTCATATGTTTATTCTTGAAGTGTTGATGCAGCCTGTGTGCTTATCTGTTGAAGTATTGATATAGCTAGTATGCTAATCTATTGTGAAGTGGAAAAATGTTAAAGATGAGTTGTTGTCTCATATAAGTTGTTTGGCTAGGTTCTGAACGATGGTATGAATTGAGAATTGGATAAAAAACGAAAAGTGAAATGTAACTTGGACATGATTGTCATGAAACTTTAACACAGTATAAGTGGGAATATAAGTGTGGACCATTTGTTGAATGCTATTATTTTAGTCATTGTTTATAATTGGTTTAGTGTATTTCTACTGGGCAGTGGCTCACCCTATATGGGAACATCATTTCAGGTACAGATAACATGCCACCTCCAAGGACATAGCTTGGGAGGCTAGAGGCGGATAGACCTTTTTGCTGTCTATTTTGTTTTGATGTATTACATGTAATTCAGGCCAAGGGCTTAATATGTATTTGAGTTAGCACTCTATTTTCTTGTAACCAAGTGTTGACTTGGAAAGCTGTAAGCCCGTAGGGCATTTGCTTGGTTGTTAACATGTGATACTGTTGTAAGAACTACTCTGATAAATAGAAGAATGTTGGTCTTTTGTATATCATTGTGTAGACAGGCCCGCGGGGGAACCTCGCTACAGCTCGGACTCGATTTTGTTGTCACGGTTCTTAATCTTGAACCAAAGAGTCCAAATCCGGCAAATCGTTTTGAGAAAACAGATTTTTGAAAGAAGTGCCAAACATGGACTGCTTTGCCAGATACAGAGTCGCCACCTAAATATTTTATTTTTCGGAAATTTAGGAAACCCTGACTCGTGGCTAAGGCCACGTGTCCATCATCACCAAAGTTGCCTCGGCTCGGGAACTTGGATACGATTGGGGAAGGTCACTTCATGAGCACCTCCGCTCGCCCGATCAAAGATCGGCCTCTACTAACCATGATATCTAATTTTGAAAACATTGTGCGTTCTTATTCTGGTTATTAGTCTAGATTTACTATGTGATGCGCACAGCATACAAGTATAGACCGAGTCGCCTGAATTGGAACAAAACATTTCATGTTTGTTTTTTAAAGATGGTTTGCTACCCGCAAGTAGGCTTAAAATACAGATTTTGCCACCCTCAGGTGGGCTTAGAAAGATGGTTTTGCCACTGTCTAGTGGGCTTAAAACTCACAGTCAATGCATTGTTCCAATCCAAATAACCCTACCTTCACCCACAGGCATCCAAGCAGGTATACCACATAAGCAGTTAGCCTCATGGTAAGCATGTATCATGACAGTCACTCACACGCATGCAAGGATGCTAAAGCATAAAAACTCACCGAGTACTCCAAGCCAAAACAGAAACTGATTAGAAATCCATGCATGATCCTAACTATACAGAAATGCCTAATGCAACACATGCAAAGATGCAAACTATAGCAAGCTCGGCTATTCTAAACATGGTATATGAGATGCAACAGCTATCATGTATTCAACTTGGAATTGAAATACAAATGTAGTTAGTATGATGCGTCGAGCCCGGTGCGTACAAGACAGATGAATGAATGCAAACATGCTAGCATACTGTATGCTAATTGAAACATGCCCTAATCTAACCATCATAAGAAGGTAAATAAAAGGGAAGAAAGACGTGGGGTTGGAAGACATACATCACACTCACCCACACTTATTACAATTATGCCCTCGCGCAGAGGGTCCGAATAAATATACAGTCCCGAATAAAAGAATATTACAGTCCAAATAATACAGTCCAAAATGTACAAATTCCTAATTAATTTACAAATTAATTAAGAAAATAATGAACCGGCATGCAAGCGAGGCTTGATTA
This sequence comes from Camellia lanceoleosa, assembly GCA_025200525.1. NCBI lineage: Eukaryota > Viridiplantae > Streptophyta > Magnoliopsida > Ericales > Theaceae > Camellia > Camellia lanceoleosa. The sequence continues at coordinate 27,013,138 of CM045772.1, read as the reverse complement.
CGATGGATGATGTATGTTTAGTCGCCTTCTGTGAAATCCAATCGATGCCCCAATTAGCCTCTGTTTTGCAATTGTTCTTGGAAAGCGCGCCAAGCCTCGGAAGACTGCTGATTCTTGATTTTGCTACAACAGAGAGCAGGAAATGGGCATAGCAATGTATTTTCACAAATGTATGCATGTCTCGATCCTTGTGCCACCAATCACGCATCTCGATGCATGATGGCCGAGGAGTCGAATTGCACAACTCAATATGGAATGAATGCACATGAAAACTTAACTAAAACCTAACTCCATCATGGATAATCCGGAGTGTCAGTGATTGGGGAATTGAGACACGTCCCGTCACTCGGAGTACGAAACGTACCTCGTTTCCCGTGCTCGGGCTAACTCCTATCCCAAACACGATGCAATATGCATGACATGCATGAAATGCAACTAAGATACATCCTAACATGCACAATGTTATGAAATGGCATACACGGTGCACGATGCAACATGGCATACACAATGTTCTAATATACAACCTAGCATACACAATGCTATGGAATGAAATGGCATACGCAATGCATAATGGAATTACTCTAACATGAGTGGACCTCAGCCACACTCACACAAGAGGCCATTAGATGAAAATGAGATACTCGAGATGCGTGCACACGTGCACGCAAACCGAGGACCGAACCTACGGCACGGAATGCCATTCTAACAAGACATGGCAAAACATGAAAAATGGCATACTAGAATGCAAATTTTAGAGGCAAAATGAGATGCAAAACAGCCCCGAAACATGGTGAAATGGTACTCAATGCATGGAACGAGTCCCGAAACATGAAATTTGGCGCATGAAATGGCCTATAGCTATGCAATGCATCCATAATTTGAAAATGAAGTGTAAAGACAGAAGCAAGGAAGCCCCAAAACAAGAATGTTTACAGTTTAAATCAAGGCCAAACAGTGACCGCAAATGGGGCTAAACTAGCATGCAAAAATAGTCCCGAAAGCAAGATATTGAAGCAACTCACAGATTCTGGCCCTAAACAGAGAAGTTTCCTTCTACAATATTTAGGAGGGACCAAAAATATGATGTTTTACAGTTTATAACAAACCCCAAAAACAGATACAAGTATGCTCAAAATGCTATGCAAAATAAGGGCCAAAATGGAGATAAAGAAGCAACTAATACATTCTGGTCCCAAACAGGTAAGGGTCCTTCAACAATTTTGAAGAGGGGCCCAAAATATGATTTTTTACAGTTAATGGACGAGCCCAAAACAGTGTACAACTATGCCCAAAATGCAATGCAAGATATGGCCTAAAAGAGAAGCTACAACACAAAGTATACAAATTATGCTCCAAACAGCAATAGACCCTTAATGAAACATGGAGAGGGGGTCAAAACAAGGCCATTTTCAGTTCGGACCAAGGTCCAAAAACTGAAGCACAGAGGGCTAATGAATCGTGCAAAAATGGGGCCAAAATATGGATACAATGGCAAGTGATATATGGAGACCCCAAACAGTGATGAGCCCTTCAACAATGTTGAATAAGGGCTCAAAATAAGCTACTTCACAATTTACAACATACCTCAAAACAGTTTACATATAGTCCAAAAACAACATGCAAGGAAATGGCATATAAGAGGGATAATGAAGTAAGTGCCAAATGGGGGCCTCAAACAGTGAGAGGCCCTTAATGAAAGATCTAATAGAGCTCAAAAAAATGCCACTTTCAGTTATGGCCGGAGCTCAAAAGTATAAGAAAGAGGGAGAAAGCAACTCACCCTTGTAGACCAACTCTTTGACAACCTTTGGACCAAGAAATCCTGCCTCCTAAGCCCTGAGAAGACCTTCCAAGCTGCTGGAATGGAGTGGTGGTGTGATGCTAGGTGATGGTGTAGAAATGAGGTAGGATTTAGGAGGTTTGGAGGGTTGAAATGAGAAAGATAGAGGAGGGGTGTAATGCAACCTTGAAGCCAATTTTTTCAACCCTAAAACTAGACTTGGGGTGTTGGTTATATAGGCCAAAGAGGGGGAGAAAGAGGGGGAAAAAAGGAGGGAAATCACTCCAAGTTTCCCTCCAAAAATTGCCCCCCCGGATACAGAATCTGGGGAGGGGAATAAAGTGCATTTCTGTGATGTGCCAGGTGTAAGGAAGTTGGCCGGCTGGTTATTGAGGTTGCAGGTGGCCGGCCAGCCCTCCCCATGGCCAGCCGGCCAAGGGTCAAAAGGGTCAATGAAAATTAATGGCCGACCACCACAGATTGGTGGCCTCCCATGTGTTCTCAACACAACCCTGTGGTCAAAAATTGACAACTATGAACCAGGAGAGAGAACAACCCACTTTTCAAAGGGGTTCAAAAGGTTCAAAAGCAATTACTGGCCGGCCACCAAATATTGGTGGCCTCCCAGATGTGTACATCACAAATATGGGGGTTAGGGTTGAGGGAAATGGCCCTAGGGTGGTCAACATTGGCTTTGAAGTGAGAAAAAACGGGCGTCGGAGGGCGATGATGGAATATAACTGGTTGCTGGAACAATTACTGGCCTCCCACCCTTCTACGACCTTCCTGGTGATGAAACAGAGGTCCCTGCCAAAAATGAACGAAAACCGATGCAAAATGAAGGTTCGGGGGCCGAAACGCGCAGCCCGAGGCCCCAAAAATCGACTGTTAGGCATCGGGAGTGGTGTTTGACCACGAAATTGGTCTCTCGAACCTCAGTGTCCCTTAAAAGGGAGTAAATAAGATGCATGCCAAAAACCAGAGCAAACGGAGGTGGTTAGGCGGTGCCGAACCAAGGCACTCGGCCTAACGGCTCCGAAAACCGGGAACCGGGCTCCGAAATGACCAAAATGGCCTACGACCATGAAATGTAGCCCGCGGCCACCGAGAGATGATCTACTAGACCTCTCCCTCCCTCTGGGAAAAGAAACAGAGAAAACCGAGTCTGGTTCGCAAACCGAGGCCAAGTGTAGAAAGGGTTCGGAAGTCTGGAGGCAAGGCTCACTACGAGACTCGAGACTTCCGACGAGCACAATATGCAACATCATCGAAGCTCAATCGGTGACGTCTGAGTCTTAAGGTCGGTCAAAATGGGGTGTCTCTGATTGCCCTCTTTGACAGAACTCGGAAGTCAAGAAGTGACGGGAGTGAATGTCAAAGCCCAGAGATGACCCATTTTTGACAAGGCCGAAGACTTAGACAATCATGCAAGATACACAGAGATATGCCCGTAAGCGTACCCGCAGGCGGGGGGCAAAATGCAAAATGACATGCACAAAGCCAGATGTAACTTGACGATCATGCAAGTTCAGCAAGCTGTAATGAAGCAAATATTCGCAAATAGATGCAACAGTTTTAAGTAAGAATGCAAAGCAACAACTACATTTCATGCAGTTTTAGGAATGCGGAGAATGATTCAATTCTCGTCACGTCTCACACGGAGAAGATACGATACCTGCGCGATTCGTCTGGTCACACCAGCTTCAAATGAACCGTACATACAATATCGTGCCTGCAAAAGAGAGAAACTCAACAAGTACAATCATACTAACAACATATATTCAATGTGATCTCGAAAGCTTGACACACGCGGTGCCGGCGGGTGAATGCATCACAATGCGAGAAAGGAACGTGCGTGGCAATGCAAGCTTAAGCACAGAGGCATGGTAATATCAAGAAAACGTGCATGACAATACAAGTATGTTCACAATAATGCAGAACAATCGCAAATCAAGTCGCATGTTTGTCACAAAACGGCGAGCAAGGAAATGCGCGTTTCGGCGAGGGTGACTCGATCGCGGCCTCCGGTTCACCTCTCGGAGAGGTTACAATATGTTCACGAAGGATACATTTCACTTCCGATGATTAATGATGAGGAACGCATCAAGAGTTGAAGCTGAAGTTCCGGCGGAGCGATTTCGCGACAGAAAGTGCACTCTTTTTGTACTTTTTCAGGTCTCGAGGACTCCAATCTTCCCCAAAATTTGCAGAGAGCTTGGGACCCACCCAGGGATCACCACCGGCCACTTTTATTTCCCATTGGAGGCCACCGGCCAGTTTTCCAAAAAGGAGATGGCCGGCCAGTCTAAAAAGGTGGCCGGCCGGCCATATGCCCAAATCCGCGGGCATTTTGGTCTTTTCACCTTCTTTTCTTTAAATTCACTCACCCAAACACTTTGAGCTCATAACATCAGTTCTGAAATCTTCTCCTCTAGCTTCCCAAACCATTTTCTCCCTCAAATCTGTGCTCCATACGCGTTTTCCAACGCCCCACGCAAGTTGTTTTCGCTAAAACTTTCGGTTTTAAGCACTTTGAACCGATTAAATTTTGATTTTGGTGCTTCTTTTCTCATTTTTGCAACTTGAGGTGAGTTTATCTCAACATTTGGAAGATTTTCTGGGGAGTTGACTTTTGTTGACTTTTTCATTTCCCGAGAGTTGACTTTTGTTGACTTTTTCCAATTTTGGCTCATTTTTGCTCCTTTTGCAAATTTTCTGAAATGGCCGGTCATTTTCCTCACGATGGAGGTCCTGCGGATGCTGGAGGTGATCCCGATATCATGGCTCTGCCTCCGAGGGTTCGACCCTTTATACCCGACAGGTACGCCCCGCCAGCACATATTCTTCCACGAGCCGTTTTCCATCACTTCACAGACTTTGACGGACGAGCACCCGGAGATCTACTTCTACGGGAGCCGGAGTATCATCTCTCTCATGAGGCACGAGAGGTATTTACTTCATTTTTACCTTTTCTGCAACGTATTCTGCATTTTTCGTGCATTCTGTTTACATTACGAACACGGCTCAATTATCTGAATTTCTGAACACTCAGCCCATAAATTGATTGTGAACACACGGCACACATTGATTAATATTTGAACACACGGCCCAAGTACTGATCTTCTGAACACACAGTTCGAATTGAAGGTGAACACACGGCACACACTGATGGAAAGTTGAACACGCAGCCCAAACACGGATTTTCTGAACACACAGCCCAATTTGACGGTGAACACACGGCACACACTGATTGAAAGTTGAACACACAGCCCAAACACTAATTTTCTGAATACACAGCCCAATTTGAAGGTAAACACGACACAATTGATTGAAATTTGAACACGCTTCCAAACACGATTTTCAACACAATCCGAATTGAAGGTGAACACACGACACACCTCGATTGAGATTTGAACATGCAGCCCAAACACCGATTTTTTCAACACACGGTCAATTGAAGGTGAACACACAGGCACCTAATCGATTGAGATTTGAACACGCAGCCCAAACACTGATTTTCTGAACACACAGTCGGAATTGAAGGTGAACACACGGCACACACTGATTGAGATTTGAACACGCAGCCCAAACACTGATTTTCTGAACACACAGTCGGAATTGAAGGTGAACACACGGCGCACACTGATTGAGATTTGAATACACAGCCCAAACACTGATTTTCTAGCACACAGCTTTAAACTTTGAAATTTGAACACGCGGCTCATTCACTTTACTTTGCACGTAGCCCATTCATTTGCACATAGCTCGTTCATTTTATTTGCACACAGCTCATTTTATTTTATGCTGAAGCATGTATTCATTCTGAATGCAGGTGACTTCTCGCACATTGCAGGGATATGGCTCCACCGTAGCCAGAGATTGGTACGACGAGCTCCCAGAGGCTGTCCGGGATTTGGTTGATTTGGCAAGGTTTGGGCCCTTCTGTACTGGGCTTTCCCATTGTCTTGCCAGGACGCTGATGGTAGCTTTAGTGGAGAGATGGTGGGACACCACCAACTCCTTTCATTTTTCCGTCACGGGGGACTTGACTATGACCCCGCTTGACTTCGCTGTGTTGACTGGCCTCGACGTGGGCGGTTGGCCCATCCCTTATGACGAGGACATGGGCCAGTGGGAGGCCGCTTGGGTATATTTGCTGGGGGCTCCCCCGCCTGTTGATAGAGCCTGGGGCACAGTCCGATACACTTGGTTCTCTTACCATTTCCAGAGGGTGGAGATGGAGCAGGACTCTGAGGCGGCCTGATATGCAAGTGGTTTTTATGTTCATCTTCGGGACCACTCTGTTTGCCGACAGGGGGAACACTGTTGGATTGTATCTGTTGAGTGCCTTGGTGGACCTATCACAGTCGACAGTATGAGGGGTGGTGCCCGGCACCGCTACCCTTCTTGTTACATGAGCGCGACTTCCCGAGGACGGGGGGATTTACTTGGTGGTTACTGGAGAGCCTGGGAGGTACTTTTTGCCTTCTTGATTTACATTTCTACTCCTCATTACTTATACCCTGCACATACGGCGTACTTTACACACTGTATTTTGCCCTTAGTACTTTGCATTTACATTCTGCACTGTTTTCCACAATTATGGGTCTATACATACTTCCCGACATTAGCCCTAGAGATGGTGGTGGAGGGGCCCCTCGTGACCCCGTACTCACTTGTATTTGAGGGCCAGCACCGGCCGAGACCTCGAGAGTCTCTCCTTTATCTACGACAGTATTTCGACACGGTGCAGTCGACAGAGGTATTTCAGAACCCTCAGCTCTTTGTGCTTTCATCTTTGATTTGTCTTGTACCTTCCTGATTTCTGATTGATTAGTTACCCGCAGATTACATGAGAGCCCTGGGCACCCTTTGGTGAGAGTCTCCGATACCAGTTTGCTGAAGGGCGGGGTGCCTCTCAGTACAGGATTCTATTCGAGGGGCCAATTGGTAGGGCCTGGTTTCTAGGGGAGCGCTTCTTGCGCCAGGTATGGGGCTATACTTCTCAAGACCCTCCCTCAGCACCCCCAGTCTAGATGCGGATCGCTGATAGGCTCTCTTCTCGGGATGTTGTTAATGCTATGCTGGGTACTGATGCCTTACTTCATCTTGAGGAGGGGGATTATGCCACTTACCGTCACATATATCTGATGCCTCCATTGACGGGAGTCCGTACTCCGGCGATGAAGTCTGCCGGCATGCCATCTTCGAGTCGAGCCCCGGCTCAGGCTGCAGACGCTCCTTCCACCAGCAGGGCTGGTACATCCGGAGGAGGGCGCGGATTTATTCCCCCGATTCCCCCGACTTATCATCATCCTGGATGGCCGGATATGCCGACTGAGCTGATGGGGTGGCAATATGGGACTACCTCTCCGATTCCGATTCCGATAGAGCCTCCAGTACCTGGCCACCGCTACATCAGAGACCCTGAGTCACCTTCGGTATGTTTTACAGCTTTGATTCATCACTCAGATATTTGAACATTCATTCCTTTACTGATACTCTTGTCTTTGCATCTGCAGCCCCCTGTTGAGTACATGGATCAGGTGCTCGAGATGGTAGCCTCACTCAAGGGGATGGTCCTACGGAGGGAGGCGCAGTTGTCCATCATGGGCTTTCAAGTACCTTTTAGTCTTCTAGCACTGTATCTTCTGATCACATGCTGATTTTGGACATTTTACTGTATTAATAGGCTACTTGTGTAGAGCACATCTGACACACACCATACTTACCCACTGTATTTACATGTACCCACTTCATGTATTTATCTTGTATCTACCTCTGATGTACATGTTTTAGCTGATGTATTCAAACTGCATTCTTCATTTTCAGATGCCTCAAGTATATGCTCAGCCGCAGGCTAGGCCACCCGGGCCTTCTCGTGGAGGTGGACCATCTGGGTCTTTTCGAGGAGTTGGGCCATTTGGGCCTTTTCGAGGAGCTAGGCCATCCAAGCCTTCTCGAGGAGCCGAGGAGAGGGATCGTCTCGCATGACGCAGGCACATATTATAGAGGCGAGCCCGATGAGGATGAGAAGGATGATGTTGCGGATCGTCACCGAGACATCTGGCAGAGAGGAGGGCTCCGGTCTTGGCTCAAGAGTGGAGGCGAGGCTAAGGGGATCCCGAGGATGACAAATCGATTTAGACGGTGATGGGGATGCAGAGGCTATTCCGCAGAAGAGGGTGAAAAGGGCCTCTTATTCCCGCTCTCGAGAGCATTGATGCTGCGGTTCCCTGTTTTATTTACCTTTTTGCTAGTAGTTGTAGCACATTGTATATTATTAGGCAGTTTTATATTTTTGTAAAGCTTGTGCCCTTTGTTTGCAAAGTAAAGCATGATGGAATGAAACAGCTTTTGAAAAAGGTGTCGTACTTTTAAACTCTTAGCATCATATCGCATCGTTTTGCACCATAATGAGATTGAATGAAAATGTGCATTGTGCATTTTGCCCAGTCAGGTAATGAACCGACGTAACAACTTAACTTACTAAGATATAACAAAATCTCGGCAAGTTTACAACTCGATAAGCAAAACACACTTGATGTTGACAACTCAATAAACAATACTCAAACAAAAATTGTTTACACAAAGAGTAACAATTCAAAACACGAAATCCGACAGCTCGACAAAACTTACAACTCGATAAACAAAACAACAACTCGATAAGCAAAACAACAACTCGACAAAGTGTACTTCGGATGATCTGGGCAACGGAATGCATCCGAAACAGAGGAAAATGGAGGCCTTCGACATACTCGATGCACGGAAATGCTTGAAACTTCCTCCCGGAGGGTAAAACAGGACTAAAGGAACACAGCAGAGCATGGCCGGCCACTTTTTGGGGCCGGCCAGCCAGTTTTGTGTAGGTGAGGGGAGAAATGTGGCCGGCCAGCTAGAAAAGGTGGCCGGCCGGCCACTTATCCTGGCAACCATCAACTTTTCGACACGTGTCCCCCTGAACAGTGTTTTCTTTTCTTTAAAAGCTCCAACTTCGGGACTCATTCATTTCATCACTGCTTTGCACAAAAATAGAGGCATTTCTCGTAGAAAATCTCACATCTTGGATCTCTTCTTTAGATGGCTCAGAAAAGTTGAATTTCTGGGGTTTTGGCTTGAATGTACTATTCACGCTGAGCCGGACTCCGCTGCACCTTCCTTTTCTGCATACCGCGGCGAGATTTTGGAATCCGATAATGCATGTCTTTAGCTTCGGCGGGCAAGAGGTATGCCCCACTTTTAAAGATTTTCAAGTTTTGATGGAGTCTGAACGTTCGAAAGAGATCTTGCCTCAACTTAATTTCGGTCATTCCCAAACCTTAGGGCGAATGTGTGGACTCACTACGCATGATGCTCGGTCCCTGATTTGTGACGGAATGTTGGATATCCCGAGCCTGATTTACCGGTTCTCCAACGCTGGTGACCGCGGCGACCATCATTGGCAAGGCTTCCGGCGACATGCCCTCTGTTTGTGCATATTATCACATTTTCTGTTTGCCTCAGGCCTTGGAGGATCCAGCGTTAAATGCGATTGAGATTGCTCAAGGCTTAAAAGAAAGAAAGAACTGTATTGCCATGACATTGGCCGAGACACTGATGGGCTTGGATGCTTTCCACCGTCGGGAGACGAACAGATTCGCGGGGAGTCCACTATTATTGCAAGTAATATTTCCCACCCGATCTCACATATGTATTTGCTCACATCACTCGGCCCTCAGGCTCGGTTTTTCTCACGAAACCCTTGTCTCACTGTTTTCTCATCGCACATCTCTCTATTCTTTATTCTCTCATTTTTCATCCCTCCCCAGGTATGGTTGATGGATAAACTGCAGGTTGTGGACTCTTGTTCAGCCTACTCAGCCCGTGGCTACTTCTTTCGACAACATCTAGTCGATGCCCTTGATGAGGGATGGTGGTTCGACTGGATGTGCAATTTGTCGACAGATCGCATTGCTTGGCGCTGTTCTTGGCTTAATCTCCCGGCAATGAGCTACAAGATGTCGGCAGACGGGATTCGATTGATCGGCTTGACTCATGCGTGTTCTATTTCCCATTCGTATCCTCGCCAGCTTGGTCATGATCAAACTTGCCCACCAGAGGGTATAGAGTATTCGCCACATTCCCAGATTCGGCGCCTGGTTGGCGTCGCAAAGATGGAGAATTAGAGAGCTCCTAGCTCCTGCTCCCACTTTCAATTGCATTTTGTCTAATGAGTGCTAGGATTGGCTTAACGAAGAAGCGCAGGTTGGGCCTAGCTTGGCGTTAGAGGCTTCGACTAGCTCCGGGAGGGGGTGCAGGGACACCTGACTTGACTATGCCCCAGACTTATTGCTTTATCAGTACTTTCAAGTTTTCTTTTATGAGTGTAATAAAAAGCAACTCCAATTGTATGCAAGAGCAAGAGAACTCTATTTTGAAATCAATGAAATTGAAGGTTGTGGTACTGAAACGCTTTGGTCCAAAAATGGTCTTAGTTGTAAAAGATTAATTTGAACAAAGTCAACTTTTATTAAAACTTTTCAAAACTATTTTCGATATGGATCAAAACTGGACACGCTTGAAATCTGTCACTGAGATGCACAACCCCGAATCCTAGCAATTGGAAAGTTGCCCCTAGTTTGAATAATATCAAGCGACCAGGTGGCAATGTAAAGTTGCCCCTAGTCTGAATAGCACTGTACCGGAGATCGCGATGAATGCCGATGGATAAAGATGACTGAGATGATCAAAATGGACAAAGTTGATCGGGGAAAAGTTTATGGCTGAACTTCAAGGTGAAGTTGCCTACGTATCCCAGAGATGGGAATCAAGCCTTACGTAGTTCGTGCTCGTGTTCGCCGTATTTTCACTCTCCTTTACGCTCTAACTTTTGCCAAGGCCACCTTTTGCGGGTTTTCAACCTTGCGAGCTCAGTTTTTATGATTTCAAATTTTTTGTGCTCTAAGTGTTACCTAGGTCGCCCTTTCGTGTTTTCGGCCTAGCGAGCCTCTCAAGGGTAATATTTCTTCAACTTGTCCATATTGATCGGTTGTGAGAATTCCAAGCCATCTAGATCCATTAGAACCATAGCTCCACCTGACCAGATTGACTTGATGATGTAGGACCAATCCAATTGTCCAAATTGCCCTTGGGTCGTGGATGGGAGCTCGGTTGTCTTTGAGCACCAAATCTCCTTCTTTTAAATTCTCGACTTAACCTTCTTGTTAAAAGCCCGCAATTCTCATAGTAACCTTGGACATGGTATGCTTTTTAGCCTTCTTTCATCGAAGAGCATGAGTTCTCAAATCTGCTCTGCTACTAATCCGCTTCGCTATCCGCACTCACCAATACTGTAATGACGGACCTCAATCTCAATAGGCGTAACGGCCTCCATCCCATAAACCAATGAGTACGAGTCGCCTAGTAGAAGTTCTCGATTGAAGTCCAGAGTCCTATAGAGCTTAACGGCAATTATCCGCCACCTCAGAGGTTTCCACCATCTTCGCAGATGTGCTTGATGTTCTTGTTGGCGGCCTCGACCGCTCTGTTGGTTTGCGGCCGATAGGTAGACGACTTATGAAAAGCCACATTGTATTTCTCCAACAAATCAATCACCTCCTTCTTGAAGTGGGAACCATTGTCTAAAATTATTTCGTTTGGGACCCGTGATACGAGATAATGTTGTTTCTAATAAATTTTGCGACGCCGAAGCCTTCAACACCGCATAAGATTGGGCCTCAACCCACTTTGTGAAATAATCTATCGCTACCAAGATGAACTCATGCCCATTCGACCCTTTGGCGTGATAAATTCGATTACATCAATTCTCAGACTAAAATGGCCATGGCGAAGTCATGTTGTACAAATTTTGACGGCGGAATGTTCATGCGATTTGCATGAATCGACATTTGTGGCATCACGACAAAACCGATACAATCCTCCTCCATGGTGGACCAAGAATAACCCCGTTCGAGGATCTTCGTACAACATTACCCCATTCATGTGCGCACCACATTCTCCCCGTGGATGGCTTCCATCGACGCTTTGACTCTTCGCATCAACGCACGCTTTATGCATTCCCGTGATGACCCTTTTATACGCTTTACCCTCGCAGATGATGAATCGAATCGCCATTCTCCGATTGCTTTTTGTCTTTGGCATTTACCCCTAGCGGGTATGCTTCTTTCTCCAAGAATTTCCAGATGTCGTAATACCAGGGGTTTTCTTCCTGAACTTCATCTATAGCGCAATCGACTCAGGCGTGTGCAAATTTCGTCAATGATGATCGACGATCCGGACTCCACACGGATGTCTATGATAGAAGATAGAGTTGCTAAAGAATCATGAACCTCGTTGTTCTCTTAAGAGATCAAGAAACTTAGCTTCTCAAACCGAGGAATCAAGAAGTCCAAGGTCCGTGATACATCATCATTTTTTTCCTCTTTCACTTTCCAGCCTCCTTTAGCTTGAGACACAACAAGGTTCGAGTCCCCAATGACGCCCAACCGCCTTGCCCCTAGTTCCGTGGTCGCTTTAGACCAAAGAATACACGCCTCATATTCTCGCTTCATTGTTCGAGACTTTGAATCGAGTTTGAAGGCTAGAGGATACGGAATTGTCGGTGCTATCAAGAATACTCCTATCCCATACCCGTATTGATTTGACGCCCGTCAAAGTACATCGCCCAAGTTTCGCTGCCGATGTGCAAATGGCCTCATCTGGGAATAAGTACTCGACTGCTTCACCCCCTTCCACTAGATGGTCGGCTAAGAACTCTGCCACTGTTCTTCCTTTGACCGACTTGCGCGTGACATACTTTAGATCAAATTCGGAGAGCAACAGCAACCAACGAGCTAGCCTACCTGTAAGTGCTGGTTTCTCGAAAAGATATTTGATGGGATCAAGTCGTAAAACCAACATTACAGAGTGAGCTAACAGGTAGTGCCGCAGCTTCCTGGTAGCCCATACCAAAGCTAGGCAAGCCTTTTCCAGCGGAGTGTAGCGGGTTTCGTACTCTAGCATCTTCTTGCTTAGATAGTAGATGGCTTTCTCCACCTTATCTTCTGATTCTTATGCAAGCATGCAGCCCATTGTAGTTTCTGCCATCGAGATACAAAATCAATCTGCTTTCGGTTCGCGGTGACAAAGAAGGGTGGTTCTCAGAATATTCTTTAACTGCTCAAATGCGCTTTGACATCGGCCGTCCCATTGAACTTCTTTCCTTTCTTGAGGAGGCCAAAAGTGGTTCACAAGTTAGGGTTAATTTTGAGATCAACCGCCTTATGAATTGCACTTTACCCGTAAAGCCTCGCACCTCATTTTCACCCTTGGTGGTGGCATTTCTAAGATGGCCTTGATTTTGGTAGAGTCGACCTCGATGCCCCTTTGTGTAATCGTAAACCCTAGCATTTTTCTCAACAGAACAATCAATGTACATTTCGAGGGTTTAGCCAAACTAATTCCCCGATCCTTTGAAAACTTGTGCAAGGCGGTGTAGTGGCCTCTCTTTCTTTGGATTTGACAATCATGTCGCCCACGTACACCTCAACCTCTTTGTGGATCATGTCGTAATATTGTGGTTATGCCCGTTGATAAGGAGCTCCAGTTTCTTCAACCCAAATGGCATGACTCTATAGCAAGATGTCTCCACGGGTGGTGAATGCGCTCTTCTCCGGCCTTCGCGCCATCACTATCTGGTTGTAGCCTGGGAAGCCATCCATGAATGAGAGCAAAGCATGCCCTGCTGTGAAATCCACTAACTCATCGATGTGCGATAGGGGAAAGTCGTTCTTCGGACTAGCTCTGTTCAAATCCCTGAAATCCACACATACTTGGATCCTGCCATCTTTCTTCGGCACCGGAACAATGTTGGCCAACCAAGTCGGGTATTCTGATACCAGCAGGAAGCCTGCGTCGATTTGCTTGGTGACCTCTTCCTTAATCTTGAGAGCCCAGTCCGGGCGGATCCTCCTGAGTTTCTGTTTGACAGGTCGGGCTTCGGGGTCAAGGGGGATCCGATGCTGTACAATCTCAGGATCGATTCCAGGCATGTCTTCGTAGGACCACGCGAAAACATCTTTGAAATCTTTTAATAAAGCGACTAAGCGCTCGTGTTCCTTCGAAGACAAAGTGGACCCGATCTAGACCAGCCGCGGGTCCTCCTCAGTACCAATGTTCACGGTAGTGATTTCATCCATTAAAGGTTTGACAAATCTTTCTTGTTCTTGCTCAATTAAACGTTGTAAAACTGGAGGAACTTCGTCCTCGTCGTTTTCATCAAAGTTTTGAAAGTCTGAATTAATGCAATAAATCAAGGGCACAGAAAAGTACTCAGAAACCACAGTTACTTAATTCTCATTAAGCTCATCCAAATCGTCCGATTCATTTACAACAGACTCAAATGAAAAGGAAAAAGACGACCTAGACAGGACTGTGGTATCCGGGTTATCATCCCCAGGATTACCAGATTCAAACTCAGTCGAGCTGGAACCTGATTCTGACTCACAAGACTCAGTGGAATCAGATTCCGACTCACTACCTGACCCGGTGCTGCTGGACAAAAATCCCTCCTCGTATTGCCAAGTGAGAGAGGGTGTGATAGATGCATCCAAGATAGTCGCTGGTAGGCCTGCAGCCGTTTCATCCCTAATCATGGAGACCGAGAAGTTATCCCCCAAGCACTTATGGTCGATCGGAGGATCAGAAAGTAGACATGCCAAGATTACCCCATTTCAAATTTCGGCCCTCGGGATCCACCGCCTTTACACCGCTCAACTCACCGATGGGTCTGCTCGCCTGCAGGCAACGTCATCCCCGAATAGTTACAGGTCAAAGAAGATCTCGAAACCTGGCACGCGCTTCTTTTCCGTGTTTAGCCATGGCTTTGGGAAGCTGCAAAATGGAAAGTCCTCCCCCTCCCGGACGAAGCGTCTGTTCAGGGGAACCTGAAAGGGCCTATGCATTAACTCAAAGGCTTCACCGCTTTGCTTTGGCTCTTCCGCCATTTCTTCCCTTCGTTACCCAAATTTCTTTGGTGGGCGATAACCCAAGCCAAAGGTATGAGGGTTGTGTGGCACTTCGCCAATCGCAACGCTTCCCGCTTCCTTCCTAATCCCATCCCGGATGTGTTGTAGCTTGTTCATGAGGTAGACAGATTGAGCATCGACGTACACTCCTCATTCACGCCATGATATTCTCACCACCCGCCTCACCCAAAGTGAACCCCGATAAGAACACATTCTCTGTGCCATGCTCGATTTCCAAGACTGGTGTGGACACCTCCGGCGGCGGATGGATTAATGAATTCCCGAAAACAATAGACACCCCCTTCCCGTAAGGGTACTTCAACATCTGATGTAGGATGGAAGTGACTGCCTTTACTTGGTGCAACCACGCCCGCCCCAAGAGTAGATTGAAGGTTACGGGAACGTCCAAGACATGAAATTCAATGTTGTGTTATCCTGGACCAACCTGGGTCTGAATTTTGACAGTCCCCATCACTTCCCTGCCAGTATTATCATATGCTCTAATCACCTGAGTAGTCGGCACGAAGTCCGCGGGCTTCAACCCGACAGACATACTGCTCGGGTCAAGCAGACATTGATGGCGGACCCAGTATCAACAAGTACCACCGGTATCCACTTGTCTCTACATTCCACGGAAACGTAGAGGGGTTTGTTATGATTTGTGCCCTCAGGCGGTAGTTCTTTGTCTGAAAAGGTTAATGCCGGGGAACCTCCTCCCGGAAAGACCAACCCAACTAGCTGCTCTGGTGTAGTATCTATAGAGAGTTTGGCCTTGTCCATGGCAGATAGGACAGCCTGTCTGTGCACTCGCGACGCCATAAGTAGTCCCCAGATGGAAATGTCTGCTTGTATCTTCTTCAATTGCTTGAGCACAGCTTCTTCTTCAATCTGTTTCTCTCTCTGTTTCTCAACTTCTTTGTCTTTCCCAAACGCCTCAGGTTGATCTAAGTGTTGGGGCTTGAAATACCGCCCACTTCTTGTCATATGAGCGACCTCGTCAATATACCAGGTATCATCTGGTTGATTACTTCCCCAATCCTTTTCTGTGTGGGCAAGACATAAGTCATTGTCTTCCCACCACATTTCGGCTCTAAGAATGTATTGTCGACCCGGTATGATCATACTCGCAGCACCTTCAGTCTTCATGCCCGCAGCATTTTCTATTCCCGTGCGCGCAGCACTTTCGACCCCCACATGGGCCTTAGCTTTTCTGATTCTCTCGAAATCCTCAAATCTTTGTTGTTCCAACTGTGTCAGTACAACTGGTTGTTCAATATTCCCCGTATTTACAATCCCCAAGTTTTGAGCGAAATTCTTAGTGCTTAATTGGCTCTCCGATTCGCCCTTCCGGCTACCATCGATACTCTCGCCGCCCGCTCGTTGATATCCTACAATGTCTGGTTGATCATCTAACCATCCGGTAACTTCTGCCGACTCCTCATATTCAAACCAGTTGATTGCCGCATCTCCTGATTCTTGGTCGCTAAAGAACTGGAGGTTGGCAAGGTCTTCTCCTACAGCTGTTAGATCATCCATTCTCCGTTCAAATCTGTCCCCTTGAATCACACATAATACTCGCTTTTCGCGCAAGACTCACCAGACCGCCCACTGACTGGATGTATTCACTCGGATCATAAGCTCCTTCGGCAAGATTCCCAGACTGTTCAATCTCAGACTCAGTAACTCCCATTTCCTCTGAAATCTGCCCTGTCCCATCTTCGGTGGTCACCACCATTGGCTCAGATTGGGTTGTGGAAATGTCCATCATGCACAAGTCAGTGCAGACAGGAAGGATCACCTCCGGCTTAGGTAGGTGGGATGGGGTGATATAGATACTAGGATCGTAAGACACGACCCCAGTTTGGATGAAGTTGATTCTGTTAGGAGGAGGGGCTTGGTTATGTGGTGGGAGAGGATTTGTCGTGACGTTGGGTTTTTCGGGAGGCGCGATCACCTGCTTTTCAATAAGATCCTGGATCTCATGACGCAATCTGAAACAACGATCGGTGTCATGACCATGCTGTTGGTGATACGCGCAGTATTTTGCTGGGTCATGAGAGGGAGGGAGTGGATTTGGTAGCGACCTCGGCTCTAGGGGCGTCAAATGCTTCTTCCTGATTAATACCCCCAGAGCTTTGGACAGGGGCATTTATAGGGGGGTGAAGGTTCTTTGGCCTCTGGGTTGATATTTGGTGTTTTGGGTATTGCTTCCAGATGCGCCAGAGAAAGGCGTGGCTGTCATGGGTCTTGGGGGAGGGGGAGTGATGGTGACCGTGCTCACTGGTTGCGGCTTGGCGCCACTCGCCTGCGTTGTTGTTACGGTTGAAAGTCCTTCCGGTTGCTCCTCATCCTAGTCGATCGACCTTGTTTCATGGCATCCTCGATCCAGACCCCATCTCGTAACTGAGAAGGTGGGAAAAGGGAGTACAATCATCTTCTGCATCAACTTTGGTTGGAGATTGCGCACAATCATCCTGATTTGATCTTGGTCTGTAGGCCTCAAGGTCATCATCGATGCCTTTGCCCTCCAATGAGTTACGAAGTCTGAGAAAGTCTCCTTGGGTTCCTGCCTCGTTGTTTCGAGATCACGAGTTGTAATCTCGATCTATGTATTGTACAAGTACTGTGCAACAAAGGCCTCAGCCATCTCATCCCAGCTTCTTTTTACCTCATCTTCTAACTTCGCGTACCAGATGGCTGCCACACCCGACAAAGTTCAGCCAAACAGAGAAAGCTTTTGTGGTCGGGTTAGGCCCATTGGCCGCAGGATGTTTAAGAATAGCCAAAGATGGACCATGGGATCTCCGGACCCGTCAAAGTGGTCAATTTGTGGCATCTTGAACCTATCGGGCAATGTCACGGCCACGTCGGTGTATCCATCCTCGATGTCCGGAATGGCCTTCACCCCTTGTGATTTCTTGAAAAGCTTCTCAAGCTTGCTTAGTTTTAGAGCTGTATGGTCCATTTCGAACTCAAAGGGAGAGTCCGGGTGGTTGTGTGTATGGGTCTTGGACAGTTGAGGCGGAAGCGGGGGCAGAGCTGGCCCCGTTGGAAGATTCGTGTCCTCTTGGATATTCTGGACATTTGGTACGGTGTTCTAGGTATTCGGCAGAGCATTCTGGACAGTAGGTGCCTGCTCGGGTAATGGGGGCCCTGGTGAAGGAGGAACCTGATGTGAAGCGGATGCTGCATTCTGCTGTTGCAGTCTAGTGATTAGCTCGGCTTGCTGGGCCATGATTGCAGCTTGTTGCTTGGAGAACTCTGCTTGGTGGGTAGCGTCCTCTTGCATCTGTCTCATGCTCTCCTGCAATTGGGACCTCAATCCTATTATCCTCTGATGGAGTAACCCACTGTTCTGGCAACCTCTGTTCTGACACACTGCGCTTCCTTGGCTTTCTCCTGACAATGGGGGGTAAAGAACAGAACACTGGATGCCCGTCAACCAGATCCTCAGATCGATTGAGTCGGCGACCTTGTGTCCAAAATGCTTGGGGAATATCTACTGGGTTGGAAGCAGTGGTGCTAAAACTGCCCTAGCAAAAGATAAATAAAGCGAAAAGGAAATAAATAACCAGATAAATGAAGAGCATGACAGCTTAAAATAAATACACAACACACAGTCGGGCATACAACACATGGTTGATAAGCTGAAAAACACACTATCTCCAAATACTGATCACTGTCCCTGAATCACTGTTCCCCAAAGACTGAATCGGATTGTAGACACCCCATTTTTGACCGACCTTAAGACTCAGACGTCACCAGTTGAGCGCTCGGTGATATTGCATACTGTGCTTGTTCAGAAGTCCCAGAGTCACGGCCACGCGTCTCGCCTCCCGACTCCAACCATCTTCTACCTTGTCTCGGTTTGCCATAACCAAGCTCGGTTTTCTCTGCTTTTCTCCCGAGGGAAGGAGTGGTCCCAGAGACTATCCCGGTGGCCGTGAGCTACGTTTGCGGGTCAGAGGCCATTTTGCCCATTTCGACCGGTTCTTGCTGAGTCACAGCCGTGTGCCTCGACTCGAACCGCCCAACCATCTCCGAAGTTCTCCTTTGGCATGTGCCTCGCTTTAGTGTTCCGAGGGACACTGGGCCCCGATGCCCACTTCGCAGTGAACACCACTTCGGTGTTCGGCGACCCATTTTCGACCCCAAACCGAGCGGTTTGGCCCCGAACGTTCATTTTGCATCGCTTTCTCCGATTTTTGGCGAGACCTGCTTTTAATATTTTGAGGAACCACTGGGGCCCCGATGCCCACCTCGTGGGTCAGATGCCACTTTCGGTGCTCATAGCGGTTTGACCCCAAACCGAGCTTTGGTCCCGAGCATTCATTTCAGATCCATCTTCTCCGGTTTTGGCAGTACCTGCTTTGTCATTCCAGAGGACACTGGGTCGCAGATACCCACTTCCTGCCGAACACCACTTCCGCACTCAATTTCATTTTGATCCCGATTTGCCTTGCTTTTGGCCCCGAACGCTCATTTCTCATTAGTTTTTGTTCAAACTTGGCGTGTACCTCTGCTTCAACACCGGGAAGATCACCGGGGTGAGGCCAGCAATTATCCCAGATAGCTGCTTCGCTCTCCGAGCCCGCTTTTCTCACTTCCGCCAATGTTGAACACCTTGGGGTATTTTCTTCCAACCAAAGTTACATATCTGTGATCGGGGACATGGGAGGACCCTAAACAAGCATGGTCGGCCAGCAATTTTGATTTTCATTTTGGCCCTCTTCTTCAAATGCAATGTTGTGAATCCCGCTCAATGTTGCCAAATTCCAACCTTGGAACCTTGTTCTACACATCTTGAGGACCCTAAAAGTTGGTGGTCGGCCAAAGAATTTTGAATTTCATTTTGAGCCCCTCCTTCAAGCTCTATGTTGTGACTTCGCCTGAGTTGCCAAATTCCAACCTTGGGGCCTTATTCTACACACTTGGGAGGACCCTAATGTATGGTGGTCGGCCACTAATTCAACACTTCATTTTTTGGGGGTGGTCGGCCACACAAAGGTGGCTGGCCGGCCACCTTGAGAGTTGCCCGTGGCCAGATTCCCTGCTTCCACTGCTCCAAATTGGCCCACCGCTTTCAAAGTGTCTCCTCATCCGGATATTTTGGGAGGGAAAGCTTGGGTGCTTTCCCTCCCCTTTTACACCCCATTTGTTGTCTATTTGAAGGGCCCTCCCTCTCCTTCTTCAAGGTTGGAAAATTTGCCTTCAAGGATACTTCTCCAAACTCCTCCATTTTCATAGCTTTAAACTCCAAAAAAGCTTCAAGTGTCAAGGCCATTCCTTCATCAACACCTAGCCTCACCTTCCTTACTACCATTCCAGCAGCTAGGAAGTGAATTTCAGAGGTTGAGGAGCTACAAATCAGAGCCAAGAATCAAAGAAAGACAAGTCTTCAAGGGTAAGTCCTCAAAACCAACTTTTAGGGCTTTTTCTTGATTCATTTCTATACTCTATTTGGTTGAGAATTAGGGCTCCGACCCATACTGATTTTGTGCTTTTTTTGAGCCCCTCTACAACTTTGTAGAAGGGCTCAACTTCATTTGGTGTCTCCATGATACACTTCCTTCAATATCCATCTTGTATGTCACCAATTTGCATGCTAGTTTTAGCCTATTTTCATTTGTTTTTGGGGGTCCGACCCCTACTGGTTTTGTGCTTATTTTGAGCCCCTCTACAACATTGTAGAAGGGCTCAACTTCATTTGGCCATTCTATATACCACCTCTCTTGGAAATTCACTTTAGGCCCTAATTCTTGCATGCTTTGTTAGGCTTACTTGGCTCCGGATTTCAGCCTTCATCAGGCTTAGAAATAGCCTTGTTTTTGTCTCCTTTTCATGTTATGTTGAGGGCCTTAAGCCATTTGGTGTATATTTTTGGTACTTCCTTTGAAATCCATCAAATTTACCGTATTCTTGCATGTTTTGTAGCCACTTATGCTTTTGGTTTTGGCCTTTGGTCAGAACTGAAATGGGTCTTATTTTGACCCCCTTTACATATTTCATGAAGAAAGTTTTGTCATTTGGTGTGCGCATTGCATGTCTCATGATATAGCCTATTTGGAAGCCTACTTTGCATGGATTTTATAGCATGTTTGTATTCTGATTCTGAGGATGTCATCTTCTGCAATTGTGCTTATTTTTATCTCATCTTCAATTTTGTAGAATAAAGTTTGTCCATTTGGGGTTTGCATATATCACTTGTCTCAATACTCCTCTTTTGGCCACTAACTTTGCATGCTATTGTTGATCTATCTATGCTTGCATTTTGGCCATGTTTGTTACTGAAAAATGCCATATTTGGGACTGCCTTGCTACTGTTCTTGCTGCCATGATCATATTTTGCATGTATAGCATGGCTATAGGCCATTTCGGGGCTTAATTTCACACTTTCGGGATGAATGCATGCTTCGAGTGTCATTTCGTTTTGTTTCGGGGCTGTTTTCCCCTTTATTTAGGTGCTGAAATTCCATTGCCATGCTTACATATCATTCCCTATGCCATTTGCATCATTTTTGCATTGCCTCGGTTTGCGTGCCAGTGTGCACGCCTTTCGAGGCGCCCCTGTTTTATCCGACGGCATCCCATGTGAGTGTGACTGAGGCCCTCTCATGTTGGTATAAGCCCAATCTACATTTTCCATGTCATGGCATTGTGTATGCCTTCGCCTCGTTTATGCTGCCAGGCGGCGATTTCGAGGCGACCTCGCTTTTATCCACGGCACCTATGTGAGTGTGGTTGAGGCCTCTCATGTTGGCGTAAGCCCAATTTGCATTTTCATGCTTGTATGCCATTGCCTCGGTTTATGCGTGTCTGCAGCGCGATTCCGAGGCACTTTTTTATTCGACGGCCTATGTGAGTGAGCCGAGGCTCTCCCATGTTGGTGTAAGCCCATCGCTGCATTCCGTATGCCATTTAATCTCATTTCATCATCGCCGGTTATGCGGTCCGCAGCACGATTTCGAGACACTTCGGTTTTATCCGATTTTGCATCGCATCATCGCCTCGGTTTGCGTGCGCTACCAGGCACGCAGCTTCGAGGCACTTCGCTTTATCCGATTTTCATTCTGCATCCTCGCCGGCTTATGCGTCTGCAGTGCACGATTTCGAGGCACTTCCGCTTTATCCCGATTGCATCCTCGCCGGTTTATGCGCGTGCACGATTTCGAGGCACTCGCTTTATCCGCTTGGCATTGCAGATGCTCGCTTCGGCTTATGCGCGTGTGCAGCACGCATTTCGAGGCACTCGCTTTATCCGCTTGGCATTGCAGATGCCTTCGCCGGTTATGCGTGCTGCAGTGCACGATTTCGAGGCACTCTGCTTTATCCGCTTGGCATTGCAGATGCCTCGCTCGTTTGCTTATGCGTCTGCAGCACGATTTCGAGGCACTGCTTTATCCGGTTTATATTTCATCATTGCCTCGGCTTATGCGCTGCGATGCCAAGATTTCGAGGCACCTCATTCTTTTCATTCCCATCCTATGTGAGTGTGGCCGAGGCCCCTTCATGTTGGTATAAGTCCATCATTACATTTCGCATGTCATTCAAGATCGCCGCTTATGCGTCTGCGGACACGCATTTCGAGGCATCTCATTTTCATGGCATTGTGCATGCTATATCACATCTCAGCTACATTTCATGCATATCATGCATATCGCACGGAACGAGGCACGCTTTTGTACCGAGTAACGGAATGAGTCTCAATTCCCAAGTCACCACCAATTCCGGATTACCCATGATGGAGTTAGGTTTTGTTGTCGCATTCATACGCATTCATCCCTATATTGAGTTGTAATCCGTTCTCCGCCATCATGCATCGGTATGCGTGATTGGTGGTACGAGGATCGATGCATGCATATATTTGTGAAAATACATTGCTATGCCCTTTTCCCGCTTCTCTGCAGCAGAAAATCAACAATCAACTTTTCGAGTCCACAAGATTTCGAGAAATATTGCAAACAGAGGCTAATCAGCATTCCAAGGATTTCCGCGCCAAGCTTCAAAGATACATCATCTATCGGCGAGGCGCCCGGCTTGCACGCCAGCTTTTAATTCTTTTGTAATTAACTTGTTAATTAATTAGAATTCGATATTTATTTCCTGATCAGATATTCTTTTATTCGGATCAGATATTTATTCGACCCTCTGAGGGCATAAATGTAATAAGGGTGTGTGAGTGTGATGTATGTCTTACAACAACCATTTCTTTCTACCTTTTATTTACCCGCTTTGGATGTTTAGATATAGGGCATATTTCAATTAGCATACAAGATGACAAAGATGTTTGCATCATTCATCTCAGACAGCATGCACTCGCTCGCAGATCATACAAACCCATTCAGATTTCAATTCCAAGTTGAGTACTTGATAGTCATTGCATTTCATATGCCATATTTAGAATAGCCGAGCCTTATAGTTGCATTTTTGCATGTGTTGCATTAGGCATCTCAGCATTCTTAGGATCACGCATGATTTCTAATGAGCTTTTGTTTTGGCTTGGAGTACTCGGTAAGTTTTATGCTTTAGCATCCTTGCATGCGTGAGTGTTGCCATGATAGCATGCTTGCCATGAGGCTATGTGCTTATGTGATATAACCGCCTTGAATGCCTGTGGGTGAAGGTTGAGTTATCTCTGATCGACGATACATTGATTGTTTGTTTTAAGCCCACTAGATAGTGGCAACATCACTGTTTTCTAAGCCCACCCGAGGGTGGCAAATCCGCATTTTAGCCTACCTACGGGTAGCACCATCACACCATTTTCAAACAAACAAACATGAAATGTTTAGTTCCATTCGCACGGCCCATTTATACTTGTTTGTCATGAAAGCATCACATAGTAATCCTAGGCTAATAATCTAATAAGAACTCACAAAGTTTTCAAAAACAGATATCATGGTTAGTAGAGGCGGTCTTTGACCGGCGAGAGGGGTGCTCACGATGTGACCTTCCTAATCGCATCCAAGTTCCCGAGCCAACTTTGGTGATGACGACACGTGGCCTTTTGGCACCGAGTCGTGGTTTCCTAAATTTCCCATTTTAAAAATATTTAGGTGGCGACTCATATCCGCAAAGCGTCCATGTTTGGCACTTCTTTCAAAAAATCTATTTTTCTTCAAACGACGATTTGGATTTGGACTCTTTGGTTCGAGATTTGGAACCACAACAAAATCGAGTCCGAGTCAGGCGAGGTCCTCATGGGCGTTGTTACGCTTCGCGACTCATTGGGATTTAGAGAACTTGACTCGAACTCGTGATATCTGGTTTTGACTACACTTGTGTGTTTCTTTGCATTGCATTTGCATTGGTGCGCCTAGGACACCGTGGTTTGCCATATGCCATTCCCGAACGATTTGGTTTGAGGCTTGTCTTGTCAAGTCATGTCCATAAGGCCGATCGGCCTGGCTCGACAAAGATGGGAACACAAACCCGGTTTTGGGGCACCCTTTGACCATTCGACCTAGTGCATATTCGGATCCATAGTGACCATTCCAAACTAGGACAAAGTTGCTTACCCGATATAGGTTGTTTGAAACCGTGCGTGAGGTGAAACCCTAGCCCCTGACAAAATAGGACAGTGAAACCCTCCCCCAACATAGGGGTGTTTTGGCTCTCATTTATCTGTTATGTGCTTGTTAAAGCGCCTCACAGGAATGCATGTATCACTTACAAGTTTGAGCATTAGCTCAAGGCACCAATTCAAGATTTTGGGTATCAGTTCGCGGCATCAAGATTTGGTGGAATCGGCCACCCGAGGGTATCAGACGGAGACGGAATTTTGGGGGCAGAATTCGGTAGAGGGCACCCTTATTCAACTATGCTTACATCTGTTCAGGTAAAACCAGGCTGAGCTGCTGTCTGCTTTCTCTTCTGCTAGGGTAGTCTTTGGAACCACAGCTTCAGAAGGCTCCACTATCCCCGAGTACATTGGACTTGTGTTGATAGACTTTGTCGGTCGAGATTCAATTCAAGGGCAACCAAGTTCTTTTCACGAGGCAAGGCAAAGAAAGGCTACCAGGCTCTCCTGTTCATCTCGATCCGCCACCAAATACATCATCAAGAGACCCGTGATGGCACAAGGTTCGAAGAATTTGTGGCTATGATAGCAAGAAAGAATCGTGGAACCGCAATGCAGATGAGACCAAGGTTGAACGCAACGCCCATCTGGGGCATCTGCCCGCACCCATTTCGACCCCAAATGAACTTTGACCCACTTTTGCCATTGAAGATTCCTGGACCTTTCCAAACTCGCTAAAGTCAACATCGCCATAGTCGAGCTTTTTGCCAAGGCCACTACAAATAGCCAAATTTCAAATTCGAGCTCAGGTAGATTTTTCACCCTCCATATGAGCCTAACCAGCGCATTCAAAGTCCTGATGGAAAGAGGGCATCTCAAACCCCTCAATCCTCAACCTCTTCCCAACCCACTCCCAGCCAGACATAACCCCAAAGAACATCAGGTATATCATCGCCAGCTGGCCATGGCACCAATGATTGCTTCCGCCATTATGAGATCCAGAATCTCATTGACAACCGGACAATAGCTCCATTTCAAAGCCCCAAGGACCAAGTACCTCATCCACATCCCAACCTCAGCCATACACTGCCACCCACCTACAACCCCAGTATATACCCCCCGACCCAAAGCATGGCCTTAAGCACGATGGATGCATCTGGACCCCAATCCTCTCAAACCAGTGAACCCACTACTTCCGAGCTGATGAGGATGATTGAAGATCTTCAGAGAACAGTGGCGGATTTAGCCTTTGGAGTTTTGGCTCCATCATTGACCACATCGCCTACCAGGGAGTTCATGTCAAAAGGCTCCCCAAGCTTGGGGCGGGCTACATCTGAGGAAGGCCAATCCCTTGGCGAAGTGGAAGCGAGTAGAAAGAACAAGGTAGGGGCAGGCATAGATCCCCATGAGCATATTCTGTTGGCTGTTGAGGCTTTGAAAGCCGAGGATCGAACAAAGAGGAAGTCCTCAGCTTGTTGCAAAGGTCAGGATGACACTTTCGCTACTCAAGTCGTGCGCTTTGAATCAAGAGGCAAGCCGGGAAAAGGGCCGTTGTACCAGAAATGATCCTATTAGCTCTAATCCGGCACTCAGAAGAGATCGGCAAGCCAAAGCCAAGACTGCCAATCCCTTTGTCAAAAGGCCCAAAGAAAATCCACGAACCCAGAAGTACCAACCCCGAGGTCGGAGGGTCTTCCATGCCCTTCACATGCCTTTATCCAGAGCTTTCCAAATCCTTGTTGGACAAGGCCATCTCAAACCCCTTGAGCCTCGGCCTCTCCTGAACCCTCTTCCGGCTACACATGATGCTACCCAAGATCGCTGCATTCATCAAGAACCGCCATACTACCGACGATCGCCTGGCCTTCGCCATGAAGTACAGTGATCTATTTGACAACGAGTTGTCCTCCGCCAAGCTCAAGAAAGTCTATCGACCTGGTCGTTGAACTTGGGGGATAATGTGATTATGTGATCAAGAGATGAACCACCTGCAGATGGCACTCAGATTACTCCAGACGTGGGAATGGCACGCACTGTTCTGAGCAATGTGCAAATACCAGTTTTTGTGCTTTCTGACGTGGGTATTGGGTCGCTTTTGCTACTTTGTTTTGAGTCCGTCCTTTTGTTTTGAGTCAGCCTTTTATTTTGGGTCTGCCTTGTTGTGTCGAGTCACCCTGCTAGAGTAGAGTCGGGTGATTCCGGGTGTTACCTCGGATGTCACCATTTTGTTTTGTGTTTGTCTTTTCGCTTTTGTTTTGAGTCCTGCTTCATAGGGAGCCAGCCAGTGCGACTTTGAATGAAACAAAGAAGAGTTTTTCACGCCTCAGATTTGCTTCTGCAGGTGCTAGTTATGCCGGATTTGAATGAAATGGCAAGGCATTCCACCGCTTCTTGTGCCTTGAAGCCATTGTATTGACCTAAGTTTTTCAAAACTTTTGAACACCGCAGTTGAAAACAAAGAGGGAGGAATTCTCGATTTGCAAAACTTTGATCAAATGAGAGAAAGAGAGGCGCTAAGCCCTTAATGAATGAAATCATGCTTGTTAGTGTGAGTACCGAGAAGGACCCCGGCTTTGATCCAAATTGATCCTACATCGTTTTCAAGACGAGCGATTTGTCGCTTTTAAAAACTTTCAAAAAAAATATATTTATGCGCGGTCCTCGCTAAGACATGTGTGGAATCGCTTGAGATTGTGCAATTTTAGGATCGCTCTCGCCGAGACTCAACCCTTTGCTTCCAAACCTTGAACTTGAATTCAAGGTTCAACGGTCAACTACGATGAGTCGCCTGTGTGTCCAGATTTGAAGCAAATTTCTAACAAGAGGCACCAAAGTCGTCAAGAAGGTCGACCATCGGAAGAAGCTTGCAAAGCTAGAATGTAAGCACCCTCGAACTAGGGGCAAAAATATCCGATGTGCTCAAGAGCCAAAGGTGGATCTTTGTAAATCAATACAACAACCACTCTAGATACAAAGGGCTTCAATCTCAAAACCATTTGGCATGGACTTGTTACGCTTTTACCCTTGAGAGGCTCAGGCTAAAACCCTAAGGGCGACCTGTGCAAAAGTTAGAGCGAAGAAAAGAAAAAAAAGAAGAAAAAGAGAAAAATGCAAAGAATGAAAAAGAAAAAAAAAACAAACAACAACAAAAAAAACAAAAAAGAAAAGAAAAGAAAAGAATGAAAGAAAAAGAAAGAAGAACAAAGCTCGCAAGGTCGAAAACCTGCAACAGGCGCCTTGGCAAAAGTTAGAGAATAAAAAGGAGAGGTTAAATACCCGAGTGTACCTTAACCCCGAACTACGTAAGGCTTGATTCCCATGTTTGGGATACGTAGGCAACTTCATCCTGAAGTCCAGCCGTAAAACGATTCAAATTCGATTGTGTCCATGTAATGGTTTTGATCATCTTTGCCTTCTCTGTATCTGAGAGTTCGGTTGTCATCATCACTCTGAGGACTGATTATAATGTGCTGCGACGCCATCCAAACAAGGGGCAACTTTCCGTTGCCATTCAAAACGCTACGGTTTCATTTCAAACAAGGGGCAACTCTCCGCTACATTCAATGCGCCGCAAGCCGCTCAAACAAGGGGCAACTTTCCGCCGCCATGCCTCTCTCAAGCAAGGGGTAGTTTTCTCCAGATTCGAGGTTGTGCATCTCAAGAGTGGGTTCTATGCTCGTTGAGCAAGTGGCCGTTTGCAAAAATAGTTTTTGAGAATTTTTACTGAGGTTGACTAATTTTCTCAAAAATTGTTCCATCTTTTCCAAAATTGGACCATTTCTTGGACCCGAAAAAGGAAAATTTTCAGTGCTCATAACCTGACTTGTATGATTTCAAATCAAAAATTGAACAAGCATGTTAATCTAACTCTCATTTTGGTCAAATTTTTTTTTAGAAAGCCAAAAACAAAAATGGTCAAAATGATGAACTAGGGGCACAGTTGAGTCAGGTGTTCTGTCTTTTCCCCTTTGTCAACATACTTGCCAGAAAGGGCACTCTACCTGCCAACCAAGGCACAACTGAAGGGCACAGCAAGAGGGCAGAAAGCTCTCATCCTCCGACCAACGGGTATCAAGCTGCGCGAAGCACAAACCGAATGGATCAACATATTCCCATTCCTCATCTCGGGCAGATCTAACCATGTCCAAACTCCCGGCAGGCATCATCGATCGATGTCAGCCGCAGATCCGCTACACACCCAATTGTAGCGCAGTCCCTCTGTGGGAGAAACTCACTGTTGTGAACAAGGAAGAAAATCTAGCAGAATGCTAGAGGCACGAGCCCACAACTTGCTGTTTATCCATCAACCACCCAGGGGAGGGATTGAAAAATGAGAGATTGAAGAATAGAGAGATGTGCGATGAGAGAAAAAGTGAGAAAATGGCTTTTTCAGAAAAACAGAGCTTGAGGGCCGAGTGATGTGAGAATCACAAGTAAGAAAGGGTGGGAAACATACCCGGTGAAACAGGCTCCCTGTGCATGTCTGAGTGTCGTGTCTTTTTGTTTTATCTCGATCCTTGTTTTGAGTCGTCTCGAGTGTTACTCGATGTGTCTAGGTTGTGTGCCTTTTGTTTTCTTGTTGAGTCGTAGTGTGCTGTATTCAGTCGTAGGCTCAATACCCAGTTGAGAACTTATGCTCACTCTCAATTTCAAAAAAAAAATCGTTTTGTGCTCCGAGTGACCGTGCCGTTCTCCACATTTGTGCAAAACAGAATTTGTTCTTTCAGAAAACCACAGGGTTTAACCCAGGTCATATGAGAACAAAGGAAACCAGACCTATCTCGCTATGAGTTTCGGGTCCGCAGCAAAAGCAGAAGAGGAAAATGTCGAGCATCTGAGTTTGTTCCAACTTCAGTAAGTTCCGAGACTATATTCCGTGTGTACCTCTTCAGGTCTTGCCAATGTTCCGAAGTATGAGTGTGCCTCTACCTCAAGCTCAAAATCACGTCTACTTCAAGCCAGAATGGCGATCGGTGCTCTCCCCGAGTACCATTCTCGCCAGAGGCATCTTGGACGGTTTGCGATGAGTTCCTAGGAGACCAACAGCGACGGTGAAGACTAGAGTTCGAATGGCCGTGGCCTAGAACGCAAAGGTTCGAGATTTCCGAGACTAAAGACTGGTTTAAATACCCAGGGGCGAGTCCTCGCTTGAAATCAGATGGAAGCCCCATAGGTTGAGATAGCGTGTATGCACCTCACTCGATCTTGAACCAACCTAGTCTGTCACCCGCTGGAGAATAGGGAAAGTTGTGAATATGATCAGAAAACAAGCGGCAAATGTAGCTCCTACGCATGATGTTATCTCGCCAATTTGAACAGGTGTGCCCTTTTTAAGCCGAAAGCATGTTGTGAAGTCCTCTAAGAGGCAAATCGAGGCACCAGAGTACATATTTGTCCCTCTATTGCATAGAGTGCGAGCTTTCATATACACCGTTGTTGCATGCGCATCGCATCATTATGATTCATGCATAGAATATGCTTGTTTTCGATTCCGCATAGAATATGCTTTACTTGTTTCATGCATAGAATATGCTTGCTTTCAATATTGCATAGAGAATGCCCCATACTTGCATAGAAGATGCATTTTATCACACTTTCTTGTGCATTTTATCTCGCCAGACCGCCTTGTGCACTTACACTTTGTATCTCACTCGTATTTGCTTAGCGATCGCTACCGCTTAGTGCATTTCAAATCAATCGCTATTTGTTTAGCGATCGACTATCTTGTGCATTTCAAATCATTCGCGCTTATTTTGCGACGCGCACTATTTTTGTGCTTCGCGTTATTTTGCGACCTCAATCGCGACCGCCTTGTGCATTTCAAATCATTCGCGCTATTTTGCGACTCAATCGTGACCGCCTTTTGTGCATTTCAAATCAATCGCGCTTATTTGCGACCTCCATCGCGACCCTTTTGTGCATTTCAAAACGATCGCTATTGCTTTATGATCGACCGTCTTGTGCATTTCAAATCGATCGCATTGCTTTTATGCGTATCGCACCGTTTTGTGCATTTCAAATCGATCATATTGTTTTTGCGATCGCGACCGCTTTGTGCGCTTAATCAATCGCGCTTATTTTATGCGACCTCAATCGCAGACCGTCTTGTGCATTTCAAATCGATCGTATCGCTTTTGTGCGCTTTATCAATCGCGCTTATTTTGCGACCTCAATCGCGACTGCTCTTGTGCATTTCAAATCGATCAATTGCTTTATGACGTGACCGCCTTGTGCATTTCAAATCAATCGCTATTGCTTAGCGTATCGTATTATTTTGTGCATCACATTCGACCGACGAATCGCGCAGTATCGATTCTCCGTAGGAGACGCGACGAGAATTGAATAATTCTCCGCATTCCTAACTGCATGAAATATAGTTGTTGCTTTGCATTCTTGCTTATAACTGTTGCATCTATTTGCGAATACTTGCTTCATTACTGACCGTGCATTTGTGCGTAACATCGTGTTACATTTGGCATCCTGTTGCTTTGCATTCTTGCTTATAATAACTGTTGCATCTATTTGCGAATACTTGCTTCATTACAGCCTGCTGCATTTGCACGAACATCGAGTTACATTTGGCATCCTGTTGCTTTGCATTCTTGCTTATAACTGTTGCATCTATTTGCGAATACCTGCTTCATTACAGCTTGCTGCATTTGCACGAACATCTGTTACATCTGGCTTCTTGCATACCATTTTCATTTTGCCCCTCGCTCATGGGCACACATTCTTGCTTATCTCGTATTGTTTGTCTAAGTCTTCGCCTTGTCAAAATGGGTCGCTCGGCTTTGACATTCACTCCCGCCACTTGACTTCCGAAGTTCTCACAAAGAGGGGCAATCAGAGACACCCCATTTTTGACCGACCTTAAGACTCGACGTCACCGCTTGAGCGCCGGTGATATTGCATATCAGGCTTGTTCAGTCCCAGAGTCACGCCACGCCACTCGCCTCCCGACTTCAACCATCTTCTACCTTGTCTCGGTTTGCGAACCAGCTCGGTTTTCTCGCTTTCCCGAGGGAAGGGAGTGGTCCCAGACTATCCTCTCGTGGCCGTGAGCTACGTTTCGGGTCAGAGGCCATTTTGCCCATTTCGGACCCGGTCTTGCCGTCGAGCCGTAGGTGCCTCGGCTGAACCGCCCAACCATCTCCGAAGTTCTCCGATTTTTGGCATGTGCCTCGCTTTAGTGTTCCGAGGGACACTGGGCCCCCGATGCCCACTTCGCAAGAACACCACTTCTGTCGGCGACCCATTTTCGACCCCAAACCGAGCGGTTTTGGCCCCGAACGTTCATTTTGCATCACCTTTCTCCGGTTTTTATGAGACCTCGCTTTTAATATTTCGAGGAACCTGGGCCCCGATGCCCACCTCGTGGTCAGATGCCACTTTCGGTGCTCATAGCGGTTTGACCCCAAACCGAGCGGTTTTGGTCCCGAGCATTCATTTCAGATCCATCTTCTCCGGTTTTGGCGGTACCTCTGTTTTGTCATTCCAGAGGACACTGGGTCGCAGATACCCACTTCGCCGAACACCACTTCCTAAGACTCCCATTTTCGGATCCCGATTTTTGCTTTTGGCCCCGAACGCTCATTTCTCATTAGTTTTTGTTCAAACTTGGCAGTACCTCTGCTTCAACACCGGGAAGATCATCGGGGTGGGAGGCCAGCAATTATCCCAGATAGTTCGCTCCTCCGGAGCCCGTTTTTCACTTCCGCCAATGTTGAACACCTTGGGGTATTTTCTTCCAACCAAAGTTACATATCTGTGATCGGGGACATGGAGGACCCTAAACAAGCATGGTCGGCCAGCAATTTTGATTTTCATTTTTGGCCCTCTTCTTCAAATGCAATGTTGTGAATCCCGCTTCAATGTTGCCAAATTCCAACCTTGGAACCTTGTTCTACACATCTTGGAGGACCCTAAAGTTGGTGGTCGGCCAGAATTTTGAATTTCATTTTGAGCCCTCCTTCAAGCTCTATGTTGTGACTTCGCCAGAGTTGCCAAATTCCAACCTTGGGGGCCTTATTCTACACACTTGGGAGGACCCTAATGTATGGTGGTCGGCCACTAATTCAACACTTCATTTTTTGGGGGTGGCTGGCCGGCTACAAAAGGTGGCGGGCCGGGCACCTTGCTGAGAGTTGCCTGGCCGGCCAGATTCTCGCTTCCACTGCTCCAAATTGTCCACTGCTTTCAAAGTGTCTCCTCATCCGGATATTTTGGGAGGGAAAGCTTGGGTGCTTTCCCTCCCCTTTTACACCCCATTTGTTGTCTATTTGAAGGGCCCTCCCTCTCCTTCTTCAAGGTTGGAAAATTTGCCTTCAAGGATACTTCTCCAAACTCCTCCATTTTCATAGCTTTAAACTCCAAAAAAGCTTCAAGTGTCAAGGCCATTCCTTCATCAACACCTAGCCTCACCTTCCTTACTACCATTCCAGCAGCTAGGAAGTGAATTTCAGAGGTTGAGGAGCTACAAATCAGAGCCAAGAATCAAAGAAAGACAAGTCTTCAAGGGTAAGTCCTCAAAACCAACTTTTAGGGCTTTTTCTTGATTCATTTCTATACTCTATTTGTTTGAGAATTAGGGGCCCGACCCATACTGATTTTAGGCTTGTTTTGAGCCCCTCTACAACTTTGTAGAAGGGCTCAACTTCATTTGGTGTCTCCATGATACACTTCCTTCAATATCCATCTTGTATGTCACCAATTTGCTTGCTAGTTTTTGCCTATTTTCATTTGGTTTTTGGGGTCCCACCCCCACTGGTTTTAGGTTATTTTGAGCCCCTCTACAACATTGTAGAAGGGCTCAACTTCATTTGGCCATTCTATATACCACCTCTCTTGGAAATTCACTTTAGGCCCTAATTCTTGCATGCTTTGTTAGGCTTACTTGGCTCCGGATTTCAGCCTTCATCAGGCTTAGAAATAGTCTTTTTTTTGTCTCCTTTTCATGTTATGTTGAGGGCCTTAAGCCATTTGGTGTATATTTTTGGTACTTCCTTTGAAATCCATCAAATTTACCGTATTCTTGCATGTTTTGTAGCCACTTGTGCTTTTGGTTTTGGCCTTTGGTCAGAACTGAAAGGAGTCTTATTTTGACCCCCTTTACATATTTCATGAAGAAAGTTTTGTCATTTGGTGTGCGCATTGCATGTCTCATGATATAGCCTATTTGGAAGCCTACTTTGCATGGATTTTATAGCATGTTTGTATTCTGATTCTGAGGATGTCATCTTCTGAAATTGTGCTTATTTTTATCTCATATTCAATGTTGTAGAATAAAGTTTTTCCATTTGGGGTTTGCATATATCACTTGTCTCAATACTCCTCTTTTGGCCACTAACTTTGCATGCTATTGTTGATCTATCTATGCTTGCATTTTGGCCATGTTTGTTACTGAAAAATGCCATATTTGGGACTGCCTTGCTACTGTTCTTGCTGCCATGATCATATTTTGCATGTATAGCATGGCTATAGGCCATTTCGGGGCTTAATTTCACACTTTCGGGATGAATGCATGCTTCGAGTGTCATTTCGTTTTGTTTCGGGGCTGTTTTCCCCTTTATTTAGGTGCTGAAATTCCATTGCCATGCTTACATATCATTTCCTATGCCATTTGCATCATTTTTGCATTGCCTCGGTTATGCGTGCGGTGTGCACGCCTTTCGAGGCGCCTGCTTATCCGACCAAGATCCCATGAGTGTGGTTGAGGCCCTCTCATGTTGGTATAAGCCCAATCTACATTTTCCATGTCATGGCATTGTGTATGTATGCCTCGGTTATGCGTGCAGGCACAAGATTTCGAGGCATTTCGCTTTTATCCGCCGCAGCCTATGTGAGTGTGGTTGAGGCCCTCTCATGTTGGCGTAAGCCCAATTTGCATTTTCATGCTTGTATGCCATTGCCTCGGTTTATGCGTCTGCAGCGCGCATTCCGAGGCACTTCTTTTTTATTCGACGGCCTCCTATGTGAGTGAGCTGAGGCTCTCCCATGTTGGTGTAAGCCCATCGTTGCATTCCGTATGCCATTTAATCTCATTTCATCATCGCCTGGGTTTGCGTGTCCGTGTGCTCGCATTTCGTGACACTTCCGGTTTTATCCGATTTTGCATCGCACATCATCGCCTCGTTTGCGCCTCGTGCGCACGATTTCGAGGCACTTCGCTTTTCGATCTCCATTTTAGCTGCCTCGATTTGCGCTACCAGGCACGCTGCTTCGAGGCACTTCGGTTTTATCCGATTTTCATTCTGCATCCTCGCCTCGGTTTGCGTGCGGTGCACGCATTTCGAGGCACTTCGTTTATCCGATTTTCTCATTGCATCCTCGCTTCGGTTATGCGTGCTCGTGTGCACGCATTTCGAGGCACTCGCTTTATCCGCTTGGCATTGCGTATGCTCGCTTTCGGTTATGCGTCTGCAGCACGATTTCGAGGCACTCTATTTTATCCGCTTGGCATTGCGTATGCCTCGTTTCGGTTTATGCGTCTGCAGCACGCATTTCGAGGCACTCGCTTTATCCGGTTTATATTTCATCATTGCCTCGGTTATGCGTGCTGTGCCGCATTTCGAGGCACCTCATTCTTTTCATTCCGCATCCTATGTGAGTGTGGCCGAGGCCCCTTCATGTTGGTATAAGTCCATCATTACATTTCGCGTGTCATTCAAGATCGCCGGCTTATGCGTGCGTGGACACGATTTCGAGGCATCTCATTTTCATGGCATTGTGCATGCTATATCACATCTCGCCTACATTTCATGCATATCATGCATATCGCACGGAAACGAGGCACGCTTTGTACTTCGAGTAACGGAATGAGTCTCAATTCCCAAGTCACCACCACTCGGATTACCCATGATGGAGTTAGGTTTTGTTGTCGATTCATACGCATTCATCCCTATATTGAGTTGTGCAATCCGGTTCCTCCGCCATCATGCATCGGTATGCGGATTGGTGGTACGAGGATCGAGGCATGCATATATTTGTGAAAATACATTGCTATGCCCTTTTCCGCTCTCTGCAAAGAAAATCAACAATCAACTTTTCGAGTCCACAGATTTCGAGAAATATTGCAAACAGAGGCTAATCAGCATTCCAAAGGATTTCCGCCAAGCGATCCAAAGATACATCATCTATCGAAGCGGGCGCCTCGGCTTGCACGCCAGCTTTTAATTCTTTTGTAATTAACTTGTTAATTAATTAGAATTCAGATATTTATTTCCTGATCAGATATTCTTTTTATTCGATCAGATATTTATTCGACCCTCTGAGGGCATAAATGTAATAAGGGTGTGTGAGTGTGATGTATGTCTTCCAACCCCATTTCTTTCTCCTTTTATTTACCCGCTTTGGATGGTTAGATATAGGGCATATTTCAATTAGCATACAAGATGACAAAGATGTTTGCATCATTCATTCAGACAGTATGCATGCTCAAGATCATACAAACCGTGATTCAGATTTCAATTCCAAGTTGAGTACTTGATAGCTGTTGCATTTCATATGCCATATTTAGAATAGCCGAGCCTGCTATAGTTGCATTTTTGCATGTGTTGCATTAGGCATCTCTGCATTCTTAGGATCACGCATGGATTTCTAATGAGCTTTTGTTTTGGCTTGGAGTACTCGGTAAGTTTTATGCTTTAGCATCCTTGCATGCGTGTGAGTGTTGCCATGATAGCATGCTTGCCATGAGGCTATGTGCTTATGTGATATAACTGCCTTGAATGCCTGTGGGTGAAGGTTGAGTTATCTCGAATCGACGATACATTGATTGTTTGTTTTAAGCCCACTAGATAGTGGCAACATCCTTTGTTTTCTAAGCCCACCCGAGGGTGGCAAATCCGCATTTTAGCCTACCTGCGGGTAGCACCATCACACCATTTTCAAACAAACAAACATGAAATGTTTAGTTCCAATTCAGACGGCCCAGTCTATACTTGTTTGCTGCGAGCATCACATAGTAATCCTAGGCTAATAATCGGAATAAGAACTCACAAAGTTTTCAAAAACAGATATCATGGTTAGTAGAGGCCGGTCTTTGACCGGGCGAGCGGGGGTGCTCACGATGTGACCTTCCCCAATCGTACCCAAGTTCCCGAGCCAACTTTGGTGATGACGGACACGTGGCCTTTTGGCACCGAGTCAGGGTTTCCTAAATTTCCCATTTTTAAAAATATTTAGGTGGCGACTCTGTTATCTGGCAAAGCAGTCCATGTTTGGCACTTCTTTCAAAAAATCTATTTTTCTTCAAAACGATTTGCCGGATTTGGACTCTTTGGTTCGAGATTTGGAACCACAACAAAATCGAGTCCGAGCTGTAGCGAGGTCCCCCGCGGGCGTTGTTACACGGATACCCGCAGATAACTGATTCTCAAATACTGACTGATGCCCGCAGGTCTGATGCCCAAACTTGCAAACTGATACATGCAGTCCTGTAGAGACGCACTCTAAAGCACATAACAGATAAATGAGAGCCAAAACACCCCTATGTTGGGGTAGGGTTTCCCTGTCCTATTTTGTCAGGAACTAGGGTTTTACTACGCACGCAGCAGTTTTAAACAACCTATATCGGGTAAGCAACATGTCCTAGTTTGGAATGGTCACTACGGATTTCGATATGCACTAGGTCGAATGGTCAAAAAGGGTGCCCTGATAAAACCGGGGTTGGTGTTCCCATGCTGTCAGAGCCCACAGCCGATCAGCCTAATGGCCATGACTTGACAAGACAAGCCTCCTGCAAATCGTTCGAGAATGGCATATGGCAAATACGGTGTCCTAGGCACACCAATGCAAATGCAATGCAAAGAAACACACAAATGTAGTCAAAACCAAATATCATGAGTTCGAGTCAAGTTCTCTAACTCCCCAGCAGAGTCGCCAAAAACGTCAGACAGTTCAGGGGACCTCGCTCATACTGACTCGATTTTGTTGTCACGGTTCTTAATCTTGAACCAAAAAGTCCAAATCCGGCAAATCGTTTTGAGAAAACAGATTTTTGAAAGAAGTGCCAAACATGGACTGCTTTGCCAGATACAAAGTCGCCACCTAAATATTTTATTTTTGGAAAATTTAGGAAACCCTGACTCGTGCCTAAGGCCACGTGTCCGTCATCACCAAAGTTGCCTCGGCTAGGGAACTTGGGTACGATTGGGGAAGGTCACTTCGTGAGCACCCCCGCTCGCCCGATCAAAGAACGGCCTCTACTAACCATGATATCTAATTTTGAAAACATCGTGCGTTCTTATTCTGGTTATTAGCCTAGATTTACTATGTGATGCGCACATCATTCAAGTATAGACCGAGTCGCCTGAATTGGAACAAAACATTTCATGTTTGTTTTTGAAAGATGGTTTGCTACCTGCAAGTAGGCTTAAAATACAGATTTTGCCACCCTGAGGTGGGCTTAGAAAGATGGTTTTGCCACTGTCTAGTGGGCTTAAAACGTACAGTCAATGCATTGTTCCAATCCAAATAACCCTACCTTCACCCACAGGCATCCAAGCAGGTATATCACATAAGCAGTTAGCCTCATGGTAAGCATGCTATCATGGCAGTCACTCACACGCATGCAAGGATGCTAAAGCATAAAAACTCACTGAGTACTCCAAGCCAAAACAGAAACTGATTAGAAATCCATGCATGATCCTAACTATACAGAAATGCCTAATGCAACACATGCAAAGATGCAAACTATAGCAGGCTCAGCTATTCTAAACATGGTATATGAGATGCAACAGCTATCATGTATTCAACTTTGAATTGAAATACAAATGCAGTTAGTATGATATGCCGAGCCCGGTGCGTGCAAGACAGATGAATGAATGCAAACATGCTATCATACTGTATGTTAATTGAAACATGCCCTAATCTAACCATCATAAGCAGGTAAATAAAAGGGAAGAAAAACGTGGGGTTGGAAGACATACATCACACTCACCCACACTTATTACAATTATGCCCTCGCACAGAGGGTCCGAATAAATATACAGTCCCGAATAAAAGAATATTATAGTCCAAATAATACAGTCCAAAATGTGTACAAATTCCTAATTAATTTACAAATTAACTAAGAAAATAATAAACTGGCATGCAAGCCAGGGACTGCCTTGATTTTGATGAATGATGTATGTTTAGGCTGCCTTGCGCAGAAATCCACTAGAATGCCCCAATTAGCCTCTGTTTTGCAATTGTTCTTGGAGAGCGCACCAAGCCTTGGAAGACTGCTGATTCTTGATTTTGCTACAACAGAGAGCAGGAAATGGGCATAGCAATGTATTTTCACAAATGTATGCATGCCTCGATCCTCGTGCCACCAATCACGCATCTCGATGCATGATGGCCGAGGAGTCGAATTGCACAACTCAATATGGAATGAATGCACATGAAAACTTAACTAAAACCTAACTCCATCATGGATAATCCGGAGTGTCGGTGACTGGGGAATTGAGACACGTCCCGTCACTCGGAGTACGAAACGTACCTCGTTTCCCGTGCTCAGGCTAACTCCTATCCCAAATACGATGCAATATGCATGACATGCATGAAATGCAACTAAGATACATCCTAACATGCACAATTTTATAAAATGGCATACACGGTGCACGATGCAACATGGCATACACAATGCTCTAATATACAACCTAGCATACACAATGCTATGGAATGAAATGGCATACGCAATGCATAATGGACTTACTCTAACATGAGTGGACCTTATCCACACTCACACAAGAGACCATTAGATGAAAATGAGATACTCGAGATGCGTGCACACGTGCATGCAAATCGAGGACCGAACCTACGGTACGGAATGCCATTCTAACAAGACATGCAAAACATAAAAAATGGCATACTAGCATGCAAATTGCAGAGGCAAAATGAGATGCAAAACAGCCCCGAAACATGGTGAAATGATACTCAATGCATGGAACGAGTCCCGAACATGAAATTTGGCACATGAAATGGCCTATAGCTATGCAATGCATCCATAATTTGAAAATTAAGTATAAAGACAGAAGCAAGGAAGCCCCAAAACAAGCATTTTTACAGTTTAAAGAAAGGCCAAACAGTGAGCACAAATGGGGCTAAACTAGCATGCAAAAACAGCCCCGAAAGCAAGATATTGAAGCAACTCATAGATGCTGGCCCTAAATAGAGAAGGGGCCTTCTAAAATATTTAAGAGGGGCCAAAAATATGATGTTTTACAGTTTATAAAAAACCCCAAAAACAGATACAAGTATGCTCAAAATGCTATGCAAAATAAGGGCCAAAATGGAGATAAAGAAGCAACTGATACATTCTGGTCCCAAACAGGTAAGGGTACTTCAACAATGTTGAAGAGGGGCCCAAAATATAACTTTTTACAGTTAATGGCCGAGCCCAAAACAGTGTACAACTATGCCCAAAATACAATGCAAGATATGGCCTAAAAGAGAGGCTACAACACAAAGTATACAAATGATGCTCCAAAAAATAATAGACCCTTAATGAAACATGGATAGGAGGTCAAAAAAAGGCCATTTTCAGTTCGGACCAAGGTCCAAAAACAGAAGCACAGAGGGCTAATGAATCATGCAAAAATGGGGCCAAAAGATGGATACAATGGCAAGTGATATATGGAGGCTCCAAACAGTGATGAGCCCTTCAAAAATGTTGAATAAGGGCTCAAAATAAGCTACTTCACAGTTTACAACATACCTCAAAATAGTTTACATATAGGCCAAAAACAACATGCAAGGAAATGGCATATAAGAGGGATAATGAAGTAAGTGCCAAATGGGGGCCTCAAACAGTAAGAGGCCCTTAATGAAAGATGAAATAGAGCTCAAAAAATGCCACTTTCAGTTATGGTCGGAGCTCAAAAGTATAAGCAAGAAGGGCTAAGAAATAATGCAAAAAATGAGCTCAAAAGAGAGAGAAAGCAACTCACCCTTGTAGACCAACTCTTTGACAACCTTTGGGCCAAAAAATGCTGCCTCCTAAGCCCTGAGAAGACCTTCCAAGCTACTG
The DNA here is from genome assembly GCA_025200525.1 of Camellia lanceoleosa. Taxonomy (NCBI): domain Eukaryota; kingdom Viridiplantae; phylum Streptophyta; class Magnoliopsida; order Ericales; family Theaceae; genus Camellia; species Camellia lanceoleosa. The sequence continues at coordinate 26,972,822 of CM045772.1, read as the reverse complement.
GAATGGAGTGGTGGTGTAATGCTAGGTGATGGTGTAGAAATGAGGTACGATTTAGGAGGTTTGAAGGGTTGAAATGAGAGAGATAGAGGAAGGGTGTAATGCAACCTTGAAGCCAATTTTTTCAACCCTAAAACCAGACCTGGGGTGCTGGTTATATAGGCCAAAGAGGGGGAAAAAAGGGAGGGAAATCACTCCAAGTTTCCCTCCAAAAATTGCCCCCCCGGATACAGAATCTAGGGGGGAATAAAATGCATTTCTGTGATATGCCAGGTGTAAGGAAGCTGGGCGGCTGGTTATTGAGGTTGCAAGTGGCCGGCCGGCCCTCCCCATGGCCGGCCGGCCAAGGGTCAAAAGGGTCAATGAAAATTAATGGCCGGCCACCACAGATTGGTGGCCTCCCATGTGTTCTCAACACAACCCTGTGGTCAAAAATTGGCAACTGTGAACCAGGAGAGAGAACAACCCACTTTTCAAAGGGGTTCAAAAGGTTCAAAAGTAATTACTGGCCGGCCACCAAATATTGGTGGCCTTCCAGATGTGTACATCACAAACATGGGGGTTAGGGTTGAGGGAAGTGGCCCTAGGGTGGTCAACATTGGCTTTGAAGTGAGAAAAAACGGGCGTCGGAGGGCGATGATGGAATATAACTGGTTACTGGAACAATTACTAGCCTCCCACCCTTCTACGACCTTCCTGGTGATGAAACAGAGGTCCCTACCAAAAATGAACGAAAACCGATGCAAAATGAAGATTCGGGGGCCGAAACGCACAGTCCGAGGCCCCAAAAACTGACTGTTAGGCACCGGGAGTGGTGTTCGACCACGAAATTGGTCTCTCGGACCTCAGTGTCCCTTAAAAGGGAGTAAATAAGATGCATGCCAAAAACCGGAGCAAACGGAGGTGGTTAGGCGGTCCCGAACCGAGGCACTCGGCCTAACGGCTCCGAAAAGGCCAAAATGGCCTACGCCCATGAAATGTTGCCCGCGGCCACCGAGAGATGATCTACTAGACCTCTCCCTCCCTCTGGGAAAAGAAACAGAGAAAATCGAGTCTGGTTCGCAAACCGAGGCCAAGTGTATAAAGCGTTCGAAAGTCCAGAGGCAAAGCTCACGACCGAGACTCTGAGACTTCTGAACGAGCACAATATGCAACATCACCGAGCGCTCAATTGGTGACATCTGAGTCTTAAGGTCGGTCAAAAATGGAGTGTCTACACATTGCATCTCAATATTGGTGGGTTTATTGTATTATTTTGAAGGCATTACAACTTGGTATCAGAGCGTACCGGGTTCGAATACTTCGGGTACGTGGGAAGTGATTAGTATCCCAATGGGTTTGTCTCGCTTGATTAGAGACTTAGATGTAATGTTGTATGCTTATGTGATAACATGTATATCTGACTACTTGGGTATGGGATTTAGTTTCTGGATGTTGATTGGATCCTTGGGTTTCTGTGGGTTTCTGTGAGTCTTGTTGGAAAGGCACTTGATCAATGCTGTTTTTAACCAGAACTCTAGTAACGCCTCGGGACTATCATTATCTAGAAATGAAATTCGTAAGTGCTTATGTGTTTATGTGCTTACGTGGAATGAATTACAGTTGTCCATCGTGTTAGGACGCTAGTGAAATAATTTCGGCACCGTTGTTGTTGTGCTAATACCTTTGTTGCTTTTACTAGGATGCCTAGACAAGGGAGTTTTGATTCCCTCCCTCCACACGGGAGGAGTTGCGGAAACAGTTTGGGAAGTTACGCCAGGGTACTACACCTTTGGTGTAGTTTGAAGCATGGTTCGCGAATCTATCAAGGTTTGCCCCGGAATTGGTGGAGACGGAGGAATTACGTTGTTCAGAGTTTGAGAGTAGGCTGTGTGATAGCATCCGGGAAAGAATCGCTGGGTCTTGGCATAGGAGTTATATTGTGCTTGTTGAGGCGGCTGCTCATGTTGAGGCAGCGGTGCTAGCTATGGGACAAAATAGGGAAGAGCCCACGGTGATGGGTGTTGGCCGGGTTAGGAAGGAGGCCATTATGAGACTCTACGGCTTATAGGTACTCTAGGCCCAGTAAGAGGTGGAGGCGAAAGTATACTCAGTCCCAGGTTAAGTCCTTTTCTTCGTCTAGGGTTTCAGACTCTTTTGTTGAGAGGTCCAGAGAGGTTCAAGCATCGGACCAACCTCAAAATAGGGAGTCTGTTAGTTGTTTCAAATGTGGTCAGTTAGGCCACAAGGTTTCGGTGTGCCCACAGAGGAGGAGGGTAGGATTGGCAGTCCGACCAGTAGTTGCACCACATGAATCTCTTAGCCAGCCAAGTTTTGGGCCGATCAAATGCTCAGTGGGGAAGTAGTTGTTGGGGTCTCCATCAGCTCAGGCTTTGAACCAGTCTCGTGCTAGGGAGCCGCTTACTTGTTGGGTGTGTAATCAATCGAGTCATTTCAGCCGTTTCTGTACTCAGGCAGGAACTTCTTTGGGGGTTTTACAATCTAGTCGGGTCCAGCCTTATTCAACTGGGCAGGGGCAGTACCATTTTGGGGGACAGTCAGGCCAGATTTCGAGGGCCTCGGGTGAGTCGAGTTCCCAAGTCCTAGTTGGGGAAATTAGTAGTTGTTCCAGGTGTGGTCAGATGGGGCACATCAGTAGTTCTTGTCCGTGGCTAGTAAGCTCATAGAATATCTTGGGTCTGAAGATGACTAACTTTTGCGGTCCAGCGAGGGACGGTAGTTGTGGTAATGCCGATGGGGTGGTTTTGTTTTGACTTATCCGTTTTGTAATCGGTGAATTATCACTTTGTAAGCATTGGGTTCTGTTGTGTAACCAATGTGTTTTGGAAATGTTGGAACGTCAAGGTTGTTTGCTTATATATATATATATATATATGTTTATATGGTTATGTGTGCCAATACTTATCTATTTTCTTGTAGTGGGCAAATTAGAACATGTAGTGACTCTAAAAGTTCTATTGATGTAATAGGTTGTTATGAGACCATAAAATTTTTGGCAGTAATGCATTTATATGTGTGTGATTTGGTTTGGGAAAAATGAGGGCTGAAGAACCATGTGTTCAAATTTGAAAGAATTATTGAGGGATGCGTATCCCAATTAAGACTATTATGGGGCTAGAATAGTTATATTTTCCGGGTGTGCGAAAATCCATGGGTACTACCCATTTGATCTTATATATATGGTAGAGATTTAGGTCTTTTGTCAGGAGAACTCCTCGAGTGGATGTGAAGTGTGTGATTAGTACTAGGTGTGGTATGTAATTAATATGGTATTATACGAGGGCATAGCTCATAATCTTGTTAGGATTAGACTTGTACCTTCGTGGGAGGTAACGTTGTCGAATTGGCATTTGTACTGGTTGGTTGTTTCGATTGAGAGAGTGTTAGCCCTTATATGAGAGTGTGGTTGTTGGCATCGGGGAGTGGTGTGTTGTAAGCAGCCGGTGCTATATCTCCGGTAGTAGTATATGGGTGTTTCCTAAGTTTTCGGGCTCCTTTATTATGAATCGAATGCTATAGGTTTATACCTTAATACCGGGTAGGTCAGGTGATGCTGACGGTGGGATCGGTTGGGTGTATAACCCGTGGTTTGGGTGTGACTCGTGAGTCGAGTCACTGTGGTAAGGTCTTTGCGAAGAAAGGTTCGGGTTGATAATGAAAAGGTTGAGGACTTTTACTCCTCTGGAAATTTAGAATGGTGCTTCTTTGAAAGCCTAGTCGGCGACATGCGATAGTGTCGGGGTTGGTTCATGGTGGTTGTCTAGCGGTAGTTTTGACTAGTGGTTTAGCACGGAGGCCGGGCCTCTTGATGGTACTCTCGGGATGAGTGACAAGTAAGATGTGGAGTAACGAGTGGACCCTATGGGTTGTTGAGGGATTCGGTGTGGGAGTAAGATGGCTTGCAAAATAAGGAGGTTTTGCCTAGTACGGGTGAATGTGTTAGATGTGTTGGTTTCCAGAGTTGTGTGGTGTTGGCAAGGTTATGTGAGAATGTTCGAGGGAATGTGAGATATGTATCTCGGGTTAGTGGAAATGGTACCTGTATGTTGGTTCGTGTTTTGGGCCTTGCTAGTTAGTGAGTCCGTGGTGACCCCATCGGTTGTATAGGGGTAGTGTTCATATTATGATTGGTTATCAATTGTTGGGTTTGGGTTATGAGTGGATGCTGGCAGTATTCTTTGAAGGAAGAACAGTTCGTGTTCTAGAGTAATGAGTATAGCGTTGGTCAAAGTGGTCCTTCGTGTTTGGGTTGTTGTGATTGAGGCTGACCATGTCGGTCTTCAGTCAAGGAAGTGAGTAGGCTTGCTAGATAGCCATGGCAGCGGATGGTGATTCCCTTAGACGCAGTGTTGATGAGGTTCAATTTTAGGAGATCCGGTGAGATTCCAAAATTTGTGGTTTGTGTAGGGAACTCCGTGTTTGGGGTTAGTGGTTTGAGTGGCACATTAGTGTATGGATTACTGACTGTAGAGTTTATTGAGTTGATTAGTCAGCTTGTCGGTATCGGGTTTTGGGTTGGCATTGGTCACCTTGAGATTAGTCTCGTTTGTTGTAGACTTTGTATATTGATTAGGGAAAACTGAAACTAATCGAACATGTTTTGTCGTTGAATCTGACGGTTGGAATAAGACATCTTATATGTGTATTGATTGATCATTGTGAATGATTGGCTTTTTATACATTATGTATGTATGATATTTGGTTTGATATTGATACAGCACTAAAATGTGTATCATTTGTGTATTGAAGGGAGGTATTGTTGAGAGGAGATGTGCTCTCATTTGGCTGTTGGCCAGGTCCTGAGCCGTATTTATTTTTATTTTTTTAGTAAAGGGAGGCGGAATGAAATTGCAAAACCATGAATTTCTTATGCCTTATGTGCTGTTAGTACTGTTGTCGTTTCTATTAACTATCATTATAGAAATGTTATATTCTGTGTCAGTTGTGGCATCACTGTGTGAGTGATGGTTATGGATAGTGCTGTTTTGCAAAGAAATGGAAAACAAAATTTTCCCAGTGTTTGGGCCATCTAAGGACGCTGTTGAAAAGTTGATTTAATTCAAGGATTTTAAAGAATCCCAGATTAATCTTTTTGGCAAATAAACTGTGGATGACTCTGCGTTTTGGGTAACACCGTGTTTGTGAAAAATGTTTACAAAGCTTTTGAGTTTTCGTATGGAAAATGCAAGATTTATTCCGGAACGTTAACGTTGAAAATTTAAACATCTTTGAGAAATGTCTCTTGAACAAGAAAATGTTTTCTTATTATCTACTCTAAAGATTTGCTTTGGTCGTGTTGTTGAGTAGTGACTTAGCTTGAAGCACTAGTCGGTTGTTGGTGAATTGTTTCGAGAAAGTTTGATTTTTTTGTGACGGTCACGTCTAGAATGTCGTCGTTTGGAACGTGTTCCCTTGGTTAGTCTCTTCCTTGGTAAGAGTGGATTGAAGGTTTGTAGTGAGAGTAGTTTCTTTCCTAGTACTCGAGTGTTGGTGTTGTGTGATTTGTTGGCCTTGTGTTTTGGCGTATCTTTAATTTCGGGGACGAAATTCTTTAAGGAGGGGAGGTTATAGCGATCCCGATTGTCTCTTTACTGTTCAGTTGTATTCCAGACTCGGTTCCGTAAAGTTGGTGGTTGTATCTATCTTGTTGTCGTCCTTTAAATCCATACGTTTGAGTTTTAGGATGTGTTGGGCTTGTTTCGAGCAGGTGGATTGAGCCTTGGTCTAAAATCTTGTTGCTAGGTTTTTGGTCTTTCCGCTCGAGCGGGTCTTGGAGTGCTCGAGTGGAGATTTCACACTCCCAGTATTTTGGTGCCCTGCAAAACTTCTGCAGGTGTGTTATTCACGCGCGAGCGGGTTTCTTGCGCTCGAACGGGTAGCGCTCGAGCGGGATTGTTGGTGCTCGAGCGGACAATGCATTTTTGGTGTAGGTTCTAAGAGAGGGAAAATTGCGCCCAAGCGGACTGGTTTTTCACGCTCGAGCAGATGAACTTTATTCTTGTGTCTTGACGCTTGAGCGGACCTTCTTGAGCTCGAGCGTATCTAGTTTTTTGTTCTCGACGCTCGAGCGTTGTGTTTTCCGCTCGAGTGGACCTGTCGTATATCAGAGGGCAGCTGGGCATTTTTGAATCATTTTCTACACTCTCTCTCTCTCTCTCTTACTTTTCAAAAGTTATTTTGAGAGCCTCTCTCTCTAGAAGCTCCCTTCTCTCTAGGGTTTGATCTAGTTAGAGTGCTTTCCTTTCCTTTGGCCTTTGTAAAAGTGATGTTGATCGTCGAGCGCTTCGTTTTAATCTGAAAAAGTTAGGATTTGGAGCACGTTGGGTTTTAGTCTCCATCTCCGTTTGAGCTCTAACTTCGAGGTAGGGATATCCTACTCCTCTTTATGAGCTTTGTCGTTAAATCTTAGTATTTTGATATGTTGGGGGTTGTTGGGTAATTTTGAGAAAGTTTGGGCCTTTGTGTAATTTTACAAAAGTTGGGGTTTTAAATATATAAAACCTATATGCATGTTTGGCATGGAGAAATGGAATAAATGTTGAAACATTGATGAAAATGAAACCTTAGGGTTGTAATGTTAATTATGGAAAATGCCCTAATTACATTGATTAATTAATTTGTATCATTAATTGTGAGAAATGAGAAATTGAAATGAGAAAGTCGAGATTGGGAATGTATGGGATTAAAGGGTGTAGTTGAATAATTTATCGCTCACCAAGTTAAAATGTTAACTATTATATCCGTTGGATGTATTTACTTTCTGTTTAGAAATAATTGCTTTGGACTACAGGTGGAATGTAGTTTTGGTTGTTGTAGACAATGTATGATGATTAGGCAAACTAAAACTAATCAATTGGATGTGTCATAGAGTATGACGGTTAAAAGAATACATTAACTTTATGTATTGATTGATTATGTATACTACCGATGTGTATATATACATGTTGTTTTGTGCAGTCGATTTATTGGAAGAAATGGGCTGGACCTCTAAACCAAACGGTTTATTGGAAGAAAGGGGCTGGACCTCTAAACCAAACGGTTTATTAGAAGAAAGGGGCTGGACCTCTAAACCGGAAATTGATACAGCTCATATGCTTATCTTTTGAAGTGCTGATATAGCTCATATGCTTATCTTTTGAAGTGTTGATATAGCTCATATGTTTATCTTTGAAGTGTTGATGCAGCCTGTGTGCTTATCTATTGAAGTATTGATATAGCTAGTATGCTTATCTATTGTGAAGTGGAAAAATGTTAAAGATGAGTTGTTGTCTCATATAAGTTGTTTGGCTGGGTTCTGAACTATGGTATGAATTGAGAATTGGATAAGAAACGGAAAGTGAAATGTAACTTGGACATGATTGTCATGAAACTGTAACATGGTATAAGTGGGAATATAAGTGTGGACCATCTGTTGAATGCTATTATTTTAGTCATTGTTTATAATTGGTTTAGTGTATTTCTACTAGGCTGTGGCTCACCCTATATGGGAACATCATTTCAGGTACAGGTAGCATGCCACCTCCAAGGACATAGCTTGGGAGGTTAGAGACGGACAGACTTTTTTGCTGTCTATTTTATTTTGATGTATTACATGTAATTCAGGCCAAGGGCTTAATATGTATTTGAGTTAGCACTCTATTTTCTTGTAACCAAGTGTTGACTTGGAAAGCTGTAAGCTCATAGGGCATTTGCTTGGTTGTTAACATGTGATACTGTTGTAAGAACTACTCTGATGAATAGAAGAATGTGGGTCTTTTGTATATCAATGCATCTCAATATTGATGGGTTTATTGTATTATTTTGAGGGCGTTACAAGTGCGGTACAAGATTGTGATGGGAACAAAGCGCCAGGCCCAGATGGATTTAATCTGATGTGCATTCAACAGTGTTGGTCTATATTGAAAGTGGAGTTTTTACAGTTGGTGACTGAATTTTACCAAAATGGTAAGCTTTTTAGAGGGGTCAATAGTTCTTTCGTTACTCTGATTCCGAAGAAGGATAATCCAGTAGGTTTGGGGGATTATAGACCTATAAGTTTAGTGAGCTCTGTCTATAAAATTGTAGTAAAGGTGCTTTCCAGAAGACTTAAGAGAGTTTTGCCATCTGTGATTAGTGAGGTACAGTCTGCTTTTGTGAGTGGAAGGTACATTTTAGATGGTGTGTTAATAGCCAATGAAGTTGTAGATGCATGGAAAAGATCAAGAAAGAAAGGTGTTATTTTAAAATTAGACTTCGAAAGAGCTTATGACTCAATTAATTGGGAATTTCTGTGGACGATGTTGATCAATTTTGGTTTTGGTGAGAAATGGATAAGGTGGGTGAGGACTTGTGTTTCTACAACCAGGGTGTCTGTTTTGGTTAATAGCTCACCCACAGACGAATTTCAGCCATAGAAGGGGCTTCGGCAGGGTGATCCCCTTTCACCATTTCTGTTCATAATTGCACCAAATTAAGCTCTCAATCTATTATTAGTAAGGGCAGTGGAGAAGGGATTGTTTAGAGGAGCCTCAGTAGGTGGTAATGATTTGCGTATTTCACATCTTCAATTTGCAGATGACACCATAATATTTTGTGAATGTGATATGGAGGAGGTGGTAAATATTAAAAGGGTGTTGAGGTGTTTTGAAGTGATGTCTGGTTTGAAAATTAATTATCACAAGAGTGTAGTGTGCGGTGTGGGTTTTCAAGTGGAGGAGATTTTGGGTTTGGCTCAAAGACTGAATTGTATCTCTAAGAAATTACCTTTCAACTTTTTAGGTATGCCTCTAGGGGCCAATCCTAAGAGGAAGAGCACTTGGAGTCCAATAGTGGATAAGGTGAGTAAGAAGTTGTCTGCTTGGAAAAGAAAGCTACTATCTTTTGTCATGCTTGACCTTGATTAAATCTGTTCTCTCCAATTTACCTATCTACTTTCTCTCCATTTTTAAAATGCCCAAGGGGATTGTTAAGGCTTTGGTCAAAATTCAGTCAAATTTTCTGTGGGATGGATCTAATGCAAAGAGGAGTGTTCATTTGGTAAATTGGGGTGAGGTTACAAAAAGCAAAAATCAAGGGGGTTTGGGAGTGAGAGATTTGGGTGAGGTGAATGAGTGTACGTTGCTAAAATGGTGGTGGAGATATGCTGCAGAGGATAAAGCTTTGTGGAAATCGGTGGTGTGTTCAAGATATGGTAGGATGGGAGGGGGTTGGGTGCCGTCTATGGAAAGCAGAGAGGGGGTGTCAGCTGTGTAGAAGGATATAGTGCAGCTCAATTCAACAAACCAGCTGCTGGGTGAATTCTATGAACAGAATCTAAAGTTGTCAGTGGGTAATGGGAAGAGGATTCAGTTTTGGTTAGATGCTTGGCTCAATGGTAGGAGTTTGAAGGAGGATTACCCCAGATTGTATAGTTTATCCACTGAGAAGGAAGAGTCCTTATTGTAAATGAGTGCTAAGAAGAGCCTTGGGGTGTGGCAATTCCAATTTAGAAGGAGCTTGCTGGCTTGGGAGGAAGAGGAAGTGAAGAGGTCATTCGATTTCTAGAATCATCTCCTCAGACTTAAGGAGGAAATTAAAGACTCTTGCTCTGGCTTGCGCCTAATTCAGGGAAGTTTTCAATATCCTTAGTACGGTCGGTGTGGGTCAGTTAAAAACCAGTCTGAAGGTGCCGCCTAGGGTGTGGGCAAGTATGGCACCTCCAAAGATGCGCTTTTTCTGGGTTGGCTTGGAGAGGAAGAGTGAAGACTTCTTCTTTCCTCCGTAGGATTGGGGCCTTATCTCGCCAATGTAGTGTCCCAAAGGCGTGTTCTCACAGAGAGGAGGAGTCTTTGAAGCATGTGTCATTGTTCTATCCATGGTTTGAAATGTCAAAGAATGGTGGGTGGTGGGATCACTTGGGTAATTCCAGCACATGAGAGAGTTTGCTAAAGTGGTGGTCTCGAGGGTAAAGGGAAGTCTTGGATCTTTAGAGCTTGGTGCTATTCCTTCTTTAGTGTTGTGGTCGGTTTGGCAATTAAGAAACGAGTGTTTGTTTAAAGGTGCCGCTCTGCATTTTGGAGGTTTATGCGAGAGAATGAAAGTTCAAGTAGAAATGTGGGTAAAATGGGTTTTCAAGGTAGATTATTCACCACGATCTAGTATCCAATTTACACCGCATCGATTGCATGATTGAAGTCTTCATAGCGAAGCAAGGGAGTTGTTCTGCTCGCACTGCATCGATTGCATGATTGAAGTCTCCACCAGCAAGAAAGGGAGTTCTTTGTTCTGCACTGCATGGGGTGTGTGCCGATGGGTGTGTGTGCTACGCCCGTCTGCTTCATGCTTTGAAACAGGGGAGTTAGTTTAGCATTGTGGGGATTCTGTGTCTGCTTCTCTAGTCAAGTCTGCTAATTTGCTGCTGGCGTGTGTGTCTGGTTTGCTCATGCTAAACTGAATCAGAGGAGTTGAAAAATCTGAATATGTTGGTCTATGCTATTATGCTGTGAATACACTTTCTCCTGCTGGATGCTAATCTGAATCAAGGAAGTCAGTTCCTGGTCCAAGATCAATTGTTGTGTGTGGCCAGGTATGAATCAAGGTAGTCTGTCACCGCATGTTATGCAATCTACTATCGTTGCTTTTCTGCTTTTGGTTTGTTGCTAGCAGATCTGCTCGCTTCTATGCTTATGCTTGTGTGAAGTCAGAGAGGGTTGGATGAAGGTGAATCGGGTTCCCAAATGGTTGGTAGTTAGTGCAGCTATGTTCTTTGCTTTCTTCTTTTCTTTTCTCTTTTATTTCCTTTATTGGTTTCTCACCAATTTAGGGCCTTCTGCTATCTGCTCTTTCCTCTTTGTTGATGTAAGTTTTGTATGTTATACTTTCTTCATCAATAAAGTTTTCTTTTGTTGATCAAAAAAACAAAAAAAAATACAAGATCATTTTTTTATCAATAAAAAAAGAATTTTATTGATGAAAATCCAAGTATATACATCCAAGATCACTTCAACATGTAGTACGCTGACTAAGTTTTTGAGTTACACTACAACATATATATATATATATATATATTTTGGTTGAATTCCTATCAACTAGCTCTTGGCATGTGTTAGCACATGTTTGGGTGACTTTCTTGTGTCATCCTAGTTTTTATCTTTATTGATGTAAGATGTAAGGTTTTCTCCTTAGTTTTTATTCAATAAAGTTCATTTTTACTGATCAAAAATATATATATATATATATATATTTTTTTTTTTTCCTCAAAAGTGAAAATTTTGTTATGAAAAATATTTAGGGACCAATTACTGTCGTTGCGAGAATAATCGCTAAAAGATCACCTCGAAAAGTACAAAGATGATTTTTAGAGACAATTTTGAAAATGTCACTAATAAATTCACTTTTATAGACAAAATAATTTAGTCCTAAAAAAGTTTATTTTTGAGACAAATTTTGGTGTCAAAAAGATAATAATTTATCACTAAATGTCTAATTTCGTTGTAAAAATATAATAATAACACTTTTAGCAATAAAAATATTTTGTCCCTAAAATGTAATTTTATCCTTAAATTTTTATTTCTAAATTCTTAATTTGTTATAGTGTTACCTCGTTTGTGAGCTAGTGGCCTTTTAACTGTGGCCCTATTTGGTAGGGCTTATTTCCAGCTTATTTCAGCTTTTAGTTTAATTTTAGTTATTTTGATATGTTTGGTTCAGCTTAACAATGCAGCTTATAATTTTTTGTAAGTCAAAAATCAACTTATTCTTTGAGTGGGGGAGGTGAAGCTTAATTTATAAGTCAAAAATCAGTTTATTTTCACATCTATAAGTTATAAGCTGTTATACTATAGGTTATAATGACTTTCCCACAGCTCTACCAAACGGAGCCAGTGTCTATGTCCCAAGTTTTGTTGTATATCTTTTTTGCTTTTTTTTCTGTCTTTATGTTTTTGTAAGTAGTAAACAGTCTTCTTTAGTATTACCAATTTGTCTTCTTATAATTAGTATTACCTCAGTAGCTGGAAATCTATACTAATACTAAAGAAGTCACACTTGTTGGTTTTAGATTTTTCAAGGTTGAATCAAATTTTAAGGCAATAGAGTTTGAACAGAATTACCCCCTATGACCATTCTGAGAGAAATTCAGTGCTCATTTTCAGTGCTTTCCCAAATGAGCACAATTTGTGCCCCTAATTCTGCTGCCCCTAATGTCCCTAATTTCTAATCTGGATAACTTTTTTTTTTTTTTTTTTTTTTTTGCCTTGATATGAAAATTCGGGGGATTAGGGGCCTCAAATTTCGGGGGATGTAATAAAACCCTTTCAAGAATGACCAAATTTTTTTATTATAACATGATGCATGTTTACACTCATCATCAAGAGTTTAATTATAGTAAGATCTTGGAAGTTAGAAATTAGGGTAAATTACACCAGTGTGCAGTTATGTTTGTGATATAAATCATTTTAGTTTGAAACACTAGAGGAAAACAAATCAAAGTTGGACCTACACTGCCTACTATCTTTTGACTTGGGAGGAGAAAAATGGACTAAGAAACTAAATAATAGCAATTAAGTTTACACCCTCTGAAAAAACAAAAAAAAAGCAATTAAGTTTACATTTCATGAATATTTTTTAGCAAATAATTATTATTATTTCTTTAGATTGAGTTCATTCCAAGATCAAGCAATTAAGGTTATGAGAACTCCTTATACTCGTTTCAGTTTAGCTAAATTATTCCTTGTAGCTGGTGATGTTTCTGTAATAATATATAGACATAGTGTTTAGTTTGGTTTATTTTTGGAGGGGGAGGGATTATCTTCTGCCCAATCTAGCCTAATTTATCCCGAGTAATTAGTGATATTGCTATAATAATGTATAGACACTGTGTACATATATTTTTTTAATTCAGATATCTCCTGCCCAATCTAATTCATTTAGACTTGAGTTACCTTGTATCTGGACAGTTAAGAACTAATCCCTAGAGATCTTAAAGATAACAACCGGGTAGACCTCCAATGGTCCTTTAGAATGCTTGAACTCGAGAACTTAAATCTTATTCTCAAATTTTTACCGTTTTACCAACTCTTTGGTGTTACATGGTGTCTAGTTTCATGGCTGATGTGTTAAATTGTAACAAGGGTTGAGATATGTCTAACAAGATATCAACTTAGTAAAGTCTATATAATTTCTTGGAAGTAAAGCATACTTGTGGTTTGGATTGCCCTATATTACTTTTTGCAAGAACTCTCTCTATATATATATATACTTTTGGAGCTTTGTTTTTGTGGCGGCATAGACTTTCTGTTTTTTTTCCCTCTCCCTCTTTGAACTATATTCACCCTCTTGCTATTTTTTCTGTTTCTTTTTCCATGATTAAGAGAGCCTTAGAAAACTTTTGCATTCCTAGCGAAGTTATTCGTTGGATCCTTTTTGTTTCTTCTTTAAAATAGTAGAAATAATGGCAGTGATGACTGCAGAACATGGCAGACTCTCGGAGATAATCATTGTTCAAGAAAATTGGAACCAAGATTGGACAAGCTTCAGTAAGACGCGCTGGACTAAAAATAGAACAAATGCAGATTATAATGTCAATTAATGAAATAAACTTTTAGCCACCTACAATTTTATGGCAGACCTATATATTAAAGGGGAACTCACTCAAAAGTGGGACATGAAAAAAAAATACACAAAAATAGAGGGCTACAGAGTTTGAGTTGTACCTCATCACAAGATGAATTGCACCTACCATGTTTGTGTAAATTTTCTTTGTTCTGTCCCACTGTTGAGTGATTTTCTCTAAATTAAATTCTATTACGACAAGAAAATGAAACATAAACCAGAATAGGCATGCAATATCATATCGAAGTTTATAACAGTACATATCAATTACAAACTTTCTATTTGTATAAATGTTTCAAATGCAACATACATTGATATGTTCCTACAAGAAAGAGTGCCTTACTGTATTGAGAATTATCTGCGGAGCAGCAAATTTATCCACTGAACTCCGAGGCATCGAGATGAATTCACTCTCAATATATATATATGCTTCAAGAACCAGTGCTGCCTTTATTTGGTTGCCTTTCATCGTTCTGCGAATGAAGATGAAAATTTTTGGAAGTAGTGCTCACGCCCACTTGCGAGCTAATTGGATGAAGAGATGGCATGAGGGGATTTGGTAGAAAATGGTTGATTTGCCTTGTGTCATTCTCAGTTGGAGCAGAAATATATGGATGGTATGGAGGGAAATTTGATGGTGGAGAGAGAAATGAAGATGGAAGCGAAGCCAAATGACCGTTACTATTAGATCCTTCGGTTTGGGATGCAAATCCATGGCTTCCAAATTGAGACAAAGACAAATTTGAAGGCTCCCAATGATAGTAGTTGTTGTATGGCATTGTATTGCTTAGCAAGTTCGAAAAAGAAGAATGACTAGCTATTGGGAAGAAGTCATGGGCCGAAACTTGTGGATTGTAATTACCACCGTTCCCGTCTTGACTTTCTTCTTCGTTTGTTCTCATCCATTTGATTTTCTCACCAATTGTCTCTCTTTCAACTCCCTTAAGCTTTGCTCCCATGGTTGCATCTGATCCCCAATCTTTTGATTTTCCCGTCATTTGTTCATTCCCAACATTGTAATTGATCTTATTCCCATCCTTGAAGTACGCTGAATTTGCATTGAAGAAAGGAGAGAAAGAAGATTGAAGGGTACTCAAGTCATGAGAAACTAGGGTTGTTGTCGGTTGATGGAATGTGAAATTTCCCGGGGGCATTTGAAGTGGTGGAAGCTTGTCAATGTCATGTTTTGTGGCATCTAACAACCAATCTACAACCTTGCTAGGCTGAGTAAGACCAAGTTTGTCTTGAAGATCATATAATTGAATTGCAGTGGGAACCGAAAGCCTAATTCGCCGATCTCTTAATCCCCTTATGGTGTAAACCTTGCTATGCCTATCTTTTCCTCCAAAGGAACGTGACACGCGTACAATTCTTGGATTTTTGAATGCTGGCCACTGTCTTGAACTGGATGGTGCCTTAGTACTGAGTTTGATGTTGCTGGTATTGTTATTTTCACCTTCTCCCTTTGCTTGAAAATCTTTTTCTCTTGAACTTGTTATCATCTTTTCTTGTCATTGAGCTGCAAGGAAACAACTTAACCTAGAAAATTTTCAATCAGTCAATAGATACATAATCTTTGATATCTATCTCTGGAATTGCAACAATCTGTTTTGTAATTCTTGGAAAGATTTCTGCAATAAAAAAATTCAAAATAAAATCTACACAAATATTTTCTAACTCAATCATAGCAGCATATGATGGTTTCTTAACTTAGGTAGGTTTTCGCTTAAATTCATTATTTTTTTCAAATGTTTACCATGCAAATAACTGATCAAAAGAGATGAGAATTCAGTCAAGTTTTCAAGGGGAATTGTGTGCGACTTATTGAATCCAAAGTAACAATTGTTGTTCAGGAATTTTGTGTAAAGAAGCTGAAGAAACAATTAGGTCAATTTTATGGCTTTTGGAGCAAAACTAGTTGAAACCACACCAATTGAACATAAAAATAGTTACCAAAATAACCCAAGTTCTAGAGAAGTTGATTTTAAGAACAGATTTATTTATATATATAAAGATCATGAGAGATGAACTTACATTGGGTGGAAATTTCATGCATTTCGCAGCTCATCAATTTAATTCTTCATGGTAAAGAACATTTACAAATGAGGAGGATGAAGAAGAGGATGAACTAGCATCTATGACATCAACAAAGTCTTTAAAGTACGCTCTTAATTCCAGATGAGCTGTGTAAACAATTGGATGCCACAGTCTAGCTACTTCCTTTGCAGAGAATAAACTAATCAAAATAAGTCACAATTTCGGGAAAGAAAATATGCAAGAATCTTACCCCATATACATGTTGCAGCAGGGGGCAAAGATGTGGCATATTTTCGGCCACGTGGCACCTTTGTCAATTTGATAGGTTAGATTTACATTTTGGCAATTCAATGACATTCATATTAATAAGTAGTACATAAGTGAGGTAAGCATTCAATAATGGGACCATCCAACAGAATACAAAAGGAGAGGTTAATGCTTTGTTGACATTTTGAAATAGCTTCATCAATAAATTTGGCATAGCATGGATTGAAGAGAGCATCCCTAACCCTAGCTCAACATAAAGAAAGATTGATGTTGAACCCTTTTTTGAACAGTATCCTTTCATTTTTTCTTTCTAGTACTAAATAAACCATATTGCTTTTTATTAAATGATCTTTTTTATTTTTATTTTTGTAATTAACAAATTGCATACTATTTAGAAGCATGATTTAAATAGCGATATCAGTATAGCAATATATCAAAAATATTGACAAATATGGTATCAATGAAAAGAAAGAGATTTATAATAGACGAACCAATTATGTCGATTGAAACTGATTGTATTGATAATGAACCAGGTTGTGACTCACGATATTTAAAATCTAGTCGAAACTCAAGCACATTGAGTTGCAATTTTTAAGGGTTCATTTGCACCACATAATTTGTCCCTTTTTTTTTTTTATCAGTAAATGTTAGCTGTTAGTTGTTAGATTAACAACTATGGGAGTAAATCTCTCCACCCTTGGCTTGAGACTAAATTCCACCCTTGGCAAATGGCCTACGTGCTTGCACTCCCTTAATTCAACCTCCGAATTGAACCCATGACCTTCTTGAAACTAAATTCTAAGAAAAGTATGGTGGCTAACTAGGCTAAGCCTAGTTGGTTCATAATTTGCCTTATTAGTATTTAATGATTTAAAATAAAGAAAAAATCAAAGAGATAAGTTCCAGCATGTGGTCTGTGGTATTAGAGGAGGGACCAACATAGGTTCTTAAAAGCATGCATCCATCCACTTAGTACTTACTCAGAGAGGACCACAAGTAGGCCGCAGCAGCAGCAGCAGCAGCAGAAGTAAGATTCGCAACAGCCAATTTGGACTTTCTTATCTCAGTTAGGCCATATGATTTAACCACTTCTTCTCAACTTTCTTATACCAATCTTCTTTAGTTTGCAAGATAAAATAGTTAGCTTAATATCAAACTCTTATAGCCACTATTGAAGCCCTAAAGTGATGACCAAAGTGATTGGTTTGGTGGATGAAACGTCTATGGTCGAGTCTTATTGCTACGTTACTTTCCCTTCACTTATTTTCTCTTACTCCTTGTAAAAAAAAGACAGGAAAATTTTTTCATAAGTGAATCATGTGCAATTTGTTCCTTACTCTGAAATGTAACTCACTAAGGGTAATACTATAATTTTTAAGCCACAAGGGTAGTCTAAGACGAGTCATAAACTCAAACATTTTTTATTCGTCTTTCTTTCATTGGTGTCTATCAAGAGCTTAATCAATACCAGCAGCTTGTGGGAGTATTCCAAATTTATTCTGAAGGGTGCCTTGGGGGAGTTTCACCTTAAAAAAAAAAAAAAAAAAAAAAAAAAAAAAAAAAAAAAAAAAAAAAAAAACTTAATCTTTAACTATAATTAGTAAGAGGCTGATAAAGTCGATAACAGCTAAACTGTAGCATACTTTATTACTGACAAATAAAAAAGTTCATCACCAGTGCTCTAAAGTTGTGTTTGGTTACAGAATTTGGAAAAAAAAAAAAAAAAACACAAAATGTGAATAAAATATACTTATATTTTACTTAGTTTTACATTTTTTCACTTTCCTTTCCTTTCTTTCTAAATCTTTTTCTCAAATTCCCTAAACAAACATAGCGTTAAGTTGTTCTCTAACAAGCAGAAACCCCATAAAGTGGTTACTTACCTTAATTGTTCATACAAGAAAAGGAAAGTCTTCCACATGATGAGGACCATTGTTTCAAATTCTATAGCTTTAAATGCCTGTAACGAATGAAAAAGATGACTTTACTGGTTTAATTAAGACACTCTCAATCGAAGAAAAAGAAGATGAAAATGGTTAGCTTGTGAGCAGAAGAAAACCCCGAACATATTTTTTGCGCGCGTGTGAGAGAGAAAGAGAGAGAGAGAGAGAGTTGTTCTCTAAATTATCACTTACCTAAAAAATAATCCAATCCAAAATGAGAAATCTTTGGGGAAGGGTTGAGGCTGCGGCTGCTTGGAGTTGTACTTTGAAGCTGTGTAGTTGATTGCACAAGTAGATCCATAATGCTGTATTTATCCCTAGCATCTCTAAGAAAGAAACCCTAGGAAATAGAACCCTAAACTACAAACCCTAAAACATGCTACTTCAACATTGTGGAACAAGTCCATTTTTAGGTTTCAGGATAGACTCAAGCAGTGAAATAAAAAAAAGAAAAAAACCCACCAAGCTACCATTTCTGTTTTACTTTTGCATGAAATCACCTACTGTTTTCTCCTTTCTCTTTCCATGTGTATGCCAATCGTGCATATATATATCTACACTGACAGATATATGCCAAAGTTGTTTCCAAATCATAACTATAAGGCATATACACAAAGTAATGTGAATTAAAGAAAATCTACCCCTCCCTGCTCTCTCTGGTATCACCAATATACCCAATATTTACTTCTCTCTGTATTGTATGTATGTAAGATAAGCTAGAAAAATGGTGGCCTCAGGAGAAAGTTTGAAAAAGTTGTGATTTATTTTAGGTACATGCACTACTAATAGACTATAATAAAATGGTCCCCAAATCCCAGACAGCACTGCTGTTTGCAGTTTGCACAGAAAAATGATACTATCTCAGCAAAATGAAAATTGTTATACATGGACCAGGAACACTGCTTCTCTCCTATGTACATGTAGGACTGTTTCGCTCCTATATACATGTAGGATTCCTAGAATTTTACCTTTGATTATCTATGTGTCGAAGCAATACTCACAACAGTTAGGGGTTTTTTAGCCAATCCAAAACACAGTAAGAACAAGCTTATAGTATTGAGCAATTATGGACGTTGAGAAGTGAACTTCTTTATTCAAGATGGTTCAAGAATTAATATTTGGAAAGTGGGTTGGCTTTTTGACTTTTTGACTATTTTAACTTGGGTTAAAAAGTTTGGTTTTGAAAGGATTTTTTGGTTTTTTAACTTTTTTTGTGAGAGAAAAGTGTAATAATTATGAGTTAGATATGATGTTTTGTTTTTTGTAGCTAAACTAGTTTATTTTGTCTTTTGTGGCTAAAATAGCCAAAAAAATCTCAAATAACTCTTCCCACATGGAGGGTAAAGAAGATTGTGGAAGCCATTGAAAGTCAAAAAGAAGTGTATTTGATCAATTGTGGGCTGAAGTGTTTAACTTGAACTTGAAACTGTGGTTGAAGTTCACACTATCAGTTCATATCAAACTACACTGTCTCATTCATAAATGAGTAAGACATTCTAAGAGAAAGATCTGTAATAGATTGTGTTTGTGATGATTTGAATAATATTTTAGAGTGATGTGTGATGTATACCAAATTTGTTAGTATTTTCTCCATGTGGGTCAACTAAAAATTTGATTGGCTGCTGGTTGTTTGGGTCGACTGCTGGTTGTTTGGGTTTGGTCCCAGTGATTTAAGTTTTGAGTGTTTTTTTTTTTTTTCTCATGTCAGTTGGCTTCTGACAAACTGTTCTCTCCAAGGTAATGTTTTATTAGTATTAATATTTTTTAATTGGTTGTTGTTTGAAATTGTTAGACATACTCGTAAATCTCATCTAACAATTAGTGATTGTCTTCTTTAAAATTATGATGTACCTTCGCCACATCCCAGCAATAATATATGTGGAGGATTTTTTTTAATTTTTGGAGAACATGAAAAACATTCAGCTTGTTTGGATTTGGTTTTTAGAAAATAAATTTTAAAAAATTCTATTTTTTTATTTTTCATATTTTTTTGGGTGAATTAAACTAATGGTCCCTATAATTTGGGACTTGTGTCATTTTGGTCTCCGACTTTTCAATTGTGGCACATTTAACTCTGAATTTTGAATCTTATTCCAAATAAGGACAATTGTAGATACTATTGGATTTTTCAAGGGCAAAATCGTCAATTTAATAAAATATATATTAATTTGACAAAAACAAATGTCAAAAAATTATTTTTGAATTTTTAAAAATTATTTCTAGCTACTAAAAATAAAATTATATCAAATTGATAAATCTTTTAGACATTTATTTTTTTTTTACCAAATTAATTTTTATTATGTATTTGGATGATGATCATGTAAAATAAAATTTTAAAAAATTAATCATGTAATTTTTATTAATATTTTATCAATTTTACATAATTTTATTTTTGGTAGGTAAAAATAATTTTTAAATATTTTTTTTGACATTTTTGTCAAATTAGTTTATATTTTATCAAATTGATGATTTTGCCATTGAAATTAAGTAATGATATGTTCAATTGTCCTTATTTGGAACAAAATTCAAAATTCAAGATCAAATGCGTTACAATTGAAAAGTCAGAGATTAAAGTGACACCCCCAAACTATAGGGACTATTAGTGTAATTTGCCCTATTTGTTTGTTTGTTTTCAACGAATTATTTTAATATTTTTAATTTTTATACACACCTAACATAAATACACTTAAAAAGTATAATATTTGTAAAATACAACAAAGAATACGAAAATTCAATACATTTTTCTTATTTTTGTGTACTTATTAATTTTTTAAAATATTTTTTCACATATATTTTACTATTTAGATATATCTAAGTAAGGTGCCTCTAAAAAAGTAAAAAAATTACTTAAAATTTTAGAAATATTCACTAAAAATAAAAGAAATATGAAAAATAAAAAAACTCAATTTTCAAAAAAACTGAATTTAGAAAACTAAAACCAAACATATTGATTTATATTAAAAATAACAACATACAAAACAAGATCACAAAGGGACATATAAACCATACAACAAAAGGAAAAAAACAAATAATAAAAAAACAACAAATCTGTCCCCAAAAAAATCAGCTACAAGCCAAGGAAGATCACTGATCTTTTTAAAAATGTGATTTAGGCCAAGTTTGGGAAGACTAAATAAGTGCACTTTTTGACTTTTTTTGTATTATGTGTAAAAAAAAAATAGAGAGTAGATGTTGATTGATGTGATCCAAAAAAGATAAAAAGATGAAATAAGTACATTTTTTTTAAAAAGTAAGATCTATTTAAAAGACTGTCGTCCCCATCGACATCGTCTCCGTCACTGCTACTGTCATCGCCGTACTTCGGACACCGCCAGAAATAAGGAGACGGTATATTCAAAATGGTATGGGAGAAGGCTTGAAAAAGGAATGAACCATTGTGGATGCAGATAATTTAAAAATCAATATTGAAATCGGAGGAGAAAACTCTCAAAACCCTTATCTCAGTTATAAAAAGTTCATATCTACACTCTAAAACTGCAAATTTATAATTAGCAGTGTAAAAATGATTGCTAGAGTATTGCCGGAGTATCACCGAAGCACCATCGAAAATTTTCTACTCTCTCTCTCTGTGGAACTCAACTTTATATATGGAGGATTATAATAAGAGTTATCTAATAAGGTCTGTGATGAGAATGACCAGCTAAAGTCTACTCTTACACATATTTTGCAACTCAATGATGTTTGAAAGTAGGGGCGTGGGTCGGTTGCGGTCACAGAATTTCTAATCTGCTATCCGTCCGCCAGATTGGTAGATTGGAGAAAATCAATCCACATCTGTCCGCTAATCAAGTGGATGTGGATTGAGCGGATTAGCAGATGGATGCGAATTGATTTGGTGATTTAAAATTTTATAAATTTTCAACATAATTCAACTTGTACACTTCCTCAAAAGAAAAAAAAAAAAAGTATTGCAGTCAATAACTTAAAAAAGTATTACAATCACTACATACCTAATCCAAAGAAAGAAAATTTGAAATTTTAGAATATTACAATCACTGCATGCCTCATCCACATATTACAATCCACAAAAATTATTACAATCTATAGTTTTTAAAATATAAAAACAATTCAAACCACTAAAACCATGAACAAAGCGCAAGAAAGATTACATGCCTCTGTATTATTACATTTATGTCTATTTTTGAAAACAAAAACCAACTAGCATATATCATCTTTTTTATTTATTATTTTTAGACTTAGATTTAAAAATAAAAAAATATAGATAAATAATATATTTATTTTTTTCAATTCAAAAAATATAGGGTAAATTACAAATACAACCCCTAAGGTTTGCTTAAAATACAAATTGCCCCCTGTGGTTTGAAAAATTACAAATACCTCCCTATTAAAATTTTTTATTTAACAGAATTAATTGAAAAAGTAAAATTTTTAACTATTCACCTATACAATAATAAAATTATCTGAATTATTAATTGAAATAAAATTTTAACATTATTAAAAACTATTAATTAACTTGATGATTTATTAATAAAATGACTTATTTGTTATGAAATTAAAAATCTTAAAAGGCATAATGTAATTTCTAAAATTACAGGGGGTTATTTGTAATTTAAGAAAATCTGAGGAGGTGTGTTTGTAATTTATCCAAAAATATATTCAAATTGAAAACTCTTTTTCAACCGAATATATTAAACAGAATATTTAAACTCTTTTTCAATTGAAAACACAAACATAATATCTAAATAAATTGAAAACATAAAGTCTTACAAATTATTAGGGATGCTCGCGGTTTGGCAGTTCGATTGCAAAAAAGGAATCTCAAATCCGCCATCTATCCAAAACTAGGCAAATTGGAAAAAATCAATCAGAATCGCGCTTTCGTCATGACGCATCCGTCCAAAATGTAGCGAATTGGTTCAGTTCGGTTTGGTCGGTTTGGATAAATCGGTATATCCGCTGCTCACCCCTATCTAAAAGTGCATACGATTATGTATGCTAGTATGTAAGCGTGTGTCGATAACACGTAAGATATAAACTGGACCTATTAATTGATTTCTGACATGTTACAGAGATTGAGAGATGAAAGAAGAATGCTTAACTCACAAAATGCTTTATCCAACTTAATCATATTATATCAAGATTTTTTTTTTTAATAATTGGGTGTTCAAATCAATTTACGCACACCTCGACTAATTTAGAAATTCTGAAATTAACGATAAGACAAACTTCTAATGGTGATAAGTCATTTAGTTACCTTGATTGACTCCCACTAAGCCAAACCTCTTGAAATTATATCATATCATATCAAGATTAGAGTGCATAGCACAAATGTCATTTATTTTATTTTTTGAAATAATGTGAAATGCCGGGGCTAAAAATTTCTTCTCAAACTTAGAATAGCATAAGCATAGTCGTCAAAAACTTAGGCCTTGAGAATAGGTATTTTTAGTAATTTTTTAGTTTTTTTGTTAAAATATGATGTAAAAAAAAATTAGTATATTTGGAATGACTTTTTAATTTTTTACGAAAAGATATACAAAAAGTAGAGAGATAAAAAAATATTTGACTTTTTGACATAAGTTGTTAGATTTTTTATTTCTTTTAATGATTTTTTAACTTTTCTACTAAAATCACCACTTATCAAACGAGACCTTACTATAGCATAATGTTAAAATTCAAAGGAATGATTGTGTCTTTTCTGATACAAGAATGGGGCCTTCAATGGTGCATTTCAAATTCAATAGCTGGCTTACTTCATTGGTGGATGAGGGAGAAATTTCAGAAGTATGTTAGAATTATTTGGAGAGCCCTCTCGTTAGTCATATTGTGGTCTCTTTGGAAGCATAGGAATGATTGTGTCTTTTCTAAGGCTCAGCCCAATGTCTCTGGACTGCTTGATCTCATCAAATTTAGATCTGCCCTATGGCTCAAAGCATCAGTCAAGGACTTCCCCTTCTCAGTGGATGATATAGTCTTCAAGTGGAAGCAGATCAGGGGCCCAGTTTAATCCTCTTTCTCTGTCATTGGATGTCGGATCTCTGCTTGCTTTCGCTTTTGCTAATGTGATCTCGATGCATCACCTTCTCCAGTTGGTTAATCACATCGGGTTGTGTTACAGCAATGGTTGTTGGTATGGATCAGATATGAGATGGTTGGTTTGCTGTTGGTCTACTGATAGGTTGTTTGCTGCTTGCTGGTTTGGAGCTCTTCTATGCAGATTGGCTGTCTTCATCAACTTGTGATGTGTTGCTCTGCTGTGTTGCTCTGCTGTGTGCTATGTTCTGGGGCTGGAATGGTTATTAATATTATTGTTTTGGGTTGGGAAAGCTTCTAAAGGGAATACATCAACCTTTTGCTCACATTTTTCAAAATTCTTTATCTCCTATGAAAAGAACAGTGAAGGCATTGGGATGAGAATAAGCTTCCTAATATGGTTTGGAAAGATTAGAGAGTGTTTGGGGGGGTCCATGGTAGTTATGTGAAAGCCTTACAGTTGTGATGCTGGCATGCTGGTCCTGCGGGCTGATTTGCTTTGTTGCTGGTCTGACCTAGGAGTTATCTGTTGATTGGTTTGCTTAATGTTAGAAGCTCTACCTGTGTTGGTGATGGGTCTGCTAGAATCTGTTGAGGCTTCTGTGGTGCTTGGTTCTGTAATGCTTTATAATTTGGATGTGCCTGAAAGTAATTAACAAATTCTGCTGTTGCTGTCTAATTCAATCAGTGTATGCTATACTTCAGTTTCACAGTAGTGCCAGCAGTGGTTGTTTGGCTGGTAGGATGTTTCCAGCAGTGGTGAAGTCTACTATGTTAGCATTGGTGCTTTGCTACTTCTGCTACTTCAACACTGATGTTTTTGTTTGTATGGTGTGTGCTCTACCATCTGTTATGTTCCAACCCACTGCTGTGCTGAGGTCTGTTATGGTTTGGGTGAATTTTCTACTATAACATTACTGCTGTGAGGATGATAGATTCAGTGAGTGCTGCATTTTTGGAGTGAATCCTAGCAAGTGGTGACTACTCTAATCTGTGCAAACACACTTCATAAATGGGGACTGTTATGTATTGTGGTGTAGCCTGAAGCAGAGCTGTTTGTTTTCTTCTTAGCTGTGCTTGTCTTCTCTCTCCCTTGTTTTCTTGTTTCGTTTGTTGGTTTCTCACCAACTAGCGCTTGGAGCTTATGTTAGCTCCAAGCTCCTCTTTATTGATGTTCTGTATCTTCTTTTGATTACTTTCATCAATAAAGATTTTTCTTTGCCGATCAAAAAAAAAAAATTCAAAGCCTGCGCAATAAATTCATATATTATATTATAAAATTAAACATTAATAAGTTTAAATTTAGTTGGTACAAGTACTTAATGATTATCATTATATAGTTCAACCTTGGTGAGCGTATTTATCTTCTTTAAAATGTTTTTTTATTGAAAGAAAATAAAATAAATATATATATATATATAATATACAGACAATTGGATCAGGCAGGGTTTGAATAAATTTTTAAGCCTTGTCCCTTTAATAAGAGGACCTAAAAATTCAGCTCAATTCGACCCTATACTAAAAATAAATTCCAGGGGTACTGAATTGTGCCCACCCCTAAAGCTAACCATGCAGATACAAATTTCAAATTTACTCAAAACTAATTCGAATTTTGAGGCCCAATCTAACTAAATTTTGGACTGAAGATGGAGAAAAAGAGAAGGAAAAGGAAGAAGGGGGGGTTGGATTTAGTAAAACCATGGCTGAAATCTGCAAGCAAATTTCCTCTGGTAATTTAGGGGAATTCTATTTACATCCGAAAAAATGTTTGAGTGAACCTAATTTTTTTAGAATTATAATTTATTCTTAGTATGTCCTATTTTTTTTTTTTTTAAAAGAAACCCTTTTGAGGTACACCCAAATAAAATAAATTAAAAAATTTAAATTACTTTTGAAAGATCTTTTAAAAAATCTTTCTTTTATTCACATACACAACTAGGGAACCCGACACCAGCTAAGGCGACACCGGCAAAGGAGAAGGAGAGGGTGAATTTCGCGTTCGGATTTTCAGAACTGAACAAATTCACCTTGTTCAGCTATACATTGCTAAGCAAAGGTAATTTGTTTCCTTCTGAAAGTCCGAACAATAATAACGAAAAATAGGCTAAATATTCGTTTTATGTTTAAAAAAAAAACACAAAAATAAAAAATCATACTTTGATATGTATGTAAATACTTATCTCCTTTTTGATGGGTTGTTTCAAAAAACTATTTTGATTATTACTTTCATACATTATTTAATTTTGTTCGAACTTTTTTCTATTTACAAATAACAATATAATAAAAAATAATAATATGTTGATAATAGTGGTGAGTTTTGGTGAGGTGGATTGGAGTGAGAAAGAAAAAAAAGAGAAAATAATTAAAACTTGGAAAAGAATATGAAGAGATTTGAATAGAAAAAATATGCATAATTAATTAGGGTATACCATTACAAAAAATATATTTTATTTTAATGTTTAATATGTGTTAGTAAATTCATATTAGGTTATAATAGGAATTAAAATTTTAATTTTTAAGTTGGGCGTATTGAGAAAATTTTTATGTTCAAAAAAAATGGCCCAATAATTTAACATATATGCAAGAGTGAGAATTTGGCATGTAACCCCATTAACACCACTCGAATCACACATTTAGAGGATTACGGTTAATTATTTGTTGACACAAACCCGAATATAAGACGACTTGAAAATACGAATATTAAATGGGTCTTGTTTGGGTTGAACATGCAAGACCCGAAATGGACACATTTGACCCACGTAAATATTTGTGTCAACACGTTGACATGAGCCCACTATTAACTCGCATATAGTCCAAATACAACTTGAATTTAGTAACGATAAGATCTTAAATAATTCATTCTCATTCATTAGATTTCAACTTAAATCTCCATATAATATATATATATACCTAATTAAGTGTCTCTAAAATAATAATAAATCTGATCAAAAAAATAATAATAAATCAGCAGAAGTCAAGATTGATAGACAAGAGAGTTTTTGTATGTGTGGCAACAATATTTTTGTGCGGAAGTCAATGTAAAAGAATCACAACAATGTTGCTTTGGCTGAAGTACAGCTGCAACATTATTATTATTATTATTATTATTATTATTATTATTAGTTTGGTATTGGATGAAAACTTATTTTGCTTTTAAAAATTTATTGTATATTTAAATATTCTTTTTGGGTGAATAAATATTTAAATATTAATGAGTGACAATAGTTTAGATTGAATATATAATCAATCAAAGATGAATATTTTTAATTATTTTCATAGATATTGGCATGTATATTATCATTGTGTGTTAATATTTAAATAAGTTATTCTCATGTATGTGATGTGAAACAATTTTTTTTAAAAAAAAAAAAATACGCAGTACAATTTGCTTATAATCTGAAATATGAACTTTTGCTAATCATATTAAGCATGTCGTGTTTGAGGTAACACCGTTATAAGTAGATTAGGTCAGTGTCAATATAATTGACATGTTTGATTAAATAAGCCGTATTAGTGTTGAATTATTTTAAATATGAACCCGATATGATACGACACGAAAATGACACAACACGATATATGTTGTAGGTATGTAAAGAGTGGATGAAAAATGTAAAAAATGAATATCATATTAGTAACGGCCCAATGGATTGTCAAAATAAATTTATTTATTAAAAAAAAAGCACAAAAAAATTATACTCTCAATTATGGTTTTGAAAACTGGACCGGATCGGCCGGTTTGACAGGTTGAACCGTTGACCGGTTGGGGTTCCGGTCCAGATATACCCTCTATACTGTTCGACGCTAAAAACCGACCTATTTATAGAGAACCGGAAAAACCAATGGTTGAACCGTGAACCGAAGCCAATTTGTCGAGTAAATGAAATTGATTTTTTTTTTTTAATATTTCTTCTAACTTTTTTTTATTCTTTCTTATTTTATATATATATATATATATATAAGAATATAAAAAAATTTTAATTGGAAACTCTCTTTCAAGGGTCTCATTTTGTAAGGAATCCCATTAAGAGTTTGAAATTATTGTGAAAGTCTCTACCTATTTATAAGAAAAAAATTCTTTCAAAAAAATCCAAAAAATCCATGTTGGATTCAATCAAATGTATTGAAAGGAATATTGAAATTTTGATATCCCTTCAAAATTTTTGCTCTTGTTTCAATTAAATTATTTGAATTAAAATCATATGGAAGAAATATTGAATATTTGATTTCTTCTTCCAAAATTAAAATTAATAATATTTTAAAATATATTATTATATTTTTCAGTAAAAAAAAATATTAGGAGAAATATTTAAGATAATTTAATATTTTTACATTTTTAATTTATACTTTTATTACTTATATATTTATTTAAATATAATTTTAATATATTTATTACATCACGGTTCGATTCCGGTTCAACCGACCGGTGACGCGTCCACCCGATCTCTTTTCCGATTTTTAAAACATTGCTCTCAATATAGTTGTTTACACATTTCACAATCATTTTATATATTTTTATTATTATTTTTATAAATTTATAGAAATTATTGACAAAATTAAATACAATCATTTTCATTCCTACTACAGGTCTCGTTTCGATCATCTAAATTATTTATTTTATTGAGCTCTTTGTGTATATCATTCACATAAAAAATTATATTGATTCGATAATCGTAATCTATTCAATTTATCACATTTGTTATCCAAAAAAAATGAATGATCTATTTTTAAAAATATAATTGTCATTCATGTTTTTGGTAATAAAAATAATTAATTAAATAACTTATGATTATCGAATTAACTTAATTTTTTCATAAATCATATACGTAAAATGTCTAATAAAATAAACGATTTTAATTATTAAAATGAACTCATGGTAGATCACACCGCCTAAAAGAACACCCTCCAATTGTTGGAGACAATCCACGTTAAATGACAAATATAAATAGTTAAAGCAGATGGTAAGCATTGCGTTATATTCCAAAGAGAGGGGGGGATTCATTCAAAAATACAGATTTTTCCAAATGCATTAACTTTTTTAAAAACTAATTTTTTTAAAAAAAAAAAGAAAAAGAAAATGTCAAATGTCACCTTAATATGATTTTTATTTCCGTTGTAAATACCAAAAAACGTAAGAATTTTTCATTATAACAGTAGTATTTATTCTACTTACCATGGCTTAATTGGCATTAATAAATATTCAAATATTGTCAAAAAAAAAAAAAAAAAAAACAAGAAGAAGTAAAAAGTCTAATATGTATTCACATATATCTATACATTTTTTATATATATTTAATATATATTTTTTTACATATATGAATATTAACCAACAATAATTAGACACTAATTAACGTTTTTTATACTCCAGAATAAATAACAAAAAAAATAAATTAGTTACTTTGATCCTGTTGTTTTTACCAGTCCTTTGTTATCTCTGAAAATGCAGTTAATTATTTCTGTTACATGCATGCAGCATGCTGTTAAATGACAAAGGGCTACAATGCCCTAAGAAAAAGTAAAGGCAGCCAATGATGAAAGCAATAATGTTGAATGCCTGCTCTCTCTCTCTCTCTCTCTCTCTCTCTCTCTCTCTCTCTCTCTCTCTCTCTCTCTCTCTCTCTCTCTCAATAATACAATGGGCAATGTGTAGCTTCTGGCACCTTACACTTTTGTGTTACTTACACCTTATACTTACACTTTTTACCTCAGACTTACACTTTGTGTGTAAGTGGCACATGGTGTGCAACTTATACATTTCATTTATACCTTCCACTTACACTTACACCTTACACTTACACCTTTTGTGTGAGTGGCACATGGTGTGCAACCCACTTACACCTTTTGTGGGTTGCACACTTAAGAAGAAGCCTAATACAATACAAAAAGCAAAACTATAGCACAGTAGGTAACTCTCTCTCTCTCTCTCTCTCTATATATATATATATATGTATATATATAAATATATATATATACACGTATATTAACAGTTGTATACGCGTAATTATGCATGTGTAAATATACATAATTGAGAAATGATGAAGATAAAAAGTTAAAATTTAAAAAATTTGAACAATTTTTTCATATATAGTAACAATTTTCAAATTATTATAAACATTTTTGAATAAAAATATCCATGACATTTACCCTATCTTTAACCTTCACTTTAAAGGAGAGACATTGTACAAGTTTGGATGGAATAATTCAAAGTAACGATTTTTTTTTTTTTTTTTTTTATCAATCATATGGTGAAATTATAAATATTATGATAATTACAACATTCAGGTCTCGTTTGGAAATATACTAATTTAGTAATTTTTTAATTTTTTGATTAAAATATGAGGTAAAGAAAATTAATATGTTGAAGATGACTTTTTTGTTTTTTAAGAAAAGATATGCAAGAAAAATAAATTTTTGACTTTTTAATATAGGTTATTGACTTTTTGATTTTTTTAAACTTTTTTTGACTTTTAAACTAAAAGATTGAATTGTCAAACTTGTTTGAGATAATCTAAATAAATACACTTTTTAACTTTTTATGAAAAAATATAAAATAATAATAATAATAATAATAATAATAATAATAATAATAATATGACCTAAAAAAATAAAAAAATATACTTATATAACACCTCAAATAAGCTCACCGCTAATATATAAAAAAAATCCAACAATACATAGTACAAGCCCACAAGAAGTCCAACAATAACATTCACTGTGTGATCCACATCTACGAGAGCCTAACTCAGAACCTCAACAATCAAAATTTAATTGATTGTCACTAAACCACATCAACATCGACAATTGAAGTACAAATTCTATTTTTATATTTCAAAAAAAAAAAATTCAAGCATTAAATAATAGTAAATAAATACTCATAAAACGGGGGGAAAAAATAAAGGTCCAACTTCATGTTATACTTTCAATTTTAAAAATCCACTTTTAAGAGCATCTCTAATGGTTTGTCTTTTTTTCATTAAATTTAAATAAAAATTTTCTTTGATATCAAGTGTTCTAACAGAATTTCATCAAACTAGCAGTCGACTGGGCGAATGTCTGGCTGGTCGACCGGCCAGTATAAGTTTTTCACAAGTTGTTACCTTAAGGTGGTCATCCAAGGAGACATTCGGTAGTGAAAATCTAACGCAATGAAACGATGATTTGATAAAAGACATAGCTATCCTCGGTTTGATGAAAGATTTGAGAAATCCTAAATTTAATGATCTATTTGATGATAGTTGAAGCGACAAAAAAGTAAGTTTTTTTTAATCAAATTTAAATTTGATGATCTATTTGATGAACTATTATCGATGATTTAACAAGTTAAAATGTGATTAAAAGAAGAATAGTGGAGGTAGGTGCTATGAAATTAGGGTCCGCTTTGTTTCTTCGCTATAATATCGGAGTGAACAAACAATGATGAACAGTAACCATATATCATGTTTGTTTTGTTTATGGTGCTCTGGATTGATAGTCCATTCGGAATGTGAAAGGCTTTGGTGAGCGGATTAACAATTCAGGCCAGGAGGTGGCATTAGAAGTTAGTCCGTTCGGCTTAGGTGTTCTTTCTTGGATGTCTCAGAAATCGATTCCAAATTACCCCGCCAATCAGAAATTATTATTATCATTATTATTTTTTTTTTACTTGTTGAGTATTTTTTTTTAAACATTAATGTTTAATGTTTTTATATTTTTTGTTAAGTAAAAATAATAATTTTATTTATTTTATTATTTTATATAAAAATAATTTAACAATCCTTACAATAAAAACTATCATCAAAATAAACATAAGTTTACTAATATCCTTATTAATAATTTTCTTACTATTAATCCTCTCAATGATACCCCTAAAAACAAACGGGCTTATAGTAATAAAAGTTTAAGTAGTGTGATGCAAGATATGATTTTATTAAGAAGTCAATGTGAAAAAGTAAAGAATAGCCATGTTGCCTTTGCCTTGTGGAATGTGTTGCAAAATTGAAATTGTTGCATACGCCTTGTTTGGGAAGCCTAAAACCCAAACGTTTTAACCAAGAAATTACAAAATAATAATAATAATAATAATAATAATAATAATAATAATTTATTATCTATTTTTTTACACACTTTTTTTTTTTAAAAAAAAAACTATCAAATAGTATCATTGAAATATTGAATTCTTATTTGGCAAATGTTTTTTAGTAGTATTTTTTCCCTAGGTGCAGCTGGCAGTTAGAATTGTCTGGTGGGGATTATTGGTCGGCCTAAGTAAATTTCTATTTTTATATTTCCTCGAAATTCAAGCAATAAATATGAACTTGAAGAGGGAAAAAAGTCCAAATTCATGATGTAATTTCAAATGAGGAAGTATTCTCTTTAGTCTAAAATTTGGATTGGATGGGCTATTTGGGTTTGTGGCCCTTCACAAGTCCTGTTTCAATATCTGACGATTCATTTTGTTAGACACTTAGATATTTTATTCACAAAAAAATTAGATGAATTCGATAACTATAACTTATTTAATTTATCGTGTTTTTACTAAAAAATGAATAACAATTGTGTTTTAAAAATAAAAGCGTATAATTTTTTTATAACAAAAATAATAAATTAAACAAGTTATAGTTATCAACTCAACTTAATTTTTTATATAGATGAAATACACGAAATATTCTACAAAATAAACGATTTAAATCATCAAAATAAGGCCTGTGATGAACTCCACATACACAGACATTCACATCTTAGATTTGAGGGAAATCCTCCATTTCAAATTTCAAATTTCAAAGTCCAATCTTAACAAGTTAAGCTTGGGCAATTATGATAATGTGATTAAAATAAGAAAAGTGGTGGTAGTTGCTATGAAATTATCAGAACAAAAGTTCGGTGGTGTGTTTGAAGAACTTATTGGGACTTTTTTTATTTTTTAGCCACAAAAGACAAAATAGGCTTTTTTAGCCACAAAAAACAAAACATCACATCCAACCCATAATCATTACACTCCCCTCTCACAAAAAAAGTCAAAAAAGCCAAAAAGCCCTTCCCAAACCAAACTTTTAAGCCCAGGCTAAAATAGCCAAAAAAGCTAAAAAGCCAAAAAGCCAACCCACTTCCCAAACGGAGGCGAAGTGTGTTACAAGATATGATTTAATTAAAGCTACCTAACAATTGGAAGTTAATGTGGAATAATAAAGAATCATGTTGACTTCATGAATTTGGAAAACTCTAAAAATATAGAATTGAAATACAAAAATAATTATAAATGTGAGATAAAATATGAGACCTAGCTATGTCTCATGTCTATGATTATTTACGTGTTATAAATTTTGAATTTTTATCGAAACTCTTTGCCTTTTAGATAGGGGTGTAATTTGCGTGGGCTCAACCCGAGTAATTCGAACCTAATTCAAATTTTTTTAAGACTTAGACAAGATATTTTTAAATTTGGTACAGGCTTGTACAAAAATTTAGAAGCCTAAATTAAATTTGAACAGGCTTGGGCAAAGATATCAAATAATTTGAACAACTGGAAACCCGAATTATACATATATAGATATATAAAAATATTAAATATACATATAAATTATTAGCTATTACATGATATTAAAGTAATTTAAATTATTAAAATATATTGAATATATATTATATATACAAATAACATAAAATCTTTTTTTTTTTTTTCACTCATAAATTTTAAAGACTACTATAGCGACATCTCTCTTTATATTATATAAATTATTTGTTCTGATGGTATTAAATTTTAATAATTTAATAATGTAGCTGAAAAAAAAAAAAAAAAAAAAAAAAAAAAAAAAAAAACAACAACAACAACAATAACAACAACAAAAATCATTTACAATTTGATTAATTCAAGCAACTCGAATAATTCAGGTTTAACTTAGATTGGGCTTGAACAAATAACCTCGTAATCTGATCGAACTCACCCGAATTGAACCCCTACGTTTAGATGATGCTTGGTTTGGTTGGGCTAAAAGACGGTGAGTAGGACTGGCCCATTTAAAATACTTGATGATGTTGAAACTCTATCGGTATTCTAATAATTTGAATCGTTAAACTTTTGACATTATTATTATTATTATTTTGATTGTGTCAAATATAATACAAGGTTTAGCTTAAGATAATTCTCAACTACTATTTATTTTATATGTTTTATATATTTTTATGTTTACTTATTTTTTCATATTTTTATTTTGGGTGCCAATTTTTAAAATTGTATAACAAATATTTTGTATTTTATTTTTTAAAATGTTATATGTTATATATATATATATTATTTTTTTATTTTGTGTGCCAAATTTTAAGCGGATTATTTATTTTAAGGTGCCTCATATTAGGATTTTATAAGATAAAAGACAACAAATATTATAGTAGTAGCTAAGGTCTGTCGAAAATGGGGAAGCAATTTTCGGACGAAAATACCGTTATTTATTGAATTCTAGTGCTAACACATACACACTGCTTCAGCATTCAACATCTTTCACTTTTGAAAAATTTTAAAACTTAAAAATTTAATAACTTTTGATTTACATATCTATTTCAATAAAATTTATATTTTTAGAATGCTCTCGTCGAAATATATTAAACAAGATCCATGATGAATATGAAATTCCAAAAAAAAAATGAAAAAAATTTCACTGAGAAGTGGAGAAAGGGAAGAAAGAAAGAAAGATATGAGGCACTCAAGCTCATAATAAAACCAAATCCCTTGGTCCCAAGTAAAATTTTCAGAAATTTCTCTAAGCAATTATGAAATTTCTTTGGGTGAAAATTCAGAAAATTCTCTTAGAAAAACTACCAGACATCTGCCCCCCATACGTCAATCTTTTACACTTAAGACCATCTCTAACGTACCTATTGTTTCATAAAATTTAAATTTGATGAAAAATGTCTCTTTTGCTGCTCTTTTGCTGCTCCAATCACTTCACCAAATAAGTATCAAATCAAAGATATATTAAATCTTTCACTAAATTGAGGATGGCTAGGAACTTTCATCAATTCACTATTTGTGAAAAAATTACACTAGCTAGTCGACTGGCCAAGGTTGTTTGCCCGGTCGACTAGTATTTTGATGAAAGTTCAAAATTATTCGTTGGAGCGTGTGATATTAGATGAAGTTTTTATTCAAATTTGGTTAAAAAAAAAGATACAACATTAGAGATGCCCTAATTGATACAAAAATCTAAATTGCGCGTGCAAAAAGCGTGTGCAAAAAAGACTTAAACAACTAACTTCAAAGTACAGAGAGATCTTACCTCTTACAAATCTTCTCGTCGTCTTTCACCTAGTACATAAAAGGTAAGGGGGATTTGCTCCTAATTTTCATTTTTTAAAAAAAATCAAAGTTATATAACAAATATTATGTATTTTATTTGGGTGAAGCATCAATAAATTCCAAAATATGATCTTGTGAACTGTTTAGTCTTTCATTTTTTCTTATGAACCCAAAGGTCCTATTAAAGTGGAAATTACACAAAAGAGTAATTGCTTACATGTTTTGTTTAAATTTTTCAGGAATAAAAGTGGATTTCTCCAAATGTAAAATTACACATTTGGGCAATCCGCACTATAGAAGTTTTGGATTTTCCCTCCTTTTGAAACAAATCACACTTTATGAACAAAAATGTAATACTCTAATGTAAACTCCAATAACATAACACTCTAATAACGTAACACTCTAATATAGCACTCCAATATAAGACACTAAACAACTCATTGGTGTACTTTTTCCAAACGTAACAGCATAATTCTTAGTGTACTTTTCACAAATGTAACAATGTAACACTCAAAAAAAGTAACATACAAAAAATAAATAAATAATTAATTAATTACTTACTGTACTTTTTTTCAAACTTAACACTCTAATGTAATACAAAAAAAAAAGGAAAAATTACCGGTAAATCCCAATTGAGAGAATGTTACTCCATTTAGTCCTGTGTTTTTTCTTATAAACCATTTGGTCCTAAAGAATATTCCCTTTTGATTTGTTTTGATGAGGCTTTACCTATGTACCCTTTCAACATCAATTACATCATCTAAACATTAACTACATTAATAACATTAAATATACCAACATCATCAAAACATTACCAACAAACATCAAATATTAACAAAACATAGTCAAACACATCACTAACATCAAACATTAACAAAGCATCATCAAACATCAACAAATATCATCAAAAAAAAAATGTGCACATCATTAACATCAACAAACATCAACAACAAAATTGTGAACATCATCCACATCAACCAACATCATCAAACATTTGAACATCATCAAACATTCTAACATCATTTCCCAAAAATCAGATCCATGATGGCAAAGGTGTTGAGTCCGGAGCCGATGACAGAGTGTTGGAGTGGGAGGTAGGGTTCCGAGCGCCGACGATCTGACGAGTGGGAGGTAGGGTTCCGAGCGCCGACGATCTGATGCGTTGTCTCAGCCGTTGATTCCTCACGAACTGGCGTCGGCGTTCAGCATCTCGCCGGAGCCCTGCCGGAGCATGATGGACGTGAATCGCGCCTCTCAGAACACGCTCTGGACGATCCGAGCGCAGTTTAATGCGTTGTCCGCGTCGAATAATTTCAATTTCAAGTCGTTTAGCAAAGATAGGGCTAAGGAAGGATTGGCTATGGATGTGGGCGATCGGATCGATCGAGACGGTTGGAATCAAGGAAATTGAGGAGTATCGACAAATGGGTGTTGAAGAGGCCGACTTCGGCGTTGATTTTCGAAGAGAACGAAACGATGATCCACATCCGCCATTGATGAACAGAACCCGGTGGTGGTGGTCGCCGTGAGGAGGAAGCGGTGGTTGTCGCTGATGTTGATGATGGAACGAATGATGTTTGATGATGGAACGAATGATGTTTGTAGGGTTTGATCATGGCCATGAATTGCAATGTTTCAGGATTGGAAATGTTAAACATCAACAACTTAACACGTTTGGGCATTTAGGTAAAATCCACAGCGGACAAATCCCTAAATACCCATACTACAGTTTAGTAAGCAGCGTAAAACTAATGGGTAATGTCGTCATTAACATTACATTGGGACCATTTGGATTATAAGAAATAAAGTAGGACTAGATGGGTCAAAAGATTGGAACTTGGGATTTATTGGTACATCTCCCAAAAAAAAAATTCTTTAGTTTACTTTTTCTAAACATAACATTACAATCAATATAATCTCAAACCTAACACTCCAATATAACAAATACAATAACACTAAAAACTCCTTAGTGTACTTTTTTCCAAACGTAATATTCCCAGTTTGAAATTATACATTTACCCAAAACTTACTAATGAATATTTTTTACTTCTTTTGAAATGGTTTGAATAATCCCACATATTTTTATTTTTTTTGGAGTATTACATTGGAGTGTTACGTTTGAAAAAAGTACTTTAAGCAATTTTTTAGAGTGTTATATTGAAATGTTACATTTGGAAAAAGTATACTAAGCATTTTTTTAGAGTGTTACGTTTAGAAAAAGTACACTAAGGAGTTTTTGTGTGTATTATATTGGAGTGTTATACTGAAGAATTTTTTTGGAGTGTTATGTTGGAGAGTTACGTTTGGAAAAAAATACACTAAGGAGTTTTTTTGTATGTTACATTGTAGTGTTATACTAAGGAGCTTTTCTTGGAGTTCTTGGAGTATTACATTTGGGAAAAGTAAACTAAATTTTTTTTTTTTTATTTGTTACATTAGAGTGTTACACTAAGGATTTTTTATTTATTTATTTTTATTTTTTATTTTTTTTAAGTGTTATGTTTGAAAAAAATGCACTAAGGATTTTTTTTTGGAGTGTTATATTGGAGTATTGCGTCTAATAAAAGTATACTAAATAATTTTTTTGTGTGTTACATTTGTAACAATCCAGATTTTTAATTATTCTGTAAAATTTATACTAATATTATTTAATCACAGTTAGGAAAATATACGATTGATTTTGTATTATTATGTGTAATTTTGTAAAATAATATAATTAGTAAAAAAATTTAGGGGTTAAAGTATAAATAAATAAATAATAATAATAATAATAATAATAATAATAATGGATGTAATAGTAAAATAATTAATTAATTTCCTGTTGATATATGATAGAATGCAATTTAATTAGGGATTAATTTATTTATATAATTATATTAAAAAATTGGGTCAAAATATAATTATCTTAAATATCTATTAAAGATAAGTATAAATTCTTATAATTTATTATCAAATCCGTGGCACGATTCGCATTGGCCATGTGTATGAGTTTGGCTTGGGGCTCACGAATTAAATCCCTATAAATAGGGAGGTGATTCACCTGGAAAGGAGAAAGAAAGAAAAGGAAGAGAAAGAAAGAAAGAAAGGAAGAAAGGAAAGAAAGAAATGAAAGGAAGGAAAAAAATAATGAAAGCTAAGAGGGTATTTGATAATGGAAAGAAAAAGTAAGGTATTAAAGTTAAGATGAGTTATATTATACCTTGAGTTACCATAATATATTTTACGTATATTTTGACTTACCATATTTGTTTTATACAGGTTATGTTTTATAAATTATTATAAGTTATATTAATATTTCAATTACATGGATTATTTTCTGAACTCTATTTGTTAAAATGAAACCCATTGATATGTTTGTTTATATTTTAATGAATATTTGACTATCATCTTATAAATAATTATGTTTTGTAAGTACCACCACGGGAGTCCCATGCCTTGGGGGACTTAAATAACCATTGATTTCTGTTTGGTCACTTTGTGACCATCTGTCTGGCATGGATTCGTTGACCCTCTGATTTCTGGTACGGAGCTAGGTGCTACACTGTTGTGGGAGTCACCTCTAGAGTTCGTACGGACCACTTCTTGAATTTGTACCTCTGTAATGTTATGAATCCATTGACTCTCTGATTTCTGGTATGGAGCAAAGTGCTATGCAGAGATAAGTACTATACTATTGTGGGAGTCACCTCTATAATCTGTACAAGCCACCTTTTGAATCCGTACCTCTATTCTGACTGTCACCCCTGTAACCTCTGTTCTGTTCTGTTCGGTACCGTAGTTATGGTTATTTATTTACATAATCTCAGTTTTGCTACGTAAATAAATATTTGTTCAGTCCAAGTGATCTTAAATATTTTAGTTACATAACTATCCATGGTTATTTTGTGTCCCTTATACTCTTGGTATAATATTTCTCACTCTGCCATGTGTTTATAGCTGTTTTCCAAATTTCAGGAAACAATACAATTCAAAAATAGTTTTTGGAAAGTCTTAGATGCGGGGTTATGGAATAGACAAACACAACACTTTTATGATATTTTTATATGTAAATATCAGCCTTTTGGTCAATAAATTTTGTAATAAAAATAGAAACTCCAATGATTATTTTGGTACGCTTACTTAAATATTACTTCTGCACGTGTTTATTAAATTGTTCAAAAATTGGCCGGAGGTAACCTCAGTTACTGGCCATCACGATGCTTAACCCTTGGGTACGGGGAGCGGATCGTAACAAATGGTATCAGATCAATGGTTTATAAAAAAAAATTATCATTGAAGTATAGGACACACGCACATTTGAAAAGTAGGATAGCGGGTAATTATTTAATTATATTATAATTTTATATGATTTTATATATATATTAATTTTTTTTGTGTGTGCATAATTTGTGAAGGATATTAGATATAATTTATATTTGTTATAGCAAAAGAAGGAAAAAGAACAAAAAGAGTATTGGGCTCAAGCACCCACCAAAATTATAATATAATTAAATATATAGAATTTCCAGTTCAGTATTAAAAAAAAATAAATTCATTTCGATTTTTTTTTTTTTTAAAGTTGATTCAAATTATAAAGATATTAATTTTGAAACTATTTTTCATGAGCGGAAAGTTCACGGATAAAAAGAATGAAAAGTTTTTAAAGTCATGATTGTTTCTCATTTTGTCTCAAAACAAATTTTGACAACTAGACAGTAAGTTATTTTTGGTAAAAAAATTTTTTTGATGTAATATTTTTTATCAGATTAATCATCTAATATATATTTGTCAGAGTGTGCAGCGGATAGCTTACACATATGACAAATTTTGAGGACGAAATTTTAAAAGGAGGGACGATTGTAACAATCCAGATTTTTAATTATTCTATAAAATTTATACTAATATTATTTAATTACAATTAGAAAAATATACGATTGATTTTGTATTATTATGTGTAATTTTGTAAAATAATATAATTAGTAAAAAAATTTAGGGGTCAAAGTATAAATAAATAATAATAAATAAATAATAGTAATAATAATAATAATAATAATAATAATTGATGTGGTAGTAAAATAAATAATTAATTTTCTGTATATATATGATAGAATATAATTTAATTAAAGATTAATTTATTTATATAATTATATTAAAAAATTAGGCCAAAATATAATTATCTTAAATATCTATTAAAGATAAATATAAATCCTTATAATTTATTATCAAATCCGTGGCACGATTCGCACTGGCCACGTGTATGAGTTTGGCTTGGGGCTCACGAATTGAATCCTTATAAATAGGGAGGTGATTCACCTGGAATGGATGCGGAAAAAAAAGGAAGAGTAACAAAGAAAGGAAAGAAAGAAAGGAAGAAAAGGAAGAAAAAAAATAATGGAAGCTAATAGGGTCTTTGATAGTGGAAAGAAAGAGTAAAGTATTAAAGTTAAGATATATTATATTATACCTTGAGTTATCATAATATATTTTACGTATGTTTTGACTTACCATATTTGTTTTATACAAGTTATGTTTTATAAATTATTATAAGTTATATTAATATTTTAATTACGTGAATTATTTTCTGAATCTTATTTGTTAAAATGAACCCATTGATATGTTTGTTTATATTTTAATGAATATTTGACTATAATCTTATAAATAATTATTTTTGTAAGTACCACTACGGGAGTCCCACACCTTGGGGACTTAAATAACCATCGGCTTCTATTTGGTCACTTTGTGACCCTCTATCTGTCATGGATCCATTGACCCTCTGATTTCTGGTGTAGAGCAAAGTGTTGTACGGAATCAAGTGCTATACTGTTGTGGGAGCCACCTCTAGAGTTCGTACGAGCCACCTCTTGAATTCGTACCTCTGTAATGTTATGAATCCATTGATTCTCTGATTTCTGGTATGGAGCAAAGTACTGTGCGGAGATAAGTGCTACACTATTGTGGGAGCCACCTCTATAATCCGCACGAGTCACCTCTTGAATCCGTACTTCTGTTTTGACTGTCACCCCTGTGACCTCTGTTCTGTTTTGTTTGGTACCATGGTTATGGTTATTTATTTACATAATCTCAGTTTTGCTACTTAAATGATTATTTGTTTAGACCAAGTAATCTTAAATATTTTAGTTACATAACTATCTATGGTTATTTTGTGTCCCTTATACTCTTGGTATAATATTTCTCGCTCTGCCATGTGCTTATAGCTGTTTACCAAATTTCAAGAAACAATATAATTCAAAAATAGCTTTTGGAAAGTCTTAGGTGTGGGGTTGTGGAATAGACACACACAACACTTTTATGATATTTTTATATGTAAATATAGGCCTTTTGGTCAATAATTTTTGTAATAAAAATAGAAACTCCAATGATTATTTTGGTCTGCTCACTTAAATATTACTTCCGCTCGCGTTTATTAAATTGTTCAAGAATTGGCCGGAGGTAACCTCAGTTACTGGCCATTACGATACTTAATCCTTGGGTACGGGGAGTGGGTCGTGATAACATTAGAGTGTTACACTAAAGAGTTTTTTTTTAGAGTGCACTGTTAGAGTGTTACGTTTGAAAAAAGTATACTGAGAAATTTTTGTGTGTGTTACATTAGAGTGTTACACTAAGGAGTTTTTTTAGAGTGTTATATTAGAGTGTTACGTTTGGAAAAAAACACACTAAGGATTTTTGTTGGAGTGTTATATTAGAGTGTTACGTTTGAGTGTTGCAATTTGAAATTAAATATTTGTCCAAAGCTTACTAAGCCTTCGTTTGGCATGCCAAACTTTTAGACTATTTTAGCCACAAAAAGACAAAATAGTCTTTTTAGCCCAATAAGATAAAACATCGTGTCACAACCCAAACCCGATATCCGGAGGTTCGGTGTCGCGACAAGATAATAATTGAAATCATAACAAATTAATAGTGTAGCGGAGTAAAATAAAAGGGTACCCAAATCTTCATTTAAGTATAACTGAAAAACCTAAGTGATTCGTGATTAGATCAAGATTTATTTGTACCAATTCCCAAACGATTAAAACAAATAATCTAAATCATCTAGCACATACGAAAGTGATTTAGATTGTCGCTTTAAAAATAATAAATCGACACAAACAATTTTTATGTGAAAAAACCACAATTGGAACACCTCCAATTGTGATTAAAAAAACTATAGGAAAAACGTCACAAATCAATCCACTATAAAAGGAAGACAGAGCACAATTATACCAAACAAATTACCCAAACGCTGTCAATTTGTCTTCAACGATCTGTATCTCTTTTACCGTAACCTTTGTCTTAGAATTGATTAGATTGATGTTGAATCCACAACATCCATTGTTGAATTAACGACTGCACACAGCATCAAACTTCTTCAAATGCTCCACGCTTGAATCTCTAAATTCCACCAAAAAAGAACACTCTTGAAGTCGAATAATCAAACAACTCTTTGATGTATACTCGTCAAACTATGAGTATAACACTCAATCAAATATCAAAGAAAACTAGCAAAATAGCCTCAGAAGAAAACCCTAAACCCTCAAAGAATATCTAGAAGTCGTGCCCTAGAATAGGAGCAAACTGCAGTTTTATAGCAGCAGAATACGCGATCTCCACTCGAGCGCAGGAATGCCGCTCGAGCGGGGACAGTAATACGCGGGTTCCAAACCAGGGTTCACGCTCAAGCGCAGGAACTTATGCTCGAGCGTAAAATCACATCTCACAGTATTTATTTAGACGAACCAAAGTACTACAAAGGTGGAAAGTCCACTCGAGCACAACTTTCCCCGCTCGAGCGGGAAGACCAAAAATAGAGGACAAATTACAACTCAAATAAACAAGCATGTTCATGGAATTGGCAACAAGTAGGGACCTAACAATCTCCCTCTTTGTTAATTCCTGGACAAAACTTTTCTAACAATTTTTTCTAAAAAACACACGCACTAGACCCACTAACAAACACAGTCACAAGTACCGAAATTGTCAAACCACAGACACCAATTGAGAAACACTAAGAAACATTTTGAATAATCCACCTGTGGAAAATACCAAAATACCACACAAACCAAAACTGTGGAACGAAATAAGATAACAAAGATAAATAGAGAGGAATAAGCAAAATATCCAAATATGGATAACCAAATCTATCTATGCCAAAATCCCACCATATCCCAATATTTATGTACATTCCCACAAAGTCCAATCATATAATCCCCAAATATCTGCTTCTCTTTTTTGTCTGGGAGACAAGCACCCAAAAAAAAAAAAAAAAAAAAAAAAAAACACCATAAGTGAAACAAGTGAAGAAAACTTTGCAAAGAAATATACTGTCCAATGAAACATGCATCATCGAAGTCAAGGGTGGAGATGGTCATCTGAAGGAGGGACAAGATCTAAGCAAGACAAATGGAGGATTGAGCAATGGACTCCTCAATGCGGCTAGAAGAGGCCTCCAATGCAGTGAGCCGGGCATCGGTGGTAGTCTTAAGATTGGTGAGACGAGCATCGAAAATGTCCATCTGGCTCTCCAAACGATCAAAATGGGAAACCGTGGCTTGCTCAAGTTGACGTAGTTGGCTTCTAATA
This sequence comes from Camellia lanceoleosa, assembly GCA_025200525.1. NCBI lineage: Eukaryota > Viridiplantae > Streptophyta > Magnoliopsida > Ericales > Theaceae > Camellia > Camellia lanceoleosa. The sequence continues at coordinate 26,929,169 of CM045772.1, read as the reverse complement.
AAATGAGCCAGAGAAGGCTGCTCCCTCTCACCGCAGCCTCACCTGCAGCAGTAGCGTCATATTCTGCCTCCTCGGCCAAATGATCATCACCTGTACCAGAAACATCTACCCCAAAAGACCCCCCTGACATGTGACTGACTTTGGGAGACGGTCTTTTTAGTGAATGGTCGAGTAGGAAAGGCAAATTCATCATCGTCGAAAGATGAAACCTCAAGTTTGGTGAGAAGACGGTTAATAAGGCAACCATAAGGAAGACCTAAGTTGTTTCACTCAAAAGCGACTACCATTTTTTGAGTAATAAGGGTGGCAAGATTGGTAGAACGGTGTTGATCAATGCAAAAGAGAACAAAGCCTTGTTCTTGATCGATTTTGGAGCTATGAGTGGTGACTATGATGTTGGCACAGACAATGAGGTTTAGCAAACGGAACCAGGAAAGGAGCTCATGCTGTTTGATGAAGGCACCATTGATCCAAGTACGGGGCATACAACACAATGCAATGGCCATATCGTTGAAATCACAGATGGGTCGGACAGGGAAGTGATAGTGACACGCAAAGACCTGGCCTATGTGTAGACACCCCATTTTTGACCAACGTTAAGACTCATATGTCACCGATTGAGCGGTTGGTGATGTTGTATATCGTGCTCGTCCAGAGGTTTCAGAGTCTCGGCCGTGAGCCTTGCCTCCGGACTTCCAGGCTTTCCTGTGCCTTGCCTCGGTTTGCGAACCAGGCTCGGTTTTCTCTGTTTCTCTTCCCAAAGGGAGGGAGAGGTCTCGTAGATCATCTCTCGGTGGCCGTGGGCTACATTTTGTGGTCGTAAGCCATTTTGCCCATTTCGGAGCCCGGTTCCCGGTTTTCAGAGCCGTCAGGCCGAGTGCCTCAATTCGGGACCTCCTAACCACCTCCGTTTTCTCCGGGTTTTGGCATACATCTTATTTACACCCTTTTGAGGGACACTGTGGTCCAAGAGACCAACTTCGTGGTCGAACACCACTCCCAGTGCCTAACAGTCGGTTTTTAGGGCCCCGGGCTGCGCGTTTCGGCCCCCGAACCTTTATTTTGCATCTGTTTGCGTTCATTTTTGGCAGGGACCTCTGTTTCATCACCAGGAAGGTCGTAGAAGGGTGGGAGGCCAGTAATGGTTTCAACAACCAGTTATATTCCTTCATCGCTCTCTGTCGCCCGTTTTTCTCCCTCGGAAGCCAATGTTGACCACCCTTGGGCCATTTTCTTGCACCCTAAACCCCATATTTGTGATGTACACATCTGGGAGGCCACCAATATTTGCTGGCCAGCTAGTAATTGCTTTTGAACCTTTTGAACCCCTTTGAAAAGTGGGTTGTTCTCTCTCCTGGTTCACTTTCTCTAGTTTTTGACCACATGGCTGTGTTGAGCACCCATGGGAGGCCACCAATATGTGGTGGCCGGACACTAATACCACTTGACCCTTTTGACCCTTGGCCGGCCGGCCATGGGGAGGGCCGGCCGGCCACCTTCAAGTCCAATAACCAGCCGGCCTTGCTCCTTGCTGCAGGTACATTTCAAATATGCATCTCTTTTCCCCCCAGATTTTGTATCCAGAGGGGCCATTTTTTTTAGGGGAAAACTTGAATTCATTTCCCCCCATTTTTTCCCTCATTTTCTCCCCCTCCTTTGCCTATAAAACCAGCCTCCCAGCTCTGGTGTAAGGGTTGGAAAAATTACCTTGAGCTCTTGTATTGCATCTCTCTCTCTCTCCCTCATTCCAAGCACCCAAACCATCCAAGTCCTATACCTTTTCTACACCACCACCTAGCACCACACCACCACCTCCATTCCAGCCACTTGGAGTAGCTTTCCAGAGCTTAGGAAGCAACATTTCTTGGTCCAAAGGCTGTCAAAGTGTTGGTCTTCAAGGGTAAGTTCTTTTCTCCCCTCTTTGCCCCTTTTCTTGGTTCATATCTTAACTCTTTGTGCTTGAATATTAGGGCTCTGACCCTAACTAGAAATAGGCTTATTTTGAGCCATATTCCATGTTTCATTCAGGGCCTCTCACTGTTTGAGGCCTCCTTGTTGCACTTGCTTCATTATCTCCCTAATATGCCATTTTCTTGCATGTTGTTTTTGGCCTATATGAAAACTGTTTTGAGGCATGTTGTATATTGTAAAGTATTTTATTTTGATCCCTTCTTCAACATTTTTGAAGGGATCATCACTGTTTGGGGCCCCCTTTTGTCACTTGCCATTATATCCCTCTTTTGGCCCCATTTTTGCATGATTTGTTAGCCTCTTGTTCTTCCGTTTTTGGACTTTTGTCCAAACTAAAAATGGCATTATTTTGACCCCCTCTTCATGTTTCATTAAGAGTCTTTTATTGTTTGAGGCATCCTTTTTGTACTTTGTGTTATAGCTCTCTTTTTGGCCTTATCTTGCATAGTGTTTTAAGCATACTTGTACACTGTTTTGGCTCTGATCATAAACTGTAAAAAGTCATATTTTAGGTCCCTCTTAAACTTTGTTGAAGGATGTTCATATTTTTGGGGCCAGCATGCATCGCTTGCTTCTTTGACCTCCTTTAGGCCCACTTTTTGCATGAGGGTTTTGCCGTACTTGTGTCTATTTTTGTGGCTTGTGGTAAACTGTAAAGCATCATATTTTGGGCCCCTATTCAATATTTTAGAAGGGCCCTTCTCTGTTTAGGGTCAGAAGCTGTCACTTGTTTCATTATCTTGCTTTCGGGGCCATTTTTGCATGCTAGTTTAGCCCCATTTGCGTTCGCTGTTTGGCCTTGTTTAGAACTATAAATATGCTTATTTTTAGGCTATCTTGATTCTGTCTTCACATTCCATGTTCGAATAATGCATGCATTGCATAGTCATAGGTCATTCGGTATCCTAATTTCATGTTTTGGGACCTATTCCGTGCATCGGGTGTTGTTTTGCCATCTTTCGGGGTTGTTTTGCATCACTTATTGCCTCTGAAATTTGCATGATAGTATGCCATATTCCATGTTTTGCCATGTCATGTTAGAGTGGCATTCGTGCCTTAGGGTCGGTCCTCGGTTTGTGTGCACGCGTGCACGCATTTCGAGTGTCTCATTTTCATCTAATGGCCTCTTATGTGAGTGTGGCTGAGGTCCACTCATGTTGGTGTAAGTCCATTATGCATTATGTATGCCATTTCATTCCATAGCATTGTGTATGCTAGGCTGTATGTTAGCGCATTGCGTATGCCATGTTACCTCGTGCATCGTGTATTCCATTTCATAGCATTGTGCATGTTAGGTTGTATCTTAGTTGCATTTCATGCATGTCATGCATATTGCATTGTGTTTGGGATAGGAGTTAGCCCGAGCACGGGAAACGAGGTGCGTTTCGTACCCCGAGTGACGGAACGTGTCTCAATTCCCCAGTCACCGACGCTCCGGATTATCCATGATGGAGGTAGGTTTTAGTTGAGTTTTCATGTGCATTCATTCCATATCAAGTTGTGCAATTCGATTCCTCGGTCATTATGCATCGATATGCGTGATTGGTGGCACGAGGATCGAGGCATGCATACATTTGTGAAAATACATTGCCATGCCCATTTCCTGCTCTCTGTTGTAGCAAATCAAGAATCAGCAGTCTTCCGAGGCTTGGCGCGCTTTCTAAAAACCATTGCAAAACAGAGGCTAATTGGGGCATCACAGTGGATTTCAGCAAAACAACCGGATATGCATCATTCATCATCTGAAGAAGAGTCAAGGCAGTCCCTGGCTTGCATGCCGGTTTATTGTTTCTTAGTTAATTTGTTAAATTAATTAGGAATTTGTACATATTTTCGACTGTATTATTTATTTGGACTGTACTATTTGGGACTGTATATTATTCTTTCGGACCCTCCGCGCGAGGGCATAATTGTAATAAGTGTACATGAGTGTGATGTATGTCTTCTAACCTCATGTCTTTCTTTCCTTTTATTTACCAGCTTATGATGGTTAGATTAGGGCATATTTCAATTAGCATACAGTATGATAGCATGTTGCATTCATTCATCTGTTTTGCATGCACCGGGCTCGGCGCATCATACTAACTGCATTTGTATTTCAATTCCAAGTTGAATACATGATAGCTGTTGCATTTCATATGCCATGTTTAGAATAGCCGAGCCTGCTATAGTTGCATTTTTCCATGTGTTGCATTAGGCATTTCTGTATAATTAGGATCATGCATGGATTTCTAATTAGCTTCTGTTTTGGCTTGGAGTACTCGGTGAGTTTTATGCTTTAGCATCCTTACATGCGTGTGAGTGACTGCCATGAATAGCATGCTTACCATGAGGCTAACTGCTTATGTGATATAACTGCTTGGATGCCTGTGGGTGGAGGTTGGGTTATTTGGATTGGAACAATTCATCAAATGTTTGTTTTAAGCCCACTAGACAGTGGCAAAATCATGTTTTCTAAGCCTACCCGAGGGTGGCAAATCCACGTCTTAGCCTACCTGCGGGTAGCACCATCAAACCATTTTCACAAACAAACATGAAGTGTTTTGTTCCAATTCAGACGACTCAGTCTATACTTGTATGCTGTGCGCATCATATAGTAACCTAGGCTAATAACCGGAATAAGAGCACACAAAGTTTTCAAAACTAGATATCATGGTTAGTAGAGGCCGATCTTTGATCGGGCGAGCGGGGGTGCTCACGAAGTGACCTTCCCCAATCGTATCCAAGTTCCCGAGCCGAGGCAACTTTGGTGATGACGGACACGTGGCCTTAGGCAACGAGTCAGGGTTTCCTAAATTTCCCAAAATAAAATATTTAGGTGGCGACTCTGTATCTGGCAAAGTAGTCCATGTTTGGCACTTCTTTCAAAAATCTGTTTTCTCAAAACGATTTGCCGGATTTGGACTCTTTGGTTCAAGGTTAAGAACCGTGACACAAATCGAGTCCGAGCTGTAGCGAGGTCCCCCCGCGGGCCTATCTACAGTTTCTGGCGACTCTGCTGGGGATTTAGAGAACTTGACTCGAACTCATGATATCTGGTTTTGACTACACTTGTGTGTTTCTTTGCATTGCATTTGCATTGGTGCGCCTAGGACACCGTGTTTGCCATCTGCTATTCTGAGCGGTTTCTTGGGAGGCTTGTCTTGTCAAGGCATGACCATAAGGTTGATCGTTACGGCTCTGCCAAGATGGAACACAAACCCCGGTTTTACCGGGCACCCTTTTTGACCATTCGACCTAGTGCATATCGAAATCCGTAGTGACCATTCCAAACTAGGACAGGTTGCTTACCCGATATAGGTTGTTTGAAACCGCTGCGTGCATAGTGAAACCCTAGCTCCTGACAAAATAGGACAGGGAAACCCTACCCCAACATAGGGGTGTTTTGGCTCTCACTTATATGTTATGTGCTTTAGAGTGCGTCTCTACAGGAATGCATGTATCAGTGTATAAGTTTGGGCATCAGGCCTGCGGGCATCAGTCAGTGTTTGAGAATCAGTTATCTGCGGGTATCCGATTCAGTTTTTGGGGAACAGTGATTCAGGGACAGTGATCAGTATTTGGAGACAGTGTGTTTTCAGCATATCAGCCGTGTGTTGTATGCCCGACTGTGTGTTGTGCATTATTTTAAGCTGTCATGCTCTTCATTTATCTGGTTATTTATTTCCTTTTCGCTTTATTTATCTTTTTCTAAGGCAGTTTTAGCACCATTGCTTCCGACCTAGTAGATATTCCCCAAGCACTTTGGACACGAGGTCGCCGACTCAATCGATCTGAGGATCTAGTTGACGGACATCCAGTGTTCTATTCTTTACCCCCCGTTGTCAGGAGAAAGCCAAGGAAGCGCAGTGTGTCAGAACAGAGGTTTCCAGAACAGTGGGTCACTCCATCAGAGGACAGTAGGACTGAGATCTCAATTGTTGCTATAGAAATAGACATACCGGTCAGTCGGATGGATCAGCAAAATACGTCAGGGGTGGAAGCCCTGATGTGCCAAATGCAGGAGAGCATGAGACAAATACAGGAGGACGCTGCCCGTCAAGCGGAGTTCTCCAAACAACAGGCCGCGATCATGGCCTAGCAGGCCGAGCTAATCACTAGACTGCAACAGCAGAATGTGGCATCTGCTTCACATCAGGTTCCTCCTCCACCAGGGCCCCCATTACCTGAGCAAGCACCTACTGTCCAGAATGCTCTGCCAAACACCCAGAACACCGTGCCAATTGTCCAGAATATCCAAGAGGACACAAACCTTTCAATGGGGCCAGCTCCGCCCCCGCTTCTGCCTCAACTGTCCAAGACCCATACACCCAACCACCCGGACTCTCCCTTTGAGTTCGAAATGGACCATACAGCTATAAAACTGAGCAAGCTTGAGAAGCTTTTCAAGAAATCACAAGGGGTAAAGGCTATTCCGGACATCGAGGACGGATACACCGACGTGGCCGTGACATTGCCCGATAGGTTCAAGATGCCACAAATTGACCGCTTCGACGGGTCCGGGGACTCCATGGTCCATCTTTGGCTATTCTCAGACATCCTGCGGCCAATGGGCCTAACCCGACCACAACAGCTTTCGCTGTTCGGCCGAACCCTGTCAGGTGTGGCCGCCATCTGGTACGCAAAGTTAGAGGACGAGGTCAAAAGAAGTTAGGATGAGATGGCTAAGGCCTTTGTCGCACAATACTCGTACAATACCCAGATCGAGATTACATGTGACGACCCAGAATTTTTCCCTCCGCTCGAGCGGAGGAGTCAACGCTCGAGCGGACTTTTGGGGTTTTTAGCAGTTCTGCAGACGGCCTGATATTCTAGGAGTTGTAATTCTCTGCTCGAGCGGGAAAGTTTACGCTCGAGCGAACAGCTTTGTCAGTCTGCGCCGAGCCGAGGTTACGCTTCGGCGGGCCTCTAGGTTGAGTTGTACTTCTGAGGCACGTGGGCTCGTTTTTGATATTTTATTAATATATTTGGAATGTTCTTATCTTATTTTGGGGTATTGGTTGAGGTGATAAAATGATGGTAAAGTAAGGTTGGACCAAAGAATTTAATTTGGATAGTTGCCTTACGATCAGCCTTCACTCTTTTGCCCTTTTCTATTTCCACACTTTGAATTTGGATGTGAGGTTAGAACCATTGGAAAGCTTATTTCTGGGGCTTCAATTTGGACACAAGAACGACCTAAAACGGAGTCTGGATGGAAGAGTTATGCCTGTTCAAAGTTTTGAAATCTGTACTAAGGGCAGGTCCGCTCGAGCGGGAATTACGGGACAGCAGCTTTAAGAACGAGATTTTTAGATCATTTCTTATATTTTCTTCTTTCCTCTTCCTTCCTCTTTGCCTAAGTCCGAAACCCTAGCCCCAAATCCTTGATTTCCTCTACTTTGATCAACAATCCACCATGGTTTTTGGCATGTAGGATGGAGAACTAAGGAGGATCAATGTTTTTAACCGATTAGAACTTGGATTTGTGGAGGCTTCTTTTCAAGCTCATCTCTTTGCTTGATTATTGAGGGTTAGCTACAGGGACGGGCCTATCATCTAAACACTGTGAGTAATAGTACCTCAACCGTACGTTATTTATTGTTAATTATTATTGTTACTGACATTTTCTTCTCTCTGAGTAAATATGTCAATATGTGTGTTGGTTGGGAATCAAAGTGGGCATTGAAAGAAGTAGCACTCAACAAAATGACTCTGGAACCATTCTGTATTCCGGCTACGTTTATCGTTTATCGGTAATGTACCATAACTTATAAATTATCGGTGATTCCGCATAAGAATTGTACCCATGGAAGTAAACCCCGTTTACCGGGAACTTGCTATTTACTTCTGTTTGATTTAATGTATGTTTTATTATCCATAAATTAATTTTAAGGAAGTGCGATAATTAAATAGAATCATGACGCTTGGGCATTGCGAATCATTCCGTTTTGTCAATGATGATTTAAGACTGTTATGAGGTAATTATTTTGTCCCTACGAATAGTCTTGTGATGGCACATGCGCAAATGTGAGATACGTTATATGTATTGCTAATGGTTACCATTAGTATTCTGTTAAACGTAAACTAATTACGTTAACTCATGTAAATGATTAAAAGAATCTGTATGCCTCTGTCTAACTTGGGACTAATCAGTTCTGATGATATCTGAAGTTATTCTGCTTTGTGGTTTGTCTTGAGATCAATTGATTTATGGTATGAAACCATGGTATATACGTATTTCTGAAAGTGTTCAATCTGAAAAATGTGTTTACCGTTGTAGACGTCCCCCGTGGGCTTCCATCTAACAGTTCGGACTCGATTTTTGTGTCGGTTCTAAATCTGAACCAAAGAGTCCAAATCCGGCAAATCGTTTGAGAAAACAGATTTTTTGAAAAGTAGTGCCAAACATGGACTGCTTTGCCAGATTACAGAGTCGCCACCTAAATATTTAAAATGGGAAATTTAGGAAACCCTGACTCGGTGCCGAAGGCCACATGTCCGTCATCACCAAAGTGGTCTTGGCTCGGGAGCTTGGGTACGATCGGGGAAGGTCAGCTATGAGCACCCCCTTTCGCCCGGTCCGAAGACCGGCCTCTACTAACCGTGATATCCGTTTTTGAAAACTTTATGCGTTCTTATTCCGGTTATTAACCTAGAATTACTATGTGATGCGCACAACACAAAAGTATAGACTAGATTGCCTAACTTGGAACTAAACATTGCATATCCGTTTTGTCTCGAAAAACGTGTTAGATTTTGCTACTCGCAAGTAGGCTAAAATACGGATTTCAACGAGTTGTTCCAACTCAGGCAATCCAACCTCCACCCACAGGCATTCAAACAGTTTATCATGTAAGCATTTAGCCGCATGGCAAGCATACTGTCATGGCAACATTCACACGCATGTGGTATGCTAAAGCGTAAAATACTTACATCGTACTCGTACAAAACAATAAACTAGTTAGCAAACATGCATGTCCTAGTTCATGTTAAGTGGCTAATGCATCGCATACAGGGATGTAATCTAGACAGGCTCGGCTAACCCTGAACATGGCACATGAGATGCAACAACTATCACGTATTCAATTTGGAATTGAAAGTACGATGCAGTTTGCATGATGTGCCGAGCCCGATGCATGTAAACAAATGCATGAATACACGCATGCATAGCGTAAGGTATGCTAAAATAAGCGTGCCCTAATCTACCAACATAAGCGGGTAAATAAAAGGGAGAAAGAAATGGGGATTGGAAGACCTACACCCACTCACACACACTTATTACAATTTTCCCTCGCTCGGAGGGACCGAAAGAATATACAAAACTGAATAACTAATTAACTACACAAGCTAATTAATTATTACAAATCAACTAAATTAATTAAATAACATAATTAATCTAATTAAACAGTAAGTCGCCTCGGGATGAGGGCCAAATGCAGCACGCGCGGGACTCGCTCGGAATCGCACTGCCATGCACGGATTGCCTCTGTTTCCCCTGCTATCCTCCTCAGAAAATTACCAAAGCTTCAGAAATACTTCCTTGGGCACTGGAGATCACCACCGGCTGGGGTAGGACACCACCGGCTGAAGGAGAAGGTCACCGGCACTAGAATCATCCATCGGCTGGCAATTGATTGCCGGTCGGCACTAAATAGTGCCGGCCGGCACTTAACTTAACACCTCACACGCAACTCACAAAGAAAGAGGACAACAACATGCATGGCAATGTGATTCAAGGTATTTATGCACTATACACACCCTTTATCATGTTATTGACTCAAAAGGGCATGTGCCTCGATTCCCGAACCACCAATCACGCATTTCCATGCATGATGGCCCAAGGAACAAAGTGTGCAACTTTGATTTCAAATGCATGCAACCAAGTAAACACACAAAAGTGCCCAACCTCTATCACATTTCACTTCAAGAGGCCAAGCATGCATGCTCATGTGATGCAACTCTAAGCATGTTATCTAACATGCAACATGGATTATGCAAGCAAGCTAAACATGTTAAGTATGCAACCTAAGCAAAGAGGCATACAAGCCAAGCAATGGAGTGGACGAAAGCATGAATTAGGGTACTCCTAATTGGCCTAAAATCAGCGGCCAAAGTGCCTAGAAATGGAGACTAAACACACACACACACGTGCAAGTATTATGGTCCAAACCCAAGGCATAAACATGGCAACTCCCAAGCACACTTGGAGATACCGAACAAGGACAATGAGCATGCATTGTAAAGCTCTGAAAATCATGCAAAGCATGGTGCCAAACCAAGTCAAAGATAGACCAAACAAAGCATGCAAATGGTCCAAGCATTAAGGCAAGCCAATGAGGCTTTGAACCACACCTAGCACAACCACTCATGACAATACTTAAGCAACTAAATCAGAGTTTTAACACGTAAAACTAAGCTCAAAAGACCACCTAGATGATATCTAAATGACTCAAATACAAAGGCATGCAAAATAGCCAAAACATGGGAGCATACAAGACATGCTTTTGAGGCATTAAAGAGACAACTAAGGCAAGCATACAAGCATACCAAAAGGTCTGAAATAACATGCTAAATGGTTCCAAACCATTGAAAAGATGGAATCAATGCATACTACACATGCACCTACTTGAAGCATACAAGCTACAATGCAAAGGGGCTATATTAGGCATGCTAAGATTGATCCAAATGACTATGGACAGAGCTAAAACATGGCAAAATAAGCATACAAGCTTCATGGATCTAGGCCTAAAACATGCTAGAAAGAAGGCATACAAACCTAGAGCAAGTTAAGGCAATATAAGGCATTACAAAGAAACCATACAAAACATGCAAGGAGTGCTAAAACCAACTTAGAAACATGTTATATCATGGCAATATAAGCATGAAAAACAAACCAAACATGTTCAACACACAACCAAACATGGTGCTCCTTTGGAGGCCAAAATTTGCCCTTTTCAAGGACATCAAGGAGAGGGGGTGGCCCTCTCCTTTTGGAGACTTTATGGCACCATCTCCACCACTGAAATCCCTCAAGATTTCAGTGGTGGAGAGGCCCAAGCACCAAAGTCTCGGAGCTCTCACAAAATGGCCTAAAATGGGACCTTTTCAAGGCCTAAAGGGGGTCAAACTTCCCCAAAGTGCAAAACACTCTTAATAAACAATAAAGAGGGTTAAAAATCAGAACTTTTATGTGTTAATCACTAAGCACAAAAACAACTCTAAGCTAGGCAAAAATAAGGTACAAAAATGGGGTAAATAAAGCAAGTTTCTTACCCTTGATGATCTTCTTCACCAAGCTTGATGTTGTTGGTTCCTTGAGCTCCAAACCAGTCAAAAATCTCAAGAACAAGCTCTGATCTTTGAGAACACCAAGAAAAGGTGAAAGACTAGGTGCTTGTGTGCAATAATGTGAACTAAAACACCTAGAACACAAAGGAAAAGAGAGAGATAGGATGTGTATCTATCCTAACCCTAAAAACCAGAGCTTGGTCTGTCTAAGAATGGCTAAGGATTGTGTAACCTTCCAACCCTTGAGCCAAGAGAAGAAGCCTCTCCTTATAGGCAACCAAAGCTTACAAGTTAAGGCATCCAAAAGGCTCATCCCTCCATACACGTGTATGGAGGGGAAACAAACACCAAAAAGCTGTCTGAAAATATCTCCAAAAACAGCTGTAAAGTGGTCGGCAGGGCAAAATGGTAATTTTGCCAAAAAGAGTGCCGACCGGCACAAAATAGTGCCGGTGGCAACACCAGCCAGCCGGTGGCCTCTAGCCACAGCCGGTGGTATGTGGGGATGCCTTACAAAGCATTCCCTGCCCCTCTAAGGCAAAACACAAGTGTTTGGTGCAAAACCAAACACAAAACAGTTAAGTTCGGAGGTCTGAGGCGGTAGCGTGGCGAGAACTCAGGAACTCCAAACGAACACAAACATGGATAATCACCGAGTGTTCCAACGGTGACGTCCAAGTCTTGAGGACGGTCAAAAATGGGGTGTCTACAGTTGCCCCTCTTTGACAAAACTCGAAAGTCATAACAATGACGGGAGTGAATGTCAAAGTCCAGAGACGACCCATTTTGACAAGGCAAGACTTGGACAAACATGCAAGGCAAAACAAGGTATGCGCAAGGCGAGGGGCAAAATGCAAGGCGATGCAAGCCGAGCATAACTTATGATCATGCAAAGGAAGCTGTAATGAAGCACACATGCAACAGTTATAAGCTAGCATACGCCAATCTACACTACAATGCAGAAAGGATGTAAGAGAATTATGCAATTCTCAAAACGTCTCACGCGGAGGATACAATACTTGTGCTGCTCGTCCGGTTGCACCGGCCTCAAATGAACCGTACATACAATATCGTGCCTGCAAAGAAAGTAAACCTAACAGGTACAATATCATTAGCCATATGCATGGCAACGCGAAATGCAAAATGATATGCAATATATACAAAATGATGTATGAATAATGCAAATGATAATGCAATGCAATTGAAACTATGCAAACTACATGCAAAGCAATTGAATCATGATTCAATCATGAGCAGTTCGAAACCACACAAATGTCAAGTAGATTGATGGAAGTAGCAAGTCCGTCTACCATAGAACGATGTCTGAACTATGAGTGATGTAGACGGACACAAGAACAAGTATTGGGTGGGATGACATAAGTGGGGTGACGACCCGCTGAGGAAAGAATAATGATCCTAATGCTGGATGCAACAATTACACTATAATGTAATATGCGATTATGGCGCGCGGGCCAAACCGTATCTCGCTTAGGAAAGGCATGCACACATACAAGCCATGTCTAACACAGAAAAGGTGCCGCAACCTCAAACCAAGTTCATCAAGGAATAGGCGCGATGCACATGAACCATGCTTTGACGTGAAGAGTAAGGGCACATACCAGACCAAGCTCAACAAGGAAAGGCGCAAGCCATAGATGGAAGATGATGCAGTGGATGCATGCAACTACAATGCAATAGAAATGGATATTTACAGAAAATGCATGACATATGCACTATACTACAATGAAATGCATGACGTATGCATTTTTTGTTTTTGAATTTTTTGGAATTTTTTGAAAATGCAATGACATATGCAATAGTATTAATGATGCATGAAATGCATGTGTTGTTTGTTTTTGGTTTTTTGAAATGCATGACATATGCAATAGTATTAATGATGCATGAAATGCAATATGATGCAATGGCTGTGATTGCAGTTTTCCCTATTCTCAGCAGGCGATATACTAGGTTGGTTCGGTATCCGAGGTGGCGCAGAACCGCTACCTCAACCTATGGGGCTTCCATCTGATTTCAAGTCGAGGTACACCCCACAGGTATTTAAAGCAGACTTTAGTCTCGGAAATTCTCAACCTTTCCCTTCTAGGCATAAGCCGTTCAAACTCTAGTTTTCACCGTCCCCATTGGTCTCCTAGGAACTCACCGCAAAAACAGGCAGGTGGCTTTACCAGACCACTGGGAGTCGTTCGGGCACGACAAACACCGAAGGAATTGCACCCTCAGAGGATTTAAGGTCTCCTAGACCAGGATGCAAATATGGTGAAGGTTCCCCACCCCCCAAGGATTTAAGGACTCCTAGACGGTGCGTGTTTAAGGTCACGTCAGACCCCCGGGGGGCAACTGATGAGGTGCGCAAAACAACGCTATGGAATGCATGCTAAATGCAATGAGGTGCACACCTTAACGCAGAAGGTCTTGCACCTCCGAGGACTTAAGGTCTCCTAGACCAGCGTGTTTAAGGTCTCGCCGGACCGGCAGACAAGCTGTTGCACATCACTTTAAGTGCATCGACATAAATGAGACATGCATGCGGATGCGAATGGGGCAAATGAGACGTCGTGTCTCAAAAGATGGAAAATAGAGTGCAATGAGGTACCGTGCCTCAAAGGATGGAAAATGAAGTGCAATGAGGGTGCACCAAGCGGTAGCGATGAAATGCATGCCAAATGCAATGAGGGCAACTTAACACACCGAAGGTCTTGCACCTCCCAGGATTTAAGGTTTCCTAGACCGCGTGTTTAAGGTCCCGGGACCGGGTGGCGTGGTTTCAAAATCTTGTGACAACGCGGCTGTTGAGATGATGATTCATGACAATGCATGCGCCAAAGGTTTTGCACCTTCGAAGGATTTAAGGACTCCTAGACCGTACGTGTTTAAGGTCTCGCCAGACCGGCTTTGGGGCAACGATACAAAGCATAAATGCATGACAGTGCTCATAATAAAGCACGTGACAATGCAGTCAAGCGGGTTTATGGTCTCGCTAGACCGCGCGTGTTTTTGGTCCCGCCGGACCTTGCGTGTTTTTGGTCCCGCCGGACCGTGCGTGTTATAAAGTGAAATGCTCATGAGGCACGCATACCTCGAGATATGATGAAATGTAGAATGAGGCACGCATACCTCATTTGATGGAAAATGGAATGCAAAACGAGGCACACATACCTCGAGATGCAATGAAATGCGAAATGAGGCACGTATACCTCATTTGAATGGAAAATGAAATGCAAAACGAGGCACACGTACCTCGAGATGCAATGAAATGCAAAATGAGGCACGCATACCTCATTGGATGGAAAATGGAATGCAAAACGAGGCACACGTACCTCGAGATGCAATGAAATGCAAAATGAGGCACGCATACCTCATTGGATGGAAAATGGAATGCAAAACGAGGCACACGTACCTCGAGATGCAATGAAATGCAAAATGAGGCACGCATACCCCATTGGATGGAAAATGAAATGCAAAACGAGGCACACGTACCTCGAGATGCAATGAAATGCAAAATGAGGCACGCATACCTCATTGGATGGAAAATGAAATGCAAAACGAGGCACACGTACCTCGAGATGCAATGAAATGCAAAATGAGGCACGCATACCTCATTGGATGGAAAATGGAATGCAAAACGAGGCACACGTACCTCGAGATGCAATGAAATGCAAAATGAGGCACGCATACCTCATTGGATGGAAAATGAAATGCAAAACGAGGCACACGTACCTCGAGATGCAATGAAATGCAAAATGAGGCACGCATACCTCATTGGATGGAAAATGGAATGCAAAACGAGGCACACGTACCTCGAGATGCAATGAAATGCAAAATGAGGCACGCATGCAAAATGAGGCACGCATACCTCATTGGATGGAAAATGGAATGCAAAACGAGGCACACGTACCTCGAGATGCAATGAAATGCAAAATGAGGCACGCATACCTCATTGGATGGAAAATGAAATGCAAAACGAGGCACACGTACCTCGAGATGCAATGAAATGCAAAATGAGGCACGCATACCTCATTGGATGGAAAATGGAATGCAAAACGAGGCACACGTACCTCGAGATGCAATGAAATGCAAAATGAGTCACGCATACCTCATTGGATGGAAAATGAAATGCAAAACGAGGCACACGTACCTCGAGATGCAATGAAATACAAAATGAGGCACGCATACCTCATTGGATGGAAAATGAAATGCAAAACGAGGCACACGTACCTCGAGATGCAATGAAATACAAAATGAGGCACGCATACCTCGAGATGCAATGAAATGCAAAATGAGGCACGCATACCTCATTGGATGGAAAATGGTGCAAGTGTGACACACATGTCACACGAAAAAAGCAAGACAGTGCAAGTCACAAGGGACGTGCAAGACGGCACGCGACGACGGCGCACTAGCCGGCGGCACTGACCTTGACGCACTAGGCAATGCGATGGATGCGTGTAATGCACACGGGGCAACTTTTGAATCTTTATAAACGACAAAAGGATACAAAAGGATACAATCTTCGCTTGAATTTGAGTGCCACGCATAGAAGACATGGTCTGAGGTCAAAACGGAGGCCGGTTGGGCATCGGAGGTGCATTTTCTTGCACTTTCTTGAGCTATGAAGACCAAAACTCCTCAATTTTGCCTAAACAAGGCCTTGGGAACACCACCGGCTGGGTGGGAAGGCCACCGGCTGCCATCGGCTGCCTAAACTTCTCCACCGGCACAATAATGTGCCGACCGGCACAAAATAGTGCCGACCGGCCAAAAATGGCTGATCGGGGGCAGATTCGGCATTTCACCTCGGGTTTTATAAAATAGGGTTCCCAAACCTTATTTTCTTATTTCCTTGCCGCCGAAATCCAACCCTCTCTCTCTCTAAAGCATTCTTGTCTCATCATTCGCTCGTTTCTTTGCGTTTTCGACTTGATTTCGTCGTTCGATTCGCGAATACCTTCGCGTTTCGCACATTTCCACCCGATCGAAATCTCGTTTCGGTGCTCCCTTTGCTATTTCCGCCTTTTCGGGACTTGTTCCCCTCGATTTTCTCTACATTTCCGTGTATTTTCATCTTCCGACCTTCCCGGCCATTTCCGGCCCTCTCGGGGTTGACCTTCTCGGTTGACTTTTCGTATTCCGCCCCGGTTTTCCTTTCCGGCTATTTTTCTCACCACCACTACCATGGCTGACGACGTTCCACATGTCGGGACTCCCCCGGATCACGAGATGGATCCCGGGGTTGAGCTCCTCCCGCTGAGCGAGTGACCATTCGACCCGGCGACCTATCGCCCGGCCATTCACGTGCTTCCGCCAGATGGACTCCGCCACTTCCGCAGTTTTGACAGGGCTCTGGACCCGGAGCTTCTGCTGCGCGAGCCGACCTCGCACCTCTCATTCGGCACTTCCGAGGTAACATTCTTGTCTTTGCTTTATTTTCTGCAGTGTAGATTTGTAAACTGTCAACTGCCATAACTGAGTACAACCTTTACTTGCTTAACTCTGATATACCATACTGTAGTTGATTGTAGACAACTTCACGACTGATATCTGCTTAGGACCGACACACATGCACACACACTGCACTAGCCTTAATCACCCATATACACGGCACACCGTATTTCACTGCAAACTCACCGATACCCGGTATTTATTTGAATCTGAAAACCTGCACACATGCTAGATTTATACTGAATTGAACCACTCGAACACGCTGACGTATTACATGCTGTAGTTCACTGTAGGCACACTATGACCCGTTATCTGCTTGAATCTGAAAAATGTGCACACGTGCTCCATATCTGTATGCTGTCCTTCACAAACATACGGACACGTCACAGGCCGTAGCCCACCGCAGTACACTGAAACCTGACATTTGCTTAGATCTGAAAAATGTGCACACATGCACCATATTTGCATTGCATTTACTCAAAAACACACTGATGCATCGCATATTGTAGTTTACTGTAAGCACACCGGCACCCGGTTCCTGTTTGAATTTGAAAAACGTGCACGCATGCTAGATTTGTATCGACTTTAACATGTTTCCTCAGAACTGTACATTTCATATTGCTTTGCAACCATTTGTTTGTAAATAGAGAGATTCCCATACCATCCGCGGGTATGGGAATGTTTCAGCTCGAGATTGGTACCTGGAGCTTCCGGAGGTAGTCCGACACATCGTGGATGAGGCGGGCTTCGGTTCTTTCTGCGAAGTCGACCGACTCACTTTGCTGTAGGCCTCTTCTAGCTGCCCTAGCAGAGAGGTGGTGGGACACCACCGATTCATTTCACCTATCGGCGACTGGGGACATGACGATGACCCCTTATGACTTCTCGGTGCTCACCGGCATCGGAGTTGGGGGTGATCCGATCCCCTTCGACACCGATATGGACGAGTGGACTGCTGCTCAGATCCATTTACTTGGCGCGGCTCCGCCTCTTGCACGTCCAAGCTTCGTCCGCTATTCCTGGTTTGAGGTGCAGTTCAGGGTGCAGCCTCTTCTTGTTGACGCGGCTCCGATGACCGAGGTGGCCGTAGAGCAGTACGCACGCGGCTTCTTGATGTTTTTGCTGGGGACGACCCTCTTCGCCGACCGGGCGAACACCGTGCCTCTCTGCCTACTCAGCGCACTGGTGGACGTCCGGGACATCTTGCGCTATGACTGGGGTGGTGCGACTCTGGCCACTCTCTACGGGTACATGAGCTCGGTTTCCCGCGGCAGCGGACAGTTGCTTGGGGGTTACTGGCGAGCTTGGGAGGTACATCTTCTTCTCTGCTTTTACATTTACATTACGTACTTTACGTACTCTGCATTGCTGCACACCTGCTTCGCTTTACGCTTTGTATACTACACGCCACACATTGCTCAACACCTTTGCACAACCTGCAGCTCTGCTATTTACGCTTTACTCGTATTACCTTTTTCGATAAATGTTCGACATACGTCTTGCAATTGTGGGTCTATGCCTACTTTCGAGCTAGAGCGATCTGGGAAGCGGAGACTCCTCTGGTAAATCCCCTTTTCACGCCGCTTCTGACGGGAGGTGCACCAGCGGCAGCGGAGACTTTCGGCTTCTTCCGTCGCTACTTTGACACCATCACCTCTGCCGGTATGTTTTACTTGATTCATTTAAGCTTCACTTTTCCTTGTATATTTGCAATACCCGATGGTAATAAAGCGTATTTCAATTTGAGATCACAGCGACCATGGGCTCCTCTGCCGGCGATAGTCTTGAGATCGGTTTGCGGCGATCGAGACCTCGCGTTCTTGGATTTTGCTAGAGGGCCGATGCACGGGCTTGGTACTGGTGAACGCTTGTTGCGTCGGACCTCGGGGTTACTGAGTAGATAGTCCGGAGCATCCTCCGAGCATATGAGGACACCGGCGTTCACGGCTGGCGGATGGCGGACTATACCATCGGTGAGGCGATCAGAGGCGAGGCGACTACTCGAAATCGTCCGGACCTTCATCATGCGGCCTTTGGCGGTGGTCGCCGTGAGAGCGAGAGACTGCGGCGCGGCGGCTAGGCGAAGGTGGGAAGCGAGGCGGGATCGTCCTGAGCTCGAGCTCGTGGCGGGAGAAGTCTGAGAGGGGCGAGGGGCCGTGGCCTCGCCTACCATCTTGACATCTGAGGCGAGTGGGGAGACCTACGGATCCCTTTGCTCCTCCCATTTGGTCATGAGTTTGCTGGCATTCCTGACTTGCCTCCGGTATGTACCACTTTATTTCTGCATCTTGCATTGTCATTTCAGTTCAGTTCATTCGATATTCCACAGAATACTGATGCATCTAATACTTTTGCAGGCTTCCTCTGAGTACACCCGGCAGTCATTGGAGCTGAATGCCTCCATGGCGGGGATGTTGCAGCGGACCTTTGAGTTCTTAGCCTTCTACGGCCTTCCGGTATGTTTTCTCTGTCATAGTTCCAAACTATATACAAACTGCTTCGCATAATCTGATGCACGACACAACGTCTGATAAACTGTTCACTGCATTCACACACTGTACTCATACACTGCATTCTGCACTGATAGACTGCTCACGGCATTCACACACTGTACTCATACACTGCATTTTGCACTGATAAACTGCTCACGGCATTCACACACTGTACTCATACACTGTATTCTGCACTGTTTCATGTATACTGATGCATTTGCCATTTGTACTTTTCAGCCTCCCTTCCCGATTCCTCCCGTGGGTGGCGGCGCTCCATCTGGACCTCTCATTTCTACTCGGGATGGCAGGATATTCCCCCGCACCAGAGGGGGGCGTGGCCATGTGGGGGGCTCGCGAGCTCGATTCGAGGATGGCGAGTCGGGCGGAGGCCTCTGAGGAGGCCGAGGCGGCTTCGGGCTCGGGCTCAAGCAGCGACCGCCGGCGATGCTCTGTGTACGCCCGGGAAAGAGGCGAGGCGGATCCCCGTGGCAGGCCATTGATGATGATTACAGACTTCTGCTGTTTTTCTTTCATTTTCTTTTCTTGTACTTTTCTCTTTTTTTGGTAGATAGAGTACTTTGTACTGCCGTAGGCAGATTTTTGCTTTTCTCAGACTATGTATTTGAAAAAGATGATATGAAATGAAACGAACTTTTGTTTGAAAAGGATGTTATATCTGCACATTTCACATTTCGCACTGCATTGCATCATATTACACCTCAAATGTAAATGATATTGATCTGTTGTCTGACAATCGAACACTTGCACTGTAATAATCAGATAACCAACTAACTAAACAGCAAAACAGTTCATACAAACTACTGCTCAACCTGAACACACAGCCCATACTCTGCTGGGGACTAATCTGTTGGGGATTGATGCATGCATAACCCATAACCGACATTGATTCATTACGCACACGGCAAACCACGAACAAATAGCCCCATTCGGCGAGGCGGATCACAAAGTGACCACGGTTGCGGTTGAAACACACTCGGATGTCCCAAATTTCCCTTTCCTTCTCTTGCTTTGCGGATGTAGAGAATGGCACAAAGACGAGCTGGCGATTACTTTTTGGAAGAGGATGGGTTTTCAACCGGGGTATCGAGCCTAACATAGAACACGACGAGACAGACTCAAACAAAGAAACAAAAGGCACACGACCTATCACAACGAGACACACTCGGAAAAGACTCAAAGCCAAAATTGAGACCGACAAATCAAAAGACACGACACGCAGACATGTTTACAAGAAGACCTCAAATCTCAAGGAGCCAAATCCTCTGGGTATTATTTCCCACCCTTTCTGATTTGTGATACTCACATCACTCGACCCTCAGGTTCGGTTTTTCTCTCAAAGCCCTTTTCTCACTTTTCTCTCGACTTACTCCTCTCTATTCTTTATTCTCTCATTTTTCAATCCCTCCCCGGGGTGATGAATGACAGATGAATAGGAAGTCACGGGTTCACACCCATCACTATTAGCTCACGGCCGTTCCTTCTGGCGGATAGAGCGCCCCGTTGGCAAATTAACGGGGGGAAGACAGAGGACCCAACTCAATCGTGCCCCTAGTTCGTCATTTTGACCATTTTTTCATTTTCTAAAACAGTTTTGACCAAAATGAGAGTTAGATTAACACACTTATTCAATTTTTGATTTGAAAATCATGCGAATCAGGCTGTGAGCACTGAAAATTCTTCTTTTTTGGGTCCAAACATGGTCCAATTTTGAAAATGAAACAGTTTTCGAGAAAATAAGTCAACCTCAGTGAAAATTTTCAAAAACTATTTTTGCAAATAATCAACGCTCGACGAGCGCGGAACTTACCCTCGAGATATGCAACCTCGGATCGGAGGCAATGGAAAATTGCCCCTGGCTTAAAAAGGGGGGGTAAGGCAACGGAAAGTTGCCCCTGGTTTGGGACGGTAACTCGGGGCAACTTAGGGCAACTTGTGGCAATGCATGGCAACGGAAAGTTGCCCCTTGTTTGGATGATGCCGCGGCACGTCGTAAGCTAGTCCTCTGAGCGATGGTCGGACCTTCGGACGCAGAGGAGACGAAAATGGCTTGAATCAATATATGGACACAGTCACCTGGAAGGTGTTGGTGGTTTGGACTTCAAGATGAAGTTGGTCACGTAATTCCAGGTCGCTGCAATCAAGATATTGGATTCGGAGGAGGCAAAAGTGATCAAAACCATGACATGGACTGAGACGCTATGGAAGCGTTGGGGGCTGGACTTCAAGATGAAGCTGCCTACGTATCCCAAACATGGGAATCAAGCCTTACGTAGTTCCGGTTAAGGTACACTCGGGTATTTTAACCTTCACTGTTTAGGCTCTAATTTTTGCCAAGGCGCCTGTTGCAGGTTTTCGACCTTGCGAGCCATGTTTTTCTTTTTCATTCTTTCTTCTCTTTTCTTTTTCTTTTCCTTTTTTGCTATTCTTTTGCATTTTTCTTTTCTTTTTTTTTTCTTTGCCTTTTTGTATTTTTTTTGTATTTTGTATTTTTTTCTTTTTTTCTTTTCTTTGCTCTAACTTTTGCCTGGGCCGCCCTTCCGGGTTTTCGGTCCAGCGAGCCTCTCAAAGGGTAAAAGTGTAACTTTGTCCATGCCAAATGGTTTTGAGATTGAAGCCTCTCCGTATCCAGGAGAGCGACTGTTGTATTGATTTGCAGGAAAAGTCCATCACGGTTGCTTCTCGAGCTTTGCTTGGTGGGATCTGATCTCCTTGATCTAACTTTGACGCCTCTTGCTCGAGGGCTGCCTTGAAATGGGCCACACAGGCGTTTCATGGTACTGTTAAACGTTTTGAACGGATTCGGTCTTGAGATGAATTGAAACTTGAGACCGAGAGCGATCCTGGGCTGCACAATCTCAAGAGCGGTTCCACACCGGTCTTCACAAGACTGCACAAGACATTTCGTTTTTGAAAGTTTTTAAGAAAGCGACAAATCATTCGCGTTGAAGATAGTGTGGAACCAGTCTGGATCAGACCAGGATCCTTCTCAGTACTCACGCCGACGAGCATGATTTCATTCATTAAAAGCTTAGCAGGCCTCTCTTTCTCTCAAAATGATCAAAATTTTGCCATACCCGAGGAATTACTTCCTCTTCGTTTTCATCACCGCAGTGTTTGAAAAAGGGTTTTCTGAAAAGCTTAGGTCATTGTGACGATGTTCAAGGCACTAGAGAGTTGGCGGAATGCACTATCGTTTCATCCGAATTCTCTGGCACGGTTGGCTCAAATAGCAACAAATGCAGAATCACGATAGCCAATTTGTTTCATTGATTTGTTGGTGTAGCGGCTTTTCGGCGACAAAGCGAGCTCAAAAAGCAAAAGTAAATAATTACAAAGGCAAAAGCGGTGTCGAGGCAACAACCGAAATCACCGGTGTACTATCTGAAGGGACCGACTTATTACAAAGAGACAGACTCTATAAGCAAAAGACTGACCCAATACAGAGAGACAGACTCAAAAACAAAACAAAAGACTGACTCGACACCCAAGTCAGGATTTACAAAATTAGCATTGGCAGGTGCTCAAAAATGCGTGCCAAATGCCACATCCAAAAATGCACCAGACACTGCCCGCAGGCGGTCCAGCTTTTGATTACATACTTGCAGTATCTCTATCCTCGAAATCCAACAACTGAGTGGTGATGGACTTCGCTGAGGTAGGCGGGAGGATAACCTCGTTGTCAATCAAGCCTTGTACCTCATGACGGAGGCGGAAGCAATTATCAGTGGCATGGCCAGTCTGCTGATGGTACGCACAGTACAGGGAAGCATCATGCGTGGTGGGGAGATTCTTTGGGAGAGGCCGAGGCTCTAGAGGTTTAAGGTGTCCCTTCTCGGCAAGAATCTGAAGCGCCTTGGACAATGGCATATAGAGAGCATGGAAGACCCTGCGTCCCCGGGGCAGGTATTTTGGAGTCTGAGCACTCTTGCTGGATGCACTAACGAACGGATCGGCGGATGCGGCCTTGGGTTTCTGATCCTTCCCAGATGCAAGACTGGGAGAGGGAAGAACTGTGCGCATGTGGGGCCTATCGATTCTCGATTATTTGGAACTGCCCTCAGGCGGAGTAGGGAAAGCATCCTCCACAGCTTTTGTCGTAACTGCGGATATCTGTTGCTTGTTCATTCCCCCGGCTTTCAAAGCCTCTACTGCCCACAGCAGTTGTTCGATAGGGTCGGCATCTGCCTTCATCTTACCTTTGTCTCCGGCCTCAGCCTGGTCTAGAACTTGGTTTGCTGCGTCGTTGCCATAGTTGGAGGTCATCTCCGGTTGGCTGAGTTCAATTATAATTCGTCCCAGTAGCGGGGGTTCTTGGGGTACAAAGTTCCCGGCGTACAATGCAGCTGGTGGCGAAACAGACATCCCATAGGCGAGGTCCGCCACGGACCTTTGAAGATCACCTATCATTCCCATTAGTTCAAATGTAGTAGGCTCGCGAGCCTGATATAACTGAGGAGCCCAGATTGGATGTGCGGCGGGCGACCTAGGCGGGTGCGGCATATTAACAGTAGTATCATCCTGTGGGGTGGTTTCTTGACTTAGTGCGGCCGTCATGACCACAATCTCTTCTGAGTTCTGCGTCATGTTCAGTCCTGCATTAGCAAGGAGAAGACACTAGGCTTACGGATCAACCCCTGAACTTCGGCTCAAAGCGGAAAACAAGCAGTATTTCAGCCCCAAACAGATCAAACACGGGTGTAGTCGAACAACTGCACTCTACTACTGAACACTGTTCCCCGAAGTCACTCCCCCAAATCTGAATCTGATACCCGCAGATAACTGATTCCCCACAATCACTGATACTGGTGCCCGCAGGCCGGATACCCTAAATTTGCAAACTGATATGCGCATTCCCTGTAGAGATACACTCTAAAAGCACATAGCATGTAAATGAGGGCCAATACACCCCTATGCTGGGGTAGGGTTTCCCTGTCCTATTTTGTCAGGAGCTAGGGTTTTACTACGCACGCAGCGGTTTCAAACAACCTAAAATCGGGTGAGCAACCTGTCCTAGTTTGGAATGGTCACTACGGATTTTGATATGCACTAGGTCGAATGGTCAAAAAGGGTGCCCCGGTAAAACCGGGGTTTGCGTTCCCATACTGGCAGAGCCCGCAACCGGTCAGCCTTATGGACATGCCTTGACAAGACAAGCCTCCAGCAAACCGCTCAGGAATAGCAGATGGCCAACACGGTGTCCTAGGCGCACCAATGCACATGCAATGCAAAGAGACACATAAATGAAATCAAAACAGGATATCACGAGTTCGAGTCAAGCTCTCTAAACTCCCAATCGCAGAAGCGTAGACGCGTCCCGTGGGCTTCCATCTAACGATTCGGACTCGATTTTTGTGTCGGTTCTAAATCTGAACCAAGAGTCCAAATTCGCAAATCGTTTGAGAAAATGATTTTGAAAAGTAGTGCCAAACATGGATGCTTTGCGGATTCTGAGTCGCCACCTAAATATTTAAAATGGGAAATTTAGGAAACCCTGACTCGGTGCCGAAGGCCACATGTCCGTCATCACCAAAGTGGTCTTGGCTCGGGAGCTTGGGTACGATCGGGGAAGATCAGCTATGAGCACCCCATTTCGCCCGGTCCGAAGACCGGCCTCTACTAACCGTGATATCCGTTTTTGAAAACTTTATGCGTTCTTATTCCGGTTATTAACCTAGAATTACTATGTGATGCACACAACACAAAAGTATAGACTAGATTGCCTAACTTGGAACTAAACATTGCATATCCGCTTTGTCTCGAAAAACGTGTTAGATTTTGCTACTCACAAGTAGGCTAAAATACGGATTTCAACGAGTTGTTCCAACTCAGGAAATCCAACCTCCACCCACAGGCATTCAAACAGTTTATCATGTAAGCATTTAGCCGCATGGCAAGCATACTGTCATGGCAACATTCACACGCATGTGGTATGCTAAAGCGTAAAATACTTACATCGTACTCCGTGCCAAAACAATAAACTAGTTAGCAAACATGCATGTCCTAGTTCATGTTAAGTGGCTAATGCATCGCATACAGGGATGTAATCTAGACAGGCTCGGCTAACCCTGAACATGGCACATGAGATGCAACAACTATCACGTATTCAATTTGGAATTGAAAGTACGATGCAGTTTGCATGATGTGCCGAGCCCGATGCATGTAAACAAATGCATGAATGCACGCATGCATAGCATAAGGTATGCTAAAATAAGCGTGCCCTAATCTACCAACATAAGCGGGTAAATAAAAGGGAGAAAGAAATGGGGATTGGAAGACCTACACCCACTCACACACACTTATTACAATTTTCCCTCGCTCGGAGGGACCGAAAGAATATACAAAACTGAATAACTAATTAACTACGCAAGCTAATTAATTATTACAAATCAACTAAATTAATTAAATAACATAATTAATCTAATTAAACAGTAAGTCGCCTCGGGATGAGGGCCAAATGCAGCACGCGCGGGACTCGCTCGGAATCGCACTGCCATGCACGGATTGCCTCTGTTTCCCCTGCTATCCTCCTCAGAAAATTACCAAAGCTTCAGAAATACTTCCTTGGGCACTGGAGATCACCACCGGCTGGGGTAGGACACCACCGGCTGAAGGAGAAGGTCACCGGCACTAGAATCATCCATCGGCTGGCAATTGATTGCCGGTCGGCACTAAATAGTGCCGGCCGGCACTTAACACCTGCAGAACCTGCAACTCACAGCAGCAGAGGACAACAACATGCATGGCAATGTGATTCAAGGTATTTATGCACTATACACACCCCTTATCATGTTATTGACTCAAGGGGGCATGTGCCTCGATTCCCGGACCAACAATCGCGCATTTCCATGCATGATGGCCCAAGGAACAAAGTGTGCAACTTTGATTTCAAATGCATGCAACCAAGTAAACACACAAAAGTGCCCAACCTCTATCACATTTCACTTCAAGAGGCCAAGCATGCATGCTCATGTGATGCAACTCTAAGCATGTTATCTAACATGCAACATGGATTATGCAAGCAAGCTAAACATGTTAAGTATGCAACCTAAGCAAAGAGGCATACAAGCCAAGCAATGGAGTGGACGAAAACATGAATTAGGCTACTCCTAATTGGCCTAAAATCAGCGGCCAAAGTGCCTAGAAATGGAGACTAAACACACACACACACATGCAAGTATTATGGTCCAAACCCAAGGCATAAACATGGCAACTCCCAAGCACACTTGGAGATACCGAACAAGGACAATGAGCATGCATTGTAAAGCTCTGAAAATCATGCAAAGCATGGTGCCAAACCAAGTCAAAGATAGACCAAACAAAGCATGCAAATGGTCCAAGCATTAAGGCAAGCCAATGAGGCTTTGAACCACACCTAGCACAACCACTCATGACAATACTTAAGCAACTAAATCAGAGTTTTAACACGTAAAACTAAGCTCAAAAGACCACCTAGATGATATCTAAATGACTCAAATACAAAGGCATGCAAAATAGCCAAAACATGGGAGCATACAAGACATGCTTTTGAGGCATTAAAGAGACAACTAAGGCAAGCATACAAGCATACCAAAAGGTCTGAAATAACATGCTAAATGGTTCCAAACCATTGAAAAGATGGAATCAATGCATACTACACATGCACCTACTTGAAGCATACAAGCTACAATGCAAAGGGGCTATATTAGGCATGCTAAGATTGATCCAAATGACTATGGACAGAGCTAAAACATGGCAAAATAAGCATACAAGCTTCATGGATCTAGGCCTAAAACATGCTAGAAAGAAGGCATACAAACCTAGAGCAAGTTAAGGCAATATAAGGCATTACAAAGAAACCATACAAAACATGCAAGGAGTGCTAAAACCAACTTAGAAACATGTTATATCATGGCAATATAAGCATGAAAAACAAACCAAACATGTTCAACACACAACCAAACATGGTGCTCCTTTGGAGGCCAAAATTTGCCCTTTTCAAGGACATCAAGGAGAGGGGGTGGCCCTCTCCTTTTGGAGACTTTATGGCACCATCTCCACCACTGAAATCCCTCAAGATTTCAGTGGTGGAGAGGCCCAAGCACCAAAGTCTCGGAGCTCTCACAAAATGGCCTAAAATGGGACCTTTTCAAGGCCTAAAGGGGGTCAAACTTCCCCAAAGTGCAAAACACTCTTAATAAACAATAAAGAGGGTTAAAAATCAGAACTTTTATGTGTTAATCACTAAGCACAAAAACAACTCTAAGCTAGGCAAAAATAAGGTGCAAAAATGGGGTAAATAAAGCAAGTTTCTTACCCTTGATGATCTTCTTCACCAAGCTTGATGTTGTTGGTTCCTTGAGCTCCAAACCAGTCAAAAATCTCAAGAACAAGCTCTGATCTTTGAGAACACCAAGAAAAGGTGAAAGACTAGGTGCTTGTGTGCAATAATGTGAACTAAAACACCTAGAACACAAAGGAAAAGAGAGAGATAGGATGTGTATCTATCCTAACCCTAAAAACCAGAGCTTGGTCTGTCTAAGAATGGCTAAGGATTGTGTAACCTTCCAACCCTTGAGCCAAGAGAAGAAGCCTCTCCTTATAGGCAACCAAAGCTTACAAGTTAAGGCATCCAAAAGGCTCATCCCCCCATACAACGGTATGGAGGAAACAAACACCAAAAAGTCAGTCTAAAATATCTCCAAAAACAGTACAGAAGTGGTCGGCAGGGCAAAATGGTAATTTTGCCAAAAAGAGTGCCGACCGGCACAAAATAGTGCCGGTGGCAACACCAGCCAGCCGGTGGCCTCTAGCCACAGCCGGTGGTATGTGGGGATGCCTCACAAAGCATTCCCTGCCCCTCCAAGGCAAACCACAAGTGTTTGGTGCAAAACCAAACACAAAACAGTCAAGTTCGGAGGTCCTGAGGCGTATGGCGTGGCGAGAACTCCGGGAACTCCAAACGAACACAAACATGGATAATCACCGAGTGTTCCAACGGTGACGTCCAAGTCTTGAGGACGGTCAAAAATGGGGTGTCTACAACCATTTACTAATAACTATCAGCAACGTTCTGTTAAACTGATATTATTTATGTTAATTCATGTAATAAAGGAAAGAATATATGTATGTTCTGTATGATTCTGAAGTTAATCTCTCTGATGTTATCTAGTATGGAGCAAAGTGCTGTACGGAACGAAGTGCTACACTTTGGTGGGAGCCACCTCTGGAATCCGTACGAGCCACCTCTTGAGTCCATACATAGATATTTCTGGGCCGCTAGGCCGTTCTGTTATTTCTGGACCGTTAGGTCATTCTGATATTTTCTGGTATGGAACAAAGTGTCAGACGAACGGTGCTACACTTTGGTGGAAGCCACCTGGAACTGTGACGAGCCACCTCTTGAGTCCATACATAGATATTTCTGCCGCCAGCTAGGCCGCTCGTTATTTCGACCGTTAGGTCATTCTCGATATTTTCCGGTATGGAACAAAGTCTTTGTCAGACGGAACGGCTACACTTTGGTAGGAGCCACCTCGAACTGCATAAGCCACCTCTTGAGTCCATACATTGGTTATTTCTATTACCACGCTTTATGCGTTACGTACCTCAGACTCCACGCTTTATGCGCTCAGACCCTCTGTATCCACGCTTTATGCGTTCAGACCCTCTGCAGATCCACGCTTTATGCTCACGTACTCCACGCTTATGCTCGTTATTATCTTGCTATGTTCGGGCCGTTGGCCGCTCTGATATTTTTGTTAGTTCTCATTATTTCATTATTTCAAGTAGCTCGCTATCTCTATTATTTTGTTACTTCGATATTCGGACCTATGGTCGCTCAAGATCTGTAGGCTTATGGCAATTTGCAGATATCTTGAGCTTAAAGCTATTCTGTTACGGAAGTTGGACCCATGTCTTTCGGAAATAATTATGGAATGTAGTTAATCATATATATATATGTAGTTATATGTTTGATTATTCAGGTTAATTATTACATTGTTTATGTACTATTATTCACTGAGTTCGCTTATTCTGTATTTTGACTGTCTATTTCTGTAGGTAACCATTCGGGAGTTCAGTCCTAACCTTTAAGGCTTGTGTCTCTCTTGTCACCTTTGATGCGTCCAGGCACCACCTGAAGCCGTGCATTTTGTAAAGTATTTTGTAAAGTTTTAAGGAGTTTTGATTTATGCTTTGGACGTCTATTTATGGTTGGTTGTATATAATTCCTCCTTCATTAATATTTTTATTATTTGTGGGGTTGAGTCAAGGCATATGTGTGTAAACTTTCTGTATGCTATTTACTCAGTGTGATATTGGGATCCTGGCATGTTAGGAATAGCTCAATGGATGTTATTCTATGTATTTTATATTCTTGTATGCTTCCGTTCAGGCCCCGTATGATATATATATATATAACAGGTTTAGTGTCCATTTTCGAATGGGTCATGCCCAAACTTTTAGGGGCGGGTTTGGGGCGTGACATTACAACTTGTGATCTCGAAACGATGAGGAAGGAACCCAAGGAGACTTTCTCAGACTTCGTAACTCGATGGAGGGCGAAGGCATGATTGTACGCAATCTCCAACCGAAATTGATGCAGAAGATGGTTGTACTCCCCTTCCCCACTTTCTCAGATTTATACGAGATGGGGCTACAGATCGAGGATGAAATGAAACAAGGTCTGATCGACCAGGATAGGGAGCAACCCAGAAGGACTTTCAACCGTAACAACAACGCAGTCGAAAGTGGCGCCAAGAATCGACGAAGCCAGAGGTGAGCATGGTCACCACCATTTCCCCTCTCCCAAGACCCATGGCAGCCACGCTTTTCTCTGGCGCATCTGGAAGCAATACCCAAAACACCAAATATCAACCCAGAGGCCAAAGAACCTTCACACCCCTACATATGCCCCTATCCAAAGCTCTGGGGGTAGTAATCAGGAAGAAGCATTTGACGCCCCTAGAGCCGAGGCCACTGCCAAATCCACTTCCTCCCTCTCATGACCCGGCAAAATACTGCGCGTATCACCAACAACACGGTCACAACACTGACCGTTGTTATAGATTGCGTCATGAGATCCAGGATCTTATTGACAAGCAGGTGATCGCGCCTCCCGAAAAACCTAAGGTCACGACAAATCCTCTCCCATCATATAACCAAGCCCCTCCTCCCAACAGAATCAACTTCATCCAAACTGGGGTCGTGTCTTACGATCCTAGTATCTATATCACCCCATCCCAAACAATTATTTTCTGTAAGTACCATCACGAGAGTCTCATGCCTTGGAGGACTTAAATAACCATTGGTCTTCGTTTGGCTACTTTGTGGTCCTCTGTTTGTCATAAATCTATTGACCTCTGTTTTGATTGTCACTCCAGTGACTTCTATTCTATTATGTTCTGTACTGTGGTTATGGTTATTTATTTACATAAATTCTGTATTTCAGTTTCTGCCACATTGAATAATTTGTTTATTCAAATTAAGTTATGTTAATATTTTAGTTGAAATAATTATCCATGGTAATTTTTGTACCCCTCATGCTCACTGTATAATATTTTTCACTCTTTCATGTGCTTATAGCTGTTAACTACTTTCAGATGACGTGTCAAAACCAGTGCATGGAATAGACACAAGACACTTTGTAGTCATAGTATAGCTCGGGCATTGCAATCGAATAGAAGCTCTAATGTACACATTTTTGTTATTGTTAGGTTCCTATTTGTTGTCAATTCCGCGAACAAGCTTGTTTATTTGAGTTGTAATTTGTCCTCTGTTTTTGGTCTTCTTGCTCGAGCAGGTAAAGCTGCGCTCAAGCGGAGTTTTCACATTTGCAGTACTTTGGTTCGTCTAAATAAATACTGTGAGGTGTGAGAGCATAAGTTCCTGCACTCGAGCGTAAACCTTGGTTTGGAACACATGTATTAGTGTCCCCGCTCGAGTGGCCATTCTTGCGTTAGAGCGAAGATCGTGTATTTTGCTACTATAAAACTGTAGTTTGCTCCTATTCTAGGGCACGACTTCTAGATATTCTTTGAGGGTTCTGTGATTTTCTTCTAGGTCTATTTTGCTAGTTTTCTTTGATGTTTGATTGAGTATTATACTCATGGTTTGACGAGTATACATCAAAGAGTTGTTTGATTATTCAACTTCAAGAGAGTTCTTCTTCGGTGGAATCCGGAGATTCAAGCATGGAGTATTCGAAGGAGTTTGATGCTGTGTGTAGTTGTTGATTCGACAATGGATGTTGTGGATTTAACATCAATCTGATCAATTCCGAGACAAAGGTTGCGGTGAAAGAGATACAGATTGTTGAAGACAAATTGAGAGCGTTTGGGTAATTTGTTTGGTATATTTGTGCTCTGTCTTCATTTTATAGTAAATTGATTTGTGGTGTTTTGCCCGTAGTTTTTTAATCACAATTGGAGGTGCTCCAATTGTGATTTTTTTATGTAAAAATAGTTTGTGTCGATTTATTATTTTTGAAACAACACTCTAAATCACTTTCGTATGTGCTAGATGATTTAGATTGTTAGTTTTAATCATTTGGGAATTAGTACAATTAAATCTTGATCTAATCACAAATCACTTACGTTTTTTAATTGGTATCAGAGTGGGTCACTCTTTGTTTTTATCAAAACTATAGGAGTGTGATTTTGTGTGATTGGTGATATGGATTCAATTCGCGAAAGTAACTCGATCCATAGACTTCCGTTCCTTGATGGTACAAACTATTCTTATTGGAAAACTCGTATGAGATAGTTTTTAAAATCTATCGATGAGATAGTTTGCCACTGTGTGATCTATGGATGAAGTGAACCTGTTGTCACCATTGATGGTGTTGATATCCTCAAACCTCTTGATAAATGGGACGCATTCGACTATCAAAACTAAAGTGGAATAGTAAGGCTCTCAATTCCCTCTTTTGCTCTGTCACACCTGAAGAGTTTCATCGTATTTGCATGTGTGAGGTAGCAAAAGAGGCTTGGGATATTCTTGAAACTATTCACAAGGGTACTACTTCTGTTCAAAGGTCAAAATTTCAACATCTCACCTCCTATTTTGAAATTCTTTTTATGCGTGATTGTAGACCGCCCGAAACTCCACTTCGCGCGCGAGGGCGCGAATTGTTTTTCTAGCTACTACAGTTCGGACTCCTGTCACGGTTCTGAATCTAATCTCACAAAGTGCAATGTAAGACCGATAAATCACCAAAGAGTCCAAATCTGGCAAATCGTTTTGAAAAATTGATTTTAAGCAAAAAGTGCCAAACATGAACTGCTTTGCCAGATCATAGAGTCGCCACTTGAATATTTTATTTTGAAAAATTTAGAAAACCCTGACTCGTGCTGAAGGCTACGTGTCCGTCATCAACAAAGTTGCCTCGGCTCGGGAACTTGGGTACGAGATGGGAAGGTCCTGAAATGAGCACTCTTGCTCGCCCGATCAAAGATCGGCCACTACTAATATGATATGTTGTTTTTGAAAACACATGTGTTCTTATTCTAGTTCATTAGCTAGCTTACTATGTGATGCACACAACATACAAATATAGACTAAATCGCTCAAGTTGGAACAAAACATCTCATGTTTGTTTGTTTGAAAATGGTTTGAAGGTGCTACTCGCAAGTAGGCTAAGACGCGGATTTGCCACCCTCAAGTAGGCTTAGAAAAACATGATTTTGCCACTTCAAGTGTGCTTAAAACTCATAATCCTCGAGTTGTTCCAATTCAGGCAATGAAGCCTTTACCCATAGGCATTCATGCAGTTAAACACTAAAGTAGTTAGCCTCATGGCAAGCATGCTATCATGGCAGTCACTTACACACATGCAAGGATGCTAAAGCATAAACATTCACAGTGTACTCCGAGCCAAAATAAAAGCTAGATAGTAATCAATGCATGATCCTAGCTATGTTAAGATGCCTGATGCAACACATGCAAAAATGCAATTAAAATAGGCTCGGCTATCTAAGATGACATATGAATGTTACTTGATAACATGTATTCAAGTTGGTATTGAAATTCAATACAGTTCGTATGATGCGCCGAGCCCGGTGCATGCAAGACAAATGAATGATGCACGCATGCAAACATAAGTATGCTAATTGAAATATGCCCTAATCTAACCACTAAAAAGCGAATAAGTAAAAGGGAAAAAGACGTGGTGTTGGAAGACATGCACACACACACACACACACACACACACACACACACACACACTTATTACAACACTTGCCCTCTTGACGAAGGGTCTGGATGAAATGAAAGCTAACTAGCTACGCTAATTAAGCTAACTATTACAAACCAACTAATTAATCAAATTAATTAAGTTACAAAACCAACTAAGTATGAAAGCATCTAAATTAGGCTGCCACAGCTCCGCCTTGAATAATGAAGGATGCATGCTCGGTTGCGTCCTCCCGAAAATCCACCGCCTTGCCTTAAGATGCCTCTGTTTGCACTCTTTTGTACTTCTGAAAATTATGCCAACTTCCAGAATGTTTCTGACCCATCTCAGGAACATACTGAGGGATGGTCGGCCATAGATGATGGCCATCGGCTAGAGTTTATGGCCATCGGCCACTTCTGATAGTCGATCGGCAGACTTGGTGGCCGGTCGGCAGCTTTGATGGCCGGTCGACTACTGCTTCTTGCAATTTGTCCTTTGCTCTTGAAGCCAAGCACCAAAACAGGCAAGAATCTGAGCTCAAATCACCTTTTGGAGCTCAAACAAAGCCCCAAGTAAGCTTCAAGCAACCTTCTCCCAAAGATAGGCAACTTTGATCAAGGATGCATAGGTAAACTAGGCATGTTTGAGGGCAAGAGAGAGAGCAAACTAGAGAGAAAGGTAGAGATTTAGCTCTGAAAATTGTAGAGAGAGAGAGAGAGAGAGAGAGAGAGAGATTTTAGTGTTAGAAGCTCTCAAACTTGCCAAAATGTTCTAAGTTAAGAGATATATGAGATATAGCCTCATATATAGCAAAAAGAGAGCATTTGGTCAAAAATATCTGAGTTATGACAGCTGGCACAAGCTGGAAATAGCTGGAGGAGGAATATCTTCAAAAAAAATGAATTTGGATCACTCTTGGCCGACCGGCCATCTTTGGTGTCGACTTGCTATTTGTGATGGCCGATTGGCCACAAAAGTTTGCTTTTCAAGCCCAACTTCAAATGGGCATAACTCCTTCATCTGGACTCCTTTGCAGGTCATTATTGTGTCTAAATTGAAGCCATGGAAGTAAGATTTCCAATGGTGGCAGCCTTGCATCAAAATTCCAACTGTGCAAAAACTTATGTCTTTTTTGGTGAAGCTGCTCAGTTTCGATCCAACCGGATTGATGCCCTACTTCAACCAACCATATCTCCCCCATCCGGACGTGGCTTTTGGAGATTCTTAAGTGTAAAATGAAGCCCCGGAAGTCTTCTTTCCAATGGTGGTGGCCTCATAGCTTAAATCCAAGTATACAAAATGATAGGCCCGATTTGGCGAGGATTGCTCGTCTCTCTCTTAACGATTCATGCCCAACTTCTTTCTCAACTAGGTTTCTTCTCTCCACTCTTCTTTTCTTCAACTCCAAACCCCCGAACAAGGTGTTTTGAAAGATTTTTCAAAGATTTCATCTCTCTTTCATTCATTTCCACTTTGTCCTCGCACGGTTTACCGAAAAGCGCAACATTTAACGAAATGCGAGCCTCGGAACATCGTAGGAACTTTATTTCAAAAATATTTTGAAAGAAAGGGTTTTAAGATCTAAAAACTATCCAAAATAACTTTGGTCCAAAATGGGGTGTGAGGTTAGGATTTGACTCTCCTCTTGCCAAAGAAATCGAACCTTTGCCGTGCATATCTTTCATCACCAAGTAAACCATCAGTAGTGCCCAAGTCTTAAGGGCGGTCAAAAATGGGGTGTCTATAGTTGCCCCTCTTTGATAGAGCTCGAAGTCATGAAATGACGTGAGTGAATGTCAAAGCCCAGAGACGACCCATTTTTGATAAGGGTGAAGACTTGGACAAACAAACAAAATACAGATGCAGTTGGTTGAACCTGTAGGCTGCCTACGTATCCCTTTGCGAGGAATCAAACCAGCGTAGTTTAGGGATAGAATACAAAATGATACACAATGCAACAAAACAATGCAAATGATATGCAATGCAATAAAACAATGCACATGATATACAATGTAATTTGAAAAATCAAACCCCTAGCAGTATAAAACCACACAAATATCATAAAGGGATGAAGATGCACAATCAAACCACGTTTAACATAGAAAAGGTGCCGGAACCCTCAAACCACAACAGGTAATTGGGTGGCATGATATGAGTGATGAATAATCTGCTGAGGAAAGATCGTGATCCTACATACTAAATGCAACAAAACAAAATACGATGCAATGGATGAAGTGAATAAGGCACACGACCAAACCACATTTTGCCTAACAAAGGCAGGGACATAAAACAGACCATGTTTAACACAGAAAAGGTGCAGACACCCTCAGACCACAATTCTCTTAGTGGAATAGGTGCGTATACATTATCTCAGAACCATGCTTCAACGAAGGAAATGTATGAGCACATGCCAAACCAAGCTTAACATAAAAAGGATGCAGGCGATAAAATTGTATAATGTAATAGATCTAACAGATAGTACAATAG
The DNA here is from genome assembly GCA_025200525.1 of Camellia lanceoleosa. Classification (NCBI taxonomy): domain Eukaryota; kingdom Viridiplantae; phylum Streptophyta; class Magnoliopsida; order Ericales; family Theaceae; genus Camellia; species Camellia lanceoleosa. Next base: position 26,893,316 of record CM045772.1, on the reverse strand, counting down.
ATGCAAAAGGGTGACATACTCCAACTACGCTGGAATCGTGAGAGGAGGAAAAACAAATCCCAAACACGCCGAAATCGTGTGAGGAAAGGAACACTCAAACCATACTACAATCGTGAGATGAGGTCAAACCGCTCAGGAGTGCGCACGCATCTTGAGAAAAACTCTAAACACGCTGAAATCGCAAGAGGAAAGGAACACATTAACCACGCTAAAATCGTGAGAAGAGGTGCGAAAACAACCGCTTGGGCTCGTGCTTCACGCATCCCGAGATAAAACACGCCCAGGGCCGTACTTCATGCATACTAAGATAAATTCCAAACACGCTGAAATCGTGTGAGGAAAGAACACTCTAACCACATTGAAATCATGAGAAGAGGTCCGAAAACAACTGCTCGGACTCGCGCTTCATGCGTCCCGAGATAAAACACGCCCAGGGCCGCACTTCACGCGTCCTGAGATAAATTCCAAACATGCTGAAATCATGTAAGGAAAGAGACACTCTAATCACGCTGAAATCAGAGAGGATCTCATTCTAGATAAAGATAAAGCTCAAGAAGAGTTTATTTCTATCTGAATGAAGGTCCAAGATGAACATTCAGCTTGAGTCCACTGAAGTAAGGCTTCTAATGGGGTCAGACAACTGCTCGGGCTCGCGCTTCACGCGTCCCGAGATAAAACATACCAGGGCCGCACTTCACGCGTCCTGAGATAAATTCCAAATACGCTGAAATTGTATGAGGAAAGAGACACTCTAATCACGTTGAAATCGTAAGAAGAGGTACGAAAACAACCGCTCGGGCAAATTATTATCAAATAATTTTTAAAATTTAAACAAACATATATATATATATATATATGTTTCATTTTAAGCAAATAGAGTTTAGAAAATAATTAACGTAACTGAAATATTAATATAATTTATAAAATATAAATTGTGTGAAATAAATTATAATAACTCTAAATATACGTAAAATATTTTATAATAACTTAAGATATAATATAACTCACCTAATTATTGATTTTTATTATTTTCTTTCTATTTTTACTAACTGTTGAAGACTGTTCACTTGCTTTTTCTCTCTTTTTTTTTTTTTTTTTTTTCTTTTCCTTTTCCCTTTGTTCCTTACTTTACTTCACAAAGCCCCACTATCTACATATATACATGGCCTAGGTCCCGTAATGATACCTCTCAAATGATGACTCACCCCCTAGGTATTAGACAGGACAGCTGGTTCGGCTTTCATTTTTTCAGCAATTTGCACAATTAATTGTTGTGCTAACTTAACCCTTAAGTAAAATATATACATCTTGTTTTTGATAAATCAAAGTTAAATTAAATTATATCTTTAGCTAATGAGATATATTATTCCATATATTTATATTATATCTTTAGGTAATGAGGTATATTATTCCATATATTTATATTATTTTTTTGTTATTATTATTATTATTTATTTTGTTTTCTTTTTATAACTTAATCAATTTTAATTCGGACCCAATTAATAAAATTTCAAATTTACTAAATTGAATCGGATATTTAGACCTTGTTTAGTAACTTTTAAGCTTTTTAACTAAAATATGATGTAAAAAAAACTGGTATGTTTGGAATGACTTTTTGACTTTTTACGAAAAAATATATAAAAAATAAAGAGAAAATGAAATCTTTAACTTTTTAGTATAAATTGTTGATTTTTTGACTTTTTTAAGTAATTTTTTGACATTTTGACTAAAAAAGCTACTTGTCAAACGAGGCTTTAATTAAACTTTTATATGGTCCGATACTCAAAATTAAAATAATTCAATTAGTCAATTTTACCTTATTGAGAATTTCACAATTAAATTAGAATAAGCATTAAGTAAATGTAAAATATTATACGTGGCGGGGTCGTTACACATTACATCAAACCCATAATCATTTTATTATTTTTCTTACAAAAGTCAAAAAATCTATCACAAACAAAGCTTTTTAGCCCCAGGTTAAAATAACCAAAAAGTCAAAAGCCAACCAACATCCCAAATGAATCTTTTTGTACTACTTTTGAAATATTTGAAAATTCCGACATCCTTTTCGAATATTTGAAAAATCTCATATTTCAAGTCATTTTTATACCTATTTTTAAATGTTTTTCAAATAAAAAATATTCTCATACAAAAATTCATCCTAAATTTGATTTTCATAGATTATGTATCTTACCTTTCACCACAAAGGAAAAAAAGATAAGAAAACATAATAAAAATAAGGGTATAATCGTAAATCTAATTTTCAAATAATATATTAAATTTATATTTTCAAAATCAATAGATTAATTTGTTTATAAGAAAATCTTTAAGACTAAATAGATGAGCATTCCTTAAAATGATATTTATAGGTAAATTTTTTATTTTATTTTTAAAATATTTTTTTGAGGTCTTGAGGTGGAAATATTTAGCCAATAAAAGAAAGTAGCAAAAAAACATATCAAAAGGAGAAAAGGAAGGGCTTTATGTGAAAAATATATATATATATGAAAATAATTCAAATTGATTTGACCGTCTTGTTTTTTGGTTTTTATTTGTTTTAGTTTATATTTTATTTATTTTTTTAAAATTTATTTAATCTAAATGTACTTTAAAATGACATATTTGTAAAGGAATTGAAAATAATCAACTAAATAAAAAAATATGAAAACAATAATAACAAAGTAATATATTTTCGTAATTTTTTTTGTATTTAATAGTAATTTGTTTAAATTTTTTTCAAATATTTTACTTTTAAAATATATTAAAATTAAATACTGTTAGCACCATAAATCTGCAATTTTTATTATTTATATAATTGCAGGACACGTGGCATTCTCTTATTCATTTAGAAGTTAAAAGAAGTTATAAACATGATGGAGAATATGAAGGACAAAGTGGATGAGTGGAAGGACACATGGCTAGACAAGAATGAAGATGGAAGAGTGGGTAGTTTTAGGTGGTTATTGAGTAGTTATTGCTGGAAGTTTTTTCTTACAAATATTTGCCTATAAATAGCCATTCATGGCTACATTGTAAAGATCCAGAACTTAAATCAAAGACAGTTGATTTCAATATTTCTTGTCATTTTCCTTATCTTAGGAGTAGTTTAACATAGATTTATATTTCGAAGCATTTATTTTCAAAGAATTTCATTTCAAGCATTTCATGTATTTCCTTTTCAAAGCATAGTAGAGGTAAGTAATTATTACTTTGATTATTCATTCAATCGCCTTTTCTCCATCTCCATTTCTTCTTTAATTTTTCTTTTCTACACTTTGGCAATTTTGAAGTCCTCTTCGCTGGAGGCGAAAGAACCGTCAACACAATCGCCGACAATTGGCTTGAATTTAATCTGAAGGATTTTTAATCGCTCAAGACGTCAAGATTTATAATATTTTCCTTCGTAGGAAAAATAAGCCAACAAATACATTTAAAAAATATTTAAAAAAATATCAAAATATTTAAAAAGATGTCTAAAGACAAAAAAAAAAATTAAAAAAAAAAACTCAAAAACAGTTTTCAAAAATAAAAACATAACATTTAAAAAACACAAAACAAACAAAATTCTCGTCTTTTTTGTCGTTGGCAGTGGTCTCTAATCCGCATCTCTGCTGTTGGACCTCTCCTCTTCCTTTTTCTTCTTGCGCTCTCACTGTTCTTCTCTCTACTCTCTCTCTCTCTCTACCCACCTCTCAGATCGCTTTTTCTCTCTCTCAAACCCTTTTACAAGACTCAGAATTCACTCACCAACTGGTACTCCTCAGAATCTTTCACTCTATCAAATGTGTTTTTTATATATATACATGTATTGAATCAACCAGTCTCAGTTCCCGACACTTTTGGGTCCTTTTTTGGTGCCCATCTTGTGGGTGGATCCGAAACTTCCATTTCATAGTTGTTCATGCTTTATACATTGATGTTTTGATTATTGAGATCACATATATGGTTAATTTGATTGGATTTTGGACCAGATCAAGCTGTTTTATGATATGGGTTTTTGTGGGTTTTGCCTGTTCTTTTGATTCGAACTCTTGTTTTTGAAATTCTGTTATTGGATCTCAAGCTTTTTCAGGGTTTCAATTATTACACCTTTACAGGGTATACATGTTGGAAAATGATATATAAGCCCATATGTAAAAGAGATAATTGGTTGATGATTAGAGAAGACATGAGAGATAGAGTTGTTTTAGATATTCTAATAGACTGTCACCAGGTCACTTGGTTTGAATAGTAGGTCTAACTTTTGGGCTAGCGTAGCTCTACTCATGTATGTTTGCTTGTTGGTTTTGTGCCTTTATTGATTCATCTAGGTTTAACAGCTAAATTTCCTTATTAAAATTTATTGCACCTTGGATTTGGATTCATTTTGGGTTTGCTTGGTGTCACATGGAATTTCTGGTTTTGCATTTGAGTTCATTACATTTTGCTTTGTCTAATTTTGTGTATGAACTGTTAACCAAACTTAGATACAATGAATGCTCAAAAAGTCTAGCCAGTTTGGTTGCTTAGACAATTGAGGAATAGATAAAAATCCAAAATTTTGATCCATATATACATGGTCTTGGTTTCTGAAAATTGAATATCTCAACCAAATTACGTGAACTAGTTCTGTTAGTTATGGTTGGTCTTTAACTTGGATTCTTGATTACCTACTAAAAATGTAAGTGGTATTGAGATCCCAAATTTAAGTCCCACAATTGTACTCACAATGACATGGCAAATAATGTGTCAACTTTTGATTTGTCATAAACTCAATCATGTACGGCCCAACTCCCTTTCCATATAGCATTTCTTGGTAGAAAATTGCTAAGTAGCTATGAAAGGCATGTTACCTCTGACACAACCAGGAGAGCACACATGGTCAATCCAAACTCCACCTAATTGAATCCTCATCTTCTTTGTTTGTTCACTAAAGAGAAAGCTTGGGAAACCGGACTGCAACTCTTGTTGACAATGCTAGACAGTGGACATGTGTCTGCCACTTCTTGAAAGTGGTCACAATTTTATAATAAATTTCATAGTAGCAGACACTTGGTTTGATCAACAGATGAACACACTTCGAAGTTTCTCACCTTGAAATGAAGATTTAATATGGATATATAGCCAGCATAAGTCGAGCATGCAATGGTAACTTTTTTAAAACAGGAAAATAATAAGATTTCAAGAAAAAAAAATGACAAAAGAGTATAACATACGTGATATTTGGTTAGTTTGAAACTTCAATTTATGCTATTTTTGACATAGAATTATAGAAAATATAGATTCGTCAAAACTGTATATGCTTGAATTTTTAATTAACATGTATTTACTTCGAGCCATGTTTTGGTATCCTGCCTAAAATCCCACTGTGTTGTCATTTTTCTGTGTCATGTTGTTGGTGTCTTTTGTCTAGGTCTGTGGTACTCAATCTAAAACCCCTTATGCTTCCACTTAGTATTAACAGAGGCAACCCCACTCAAGGATGAGTGTTGTTAGCTGAACCCACTGAAAATGCAATTTATTTATTTATTTTTTTTTTGAATACCGACCAAAGAGAGATAACATTAAAGAGAAAAAGGGGAGTACAGGAGAGTCAGAGGACAACAAGACCTCCAAAAAAGGAGAAAAAAAACACAATATCACAAATTACATCTCACATGTTGCTCTACAATCCCTAGTCTCTAGAAATCAAAAAAATGGTATCCGTCTAAAGGTAGAGTAGACTGAAGCCCAAAAAGAGGACAATAACAAACTCTATATAACATTACCCATCATGTTCTCAACGATCCTTACATCTTTTAAGTTTTTATTTTCTTGTTAAATTTCAAAAACTTTTTTTTGTTCAATAAATTAAAAATAGTATGAAATCGATTGGTGTTTTTGAACTTTTAATTGTTTTTGTTTTTTAAAAACGGAAAATGAAATTTATATCATACAGTTCATTGTTAAAAATTTCTAGAGTTTCCATCGGCTTATACTGATGGAATATCATCATAATTTTTTTATTACTTTCATTATAGTTATAATTTTTTAGTTAGTGTTTATAGCTTTAGTAGTTTTTGTTTTGTTTTGTTTTTTTATTTTTTTCTGGTTTTAAAGAGTAAATTTTGTTTGGGGGGGGGGGACATTTTTGGGCTTCAACCTTCAAAAGAAAAAAAATGATTAGCATGAAAAGGATTTTTTTCCTCTTGTTTCTCAACTTTTGGCTGGGTGGAGGGATATAAGATTTTCTTGCAAATAGGGGAAAAAAATAATCTTTCTTACATATGAGGTTTGAAACCACTAGGGTTTTTAAATCTGTTTTTACATTTTCCAAGATTGTCTGTTTTATTGCAGTAACATCTTTTTTCACTTCTCTCTTTCCTCGTCCTCCCTTTTGTGTGTAGTTAAGGTACCTAAGCTTTCATGTCGAAGTTATTTATCCTTGTTTCTATTCTAAAGGTTCTCAAGTCACAGTGCTTTTCATTTTTGGTTCCTCCTATGAATTTGTTGCTTTTGGGATTTTTGTAATTCAGTTTTCTTTCCTTTCAATTACAAGTGGATATTTTTCTCAATTTTCTGTCTTCTTCTAATTTTATTTGATTTTTGTTAGTGGTTTTTTAATGTATTCATTTTACAAACAGAATTCATTTTTCCTTTTTTCATTGTTTGTTTGTTTATTGAAATTTTATTTCAGATATATTTTTCTATCTATTTAATTTACCTATATGTTCTTATTTTATGTTGATGTTTAATTTCATGTAGATGGCAATGCGGGCAGCAAGTCCTGCTGCTGCTCTTTCCAGTGCACATGTTGTCGGTAATGCCTTTGTTGCGCAGTATTACCAGATTCTTCATGAATCTCCAGAATTGGTTTATAAATTCTATCGAGATTCAAGTGTCCTAAGCCAGCCCGATTCTAATGGTGTAATGACTTCGGTGACAACCATGAAGGTGAGTCTAGTGTAATTATGGCTTGTACTTAGTTGTATATCTTCGTTCATTACTGGATCTCATGACAGATAATTTACATTATGACATTGTACAAGTAGGGAAGGAAACTATTTTTGGATGTGTAGACACCCCATTTTGACCGCCCCTAAGACTTGGGCGCTTCATTTCGAACACCCGATGATGAAACGATATGCTGTGCAATTTTTCGAATCTTCAACAAAAGAATTTTGTTTTGAGCTTCTAACTCAAACCTTGCACTGCATTTGGACCAAAACCTGTTTTTTCTAGCTTGACCACTCAAAGAGTTGCAAGACCAAAAGTTGACCGGCATGCCACTTTTTTTGGCCGGCCGTACATCCTTTTGGTTGGCCTGCCATGTTCAGCGAAGTAGATATTTTCCAGCAGTAGTAAGTTGCTCCCATGCACAGGATTTGGCCAGCTGTTCTCTTTTGCAGATATTTCTGAGGTGAGAAGCTGAAATTTTATAAATACAGCACTTCCCTTCAAAGTTTAGGATTAGAAAACTTTGTGAATAGGCATTTCCAAAGGCATACAAGGCATTCTCTACCTTCTTGACTATAGATACACTATAGATACACCATTGAAGCTCAAGCTTAAAGCTTTTTGTTGAAGCTTTGAGCCTGATTTCATATACTTGAGAGTGTTTGGATTGAAATTGTGAATCAAGAAGCTCTTCCTTTTTTCAAGAGGTTGATCTTTGAACTCTTTTCATTACCTATTCTTTTATTCTCTTGTTTTTCATCCTCTGTTTTATATATTGATTTTCAGAGTGTTTTGGTCTTTAAAATGTGATTTAAACCTTGTTGAAGGTGGAAGGGTTAGCCACCCTTCCATAGGCGTATCCATTAGTGATGTTCTCTTGGTGTTCTTCATGCTTTTGTCTCTTTTTCTTCAATTTCAGCACTATTTTAGATAGTTTTGTGTGAATATGAACTGAATATATGTGTTTAAAGCTTTAAATAGATAGCTTGATTCTTGATTCCCTCTCTTCTTCAAAGTTGTTGTAAGCTCTCTTCTAGTTCCATCTTTGAAGCATGGAAATGGATGTCTCATCCTTATTCCATGAGTAGGAAGAAGAGCACACAACATTCATTTGCTTAGTCTTGTTTTGATTTAGTTTCGAAGTCATGTGAAAGCTCTTTCATCGGAAGCATTGGAGACTCTCTTCTAGTTCCTTTTGGAGCATGGAAATGGATTTCAATCCATATTCCATGAGTAGAAAGAAGAGTCTCTAATTGCTTTTTTCAATGTTGTAATCTTTTGTTAATAAGCTTCACCTTAAAAAATGGCTTCCTCTAAACCTATTCTCTCTAAATTTGAGTACTCACTTACTCTTATTTTTCATGAGATATAGTAGGTTTTAGCCATCTCTTTAAATACTCCCTCTTCTTAATTTGCCTCAGCTTTGTATTCATTGATTTCCGTCATGTTGCTTCATTAATCATCATCTCAATACCTTTGGAATATTTGATGATTTGTGAAGCAAACCTATTCTCTCCTTGAATATCTTCATCACAGGAGGGAACATGAGGGATGAACATCCTTTGGAAACCCTCTGTTTTTGCTTTGTTCCCATTCTGTTGCAACATGTCTTTCTCCAGAAGCAATGGCTGGCTGGCCACTATCTTGTACGGCCGACCAATTCATTATGCCGGTCGACCATCATTTTGTACGGCAGTGACAGTTTTTCAGCAAAACAAAGTAGATCTTGAGGTCCAAAACATAACTGTTTTCTGACTGGGAACAAGGCAATTTCTGGCAGTAAGCAGAGGGGGTTTTCGGAGAATGTTCTTATTTGTGCACATGTGATTTCCCGCCTCTCATTCAATTCCTTTAGCTTAGTCGTTTTGAAATTTGTGTTTTGTGATAATTAGTTAAGTAATTTATGTTTGTAATAATTAGTTAATTAGGACATTCGGATCCTCTTGTAAAGAGAGCAAATTTGTAACACTTGATATATGTCTTCCAACCCTCATTTCTTTCTCTTTTTTATTTAAATGTTTATCATAGTTGTATAGCATCATATTTTCTTTTATCATTCCCATGCTTTGTATCTATTTTTGCATACATTAAGGTTCGGCTCATCATACTTGATGTCATTATCATTTCTTACTTGATTGTGTGCTCTATCTCATGCTTTGAGTTGATTCACATGTCATGTTAGTAGCCGAATCTAGTAGTTGTATTTTGGTATGTGATGCATTAGCCACTTTGCATATTAGGATCATGCATTTTTTCTAACTATCTTTTTTCTTTGGCTTGCCATGGTTAAGTACTAGGTGAGCAATTTTTGCTTTAGCACATCATATGTGTGTTTGTGTTGCCATGTCGAGCATACTACCATGAGGCTACTCGCTTATTTGAAATATCTCTATGAATGCCTGTTGATGGAGGTTATTTTGCTTAGATTGAAATGACTTTGATTATTGTATATGTGAGCTCGCTTTTCCTTTCAGTTGCACATATTCAAAAACTCTTTTCAAGAAAGCATGAAATCAAAGCATTCTAAAGTAAGTGACGTGGTCTATACTTGTTTGCTTCACATAGTAATGTTTTATTAATAATTCGAACATGAGCATATAATGTCCGTAAAATTCACATCATGACTTAATAGAGGCCGATCTTTGGTCAAGTGAGTAGGATGCTCAATTCATGACATTCTCCTCTCATACCTAAGTTTCCGAACCGAGACAACTTTGGTTATGATGGACAAGTGGCCTTTGGCACGAGTCATGGGTTTCCTAATATTTTCAAAAAATTAGGTGGTGACTCTGAAAATCTGACAATGCAGTCTATTTTTTGCATCTCTAATGATTAATGAATTTTCTAAGATTTGCCAGATTTGGACTCTCATTCATTTTTCTATTTCACATTGCACTTGTGAAACCAGATTCAGAACTATGGGAGTCTGGATTGTAGCGAATCGCATCCGAGGAGACTAAACCCCTCTGAGGAGCGCGAAAAACCAGCTACAGGATGATCCTTTAATCAACTTACTTGGTTACCCTTGCATACCATAATATTTGAAGCCGCAAGGCAGCAAAGAGGGTGCCACCTATTTAAACTGATGTATACAAGAGCAAAATAAAAGTTTACCACATATGGGAAACAAGTATTACTAATAAGGAAAATGAAAGAATGCAACCAACGAGAATGATCCTCTAAAAAGCCAAAAATGTGTACTCAACATCAGATACTTTAGACTAGGAATTGTCAGCCAACATCTTCAAAAGATTGTCTATTGGACTTCGTTCAATCAATCACATGAGACACACAAGCACGACTCTCTACTCCTACTCTGTACAAGGTAACTATTAAGAACCTTCCAAACTGATCTTATGACGATCCAATACATGCCATTGGAAAGAGATAGCGCAGACACCTTAGCTCTCTACCCACCATACAATGACCCAAAGGTAATTAACATTTCCTCTGCTTTGAATATGCTACATCAAGTCAGAAGAACATTTTGCCCAGGCATCAATTTGTCACTTTTTATAATTGTACCAAGGAGGTCATGGGTTCAAATCTCCTTGGGGGGTTGAATTAAGGGAGTGCAAGCACTTCAGTGCTTTGCCAAGGGTGGGGAGCTTTTTTCCTATAGGTCCTAATCTAACAACTAACAACTAACATTTGCCGATAAAAAATAATAATAATAATTGTCTCCAAATCTGCTCTAACATGGAAAGAAAAACAAATTCCCTTGGAATTTTCCGGATGCATTTCAGTGGAAAACAATGGGCAATGTCCAACAATGCTTTATAAATACTTCAACTGGAACTTCCCCCTCCCAGAAGCCTTCAAGCTGAAGGATCTTCTCTATTTGCAATGACCCATTGTTGGACAGCCCTCTAAATTGGAAATGTTGTCTTTGTGTTGTTACACTTGTCAATTTTCATCTTCAAAAATGTTAGTTCATCAATCTTGTGTAGCACTGAAGCATGTGTTGGGTTTTATGTTGGACTCCAAGTACTGACCTGCTGATGGTTATATGACTAAAAGATGATTTAAATCAGATCATTTTGTCAGATAGGTGTACCTTGTACGAAGAATCACATACACAGACACATGATACAACATGGACACTACAAGAACGCACTGACATGGTATTTTATAGAAAATAGAATATACATGTGGGGGACACACTCATAATATATAATTTTATCAATTTATTCTCATATATATGAATATATTATTCAAAAATAAGAAAAAAAATGCAACATAACATTAATTTCTCAAATGTAGTTAGAGGAAGGATTAGTAGATATAAATCTACATTATTTTTCTTTTGTCATTGTATCCTCTCTCTTATTTTATTCAAACTTGTAATGTGTTTAATGTGTTTTTGAGTGATAGACATTTGCATCCCACCAAGTCTAAAAAAAATTAATAAATAATATGAAATGCTTTCAGTGTCAGAAATGCTTCTTAGCCTTTGTACCTTGATGAATACACTAAATCTCATAGTAGGCTTACATTTGCATAGGTGCATGTTGAAGCTCAAGATCTTGAATATACCAAAGTCTTTCATGTTCAATTTAGGTTATGGTGAAGGCTTATGAGACACGAGTGGAGGTGACATGGAGACCTCAAAAGTATGATGATTGCCATACTTTTGGTCATGCCACAATTTGTACTTACAAACCAAAGCCATTGAGTTCTACCTCTTTGGCTATATAAAAATTAGATATCAGGCCAAGTGAACGGGAAGAGGTGAAGAAAAGGAAAGGAAAGGTAAGGATGCGGTGCACTATTTGTCGGAAAAGATAGTTTCTACTCTCTCATTTCATTTTCGTCCCCATCAGATATATTTGATGTGTTAACATCTTGTGATCTAGAGGGGGAGATGCTTAGTAACTGGAGGGATGAATTGGTATCACCTTGGGTGGCCAACACGAAGGGTGTTCATGAGATGGATAGTAAGGGTAATCAACAGAGGAGGGTGTTAGAGATGATATTAATACTCCAATAGAAAAGGAAGACAAATTTGGAACCAAAAGAAATATATTTACTACTCCTAGAGATGAGATAGTAATAATAATAAAACCTTGACAGGAAGATTCAGAGTCTAAAACTTGCTTGGGTGAAAAACGTAGCATATGTTTCAATTAAACCAAAAAAGTACAATATACAATCTTGAAGAACCAAGAGCAACATTGTCTTTGTGAGAAACTTTCTTATACTCCACTGGGTTGGGTCTGGAGCTTCCCTGTCCCCCAAAAAAATAAAAAATAAAAGAGTTAATTGCTACTTTCAGGTAGCTAAGTTTCATATACTTTACTGGGAACTTGTAGATGAAATTACACTTGACTTCTTTTTTTGTGTAGGTTCAAGAGTGGCTGATGAACAACTTGCTTATTTTATTTTGCTTTTGGGTGTTGGGTTGACTAATGTCTCGCATATTCCTTCACTATGCTAAGGTGGTGTTTGATAACAATTCAACACTTCAAGTTGAATGACTTGAGTGAAAATTAATTAAGCCCATTTGATAATCACAAATGGTATCACTTAAAATTTTAAGTGGCTCTTAAAATATATGCTAAAAATTAAGAAAATTTTAAAATATAGGAAACTTATTTAATTCTGATTGAATTTATAAATATTTATACATAAGCATTAACATACATCGTTACAACCTCACAACTGCCACCATCATCGTCGTTGCCTCCACCACCACCCTTCCACGACCACGTTCATCACCATTGTGATTGTTACCACAAGCAACATCATTTTGCTACCACCACCACAGTCGCCATTGTCATTACCACCACCACAACTATAAATGCTACAACTCTTTAGCTCCACAATCATTGTCACTGTTGCCATAACCACCACCATCATCACACCACCGCCGCCGCCGCCGCCGCCGCCCTCTTTTTATCTCCACTACATTACCCCTCCAACATCACCACAACCACTATCTTTCTATCTCCACCACCATTGTTGCCTCTACCACCATCACCACGGCTACCACCGACTCACTATCACAATATAAAATTACAAAATACAATTTAAAAATAATAATTTTCAAATTTAATATTATACATATCAAGCAATTTGTTTTAGTTTAGCACTTAAATTTTTATCAAACAAATTTTCAGCTTAAAGAATTCAACATTTAGTTTTCAGTACTTAATTTTCAGTTTTTAGTTTTATCAAACACCATTTAAGTAGTTGTTTGAACTTTTATCCCTTCTTAACTCAGTATTCAATGAAATGTTCCAAATTTAACTGTTGATCACTGTTATCTGATAAACAAAATCCTGTTCTTGTTGCCATGGATCAGGCAATCAATGACAAGATTCTATCGTTGAATTACGGAAACTACAAGGCAGAGATAAAAACTGTGGATGCTCAGGAATCCTACAAGAATGGACTTATTGTTTTAGTAACAGGATGCTTAACTGGGAAGGACAATTTGAGAAGGAAATTTACAGACTTTCTTTCTGGCTCCACAAAAGAAAGGCTACTTTGTCCTTAATGATGTTTTTAGGTATGTTGAGGAAAGTGAATCATTGGAGGTCATCAATTCCATGACAGTTAATAATGACATCAACAATAACAATGCTACAATGTCCCCCTTGCCATTAGATCCAGGTTGGTTTAATTCTGCTTCCTTGACTTACGATACTGAAGTTCTCTTCATAATCAAACTGGTTATATCTTTTATCTTTGTTTCAGAGCCCATTCGTGGTCCTGATCATCCTCCATTGGAGCCTGTTGCAACCTCCCAGACCGAGGATCTAAATAATGGCCCAGAAGTTTGTGACCCCTCAGATCATGAGGAAGGATCAGTTTTAGAAGAAAAGGTTATTGATGAACCCCCAACTCATTCAAGTCCTTCTGATCCTTCTGATGCTCGTGAACAGAAGAAATCATATGCTTCAATGGTGAGTTCATGCCCGACCCAAAGTTAATTCCCTTACAGCCTTTAGTATTGGCACTTATCGTGACATTTTATTTGACTGAATTTCATATAGGTGAAGGTAAGTAAGGTTGCTAAAGCATCTGCTCTAGTCTATGTTCCTACTAGTAACACGAGGGTGGTACCTGCAAATGTTGATCTACAGTCATTGGGTTCTGCAAAACCATCTCCTGAGTTAGAAGTATCAGCTCCTACTGGTGACAGTGCTCTAAGTACTGATGCTCATGAAGAAGGTACCCATCCTTTCTGCTTACTTATCAGCAAGCTAGCTTTTTGGGGTTTGGCAATTGTTCTTTTGATTATCTATGTGTCGAAACAATACTCGGATCACAACAATTAGGGGTTTTTTAGCCAATCCAAAATACAGTAAGAGCAAGCTTATAGTATTGAGTAATTATGGATGTTGATAAGTGAACTTCTTTATTCAAGATGGTTCAAGAATTAATATGGTGGAGAAGATTGTGGAAGCCATTGAAAGTCAAAAAGAAGCGTATTTGATCAATTGTGGGCTGAAGTGTATCACTTGAACTTGAATACTGTGGTTGAATTTCACACTATGAGCTCATATCAAGCTACACTGTCTCATTCATAAATGAGCAAGACATTCTAAGAGAAAGATTTGTAATAGATTGTGTTTGTGATGATTTTTGAATAATATTTTAGAGTGATGTGTGATATATACCAAATTTGTTAGTATTTTCTCAATGTGGGTCAACCAAAAATTTGATTGGTTGTTGGTTGTTTGGGTTGGCTGCTGGTTGTTTGGGTTTGGTCCCAATGATTTAAGTTGATGTTAGTTGTTTTTTTTTTTTTTTCATTTGGCTTCTGACCAACTGTTCTCTCTGGGTAATGTTTTATTGGTATTAATAAAATATTACTTTTTGGTCAATCAAAAAAAATAATAATAATTGGTTGTTGTTTGAAATTGTTAGACATACTCGTAAATCTCATCTAACGTAAAAGGGTAAATTAAACAAATAATCCATGTAATTTATATGATGTGTCAATTTAGTCTTGTTGTTTCAATTTGCTCAATTTCGTTTCTTAATTTAACGGATTATGTCATTTTAGTCCAATAAATAACGATTGTTAAGTTTAGTGGACGGAAAGACAAATAATGTGTCAATTTGGTCTTTATAGTTTACAAGATGTGTCAATTTTGTCCCTGTCAAAATCGAGCAAATTAAAATAACAGAGATCAAATTGACACTTATGTAAACTACAGGGATTAAATTGACACATTGTGTAGACTTTCCGTTCACCATACATAATAACCGTTATTTATTGGACTAAAATGACATAATCTGTTAAATTAAGAGGCAAAATTGAGCAAATTGAAACAATAGGGACCAAATTGACACATCATGTAAACTACAGAGACTATTTGCATAATTTACTTTTAAAATTATGATGTACCTTGGCTACATCCTAGCAATAATTTATGTGGAGGAATTTTTTTTTTTTTTGAAAACATGAAAAAACATTTATATTAAAATAACAACATATTGAACAAAACCACAAAGGGTCATACAAACCATACAACAAAAGGAAAAAAAAAAAACAAAAAAAAAAACAAAAGACAACAAATCTACTAAAAAAATCAGTTACGAGCCAAGAAAGATCACTAATCTTTTCAAAGATATGGTTTGAAAAACAAGATCTATTTGAAAAGCCGCCGTACTTCGGACATCGCCAAAAATTGGAGATGAAAAGGAGGTATACCCATAATGGTATGAGAAAAGGCTTGAAAGAGGAAGGAACCATTGTAGGTGTAGATAATCTAAAAATTTATGTTGAAATTGGGAGAGAAAACTTTCAAAACCCTTATTTCGGTTATAAAAAATCCAAATTTACACTCTAAAAATGCAAATTTGTAATTAGAAGTGTAAAAAGGATTGCCAGAATATTGTCGGAGTATCGCTGAAGTACCATCGGAAATCTTCTGCCCTCTCTCTATGGAACTCAACTCTATATATGGAGGATTATAATAAGAGCTATCTAATAAAGTCTGTGATGAGAAGGATTAGCCAAAGTATACTCTTACACATATTTTGCAACTCAATGATGTCTAAGTGTGCCTACGGTTATGTGTACTAGTATGTAAGCGTGTATTGATAACACGTAAGATATAGATTGGACCTATTAATTGATTTCTAACATGTTATAGAGATTGAGAGATGAAAGAAGAATGCTTAACTCTCAAAATGTTTTATTCAACTTAATCATATTACATCAAGATTTTTTTTTATTATTTTTTAATAACTGAGTGTCCAGATTAGTTTACGCGCACCTCAGCTAATTTAGAAATTCTAAAATTAACGATAAGACAAACTTTCAGTGGCGATAAGTCCTTTAGTTACCTTGACTCCCACTAAGCCAAACCTCTTGAAATTATATTATATCAAGAATATTGTACATCGCACAAATGTCATTTATTTTATTAGGCAAACTTCACTTTACCACCCTATGGTTTAGGTCGGGTGCGGATTACCCCATTGACATTCGAATATCACCACATAACTTCTCTGTTATTAATGGGTTGACGTGCATAATTAGCATTTCCATCTATTCTAACAGACCGTGTAGTACACGCGAGTAATGTGTAATTGGGCATGAACTAATGATGATCCCTCACAATTAAAAGACCAAAATGCCCCTACAGTTAGAAATAAAAGCTTACCTAAGAAGATTGCTTTGTATACTCTCTCTTTCCTCTGTATGTTCGAGTTGTAGGCCAGCAAAAATGTCCTTTTCAAGCATGGGCGGTGGAGAAGGACAAATGTTGAAGTTCATCAGTAAGAAATGTCGTTGTGGGAAAAAAACAACCATTAGAATCATAGAGTCCGAAAAGCCTTTAAAAGGTAGATTGTACTATGTGTATGAAAAGGTAGGTTTGGAGGGTTGTGATTTCTGGGCTTGGTGCAGCCCAGTTGGATTTGCTCCCACCTATGGAAGAGATGAGATTGATGATGAGAAACTAAGAGTTGAGGAAGGTGTGCACTTTAATGGAAGACTCATAAAGCTAGAAATGAAGATAAAGGCACTGAACATGTTGATGAAGACATCTATGGTGGTTTTGGTTGTGTGTTTCATTAGCACCATGTTAATGTTCAGTATGAAATGAATTTGTAAGGTGACTTATGTATTGGATGTATGTTTAAAATCAATAAAATTATGTTTATGAAATTAGTGATTTTTGTTTTTTTGTTTTGTTTTTGTTTTTTTTTTACTGCATGCCAATGCAAACAATGCAAAAAATAGAACCCGGTTGAGTTTAATTAAAATAAATAAATAAATAATTATGAATTGTTTTTACTGCATTCCAATACAAAAAATAGAATCAACATGAAAATTTATTCAAACTTATTCCAACACAAGTAAATCCTGTTGAGTTTAATTGCAAAACAAATAATTCATCCCAACCAATGGAACAAAAATGACAAGAACAAATTTGCAATGACAATGCTATTCAACAATGAACCAAAAAATCAAAGCAATGATATTTTTCCAAAGCCAAAAACAAAACTTCTAAAAATTTGCATTACAATGCCAAAATGGTCCGTACATTTGCATTACAATGGCCCAAAAGTAATCCATTTACAGAATTATGCTGCATTTTAATACCACAATTGCCAATTAATCTAATATGCTAAAAAGCCACAAAAAAACACATCAACAGTTTGCACAATAGTTGAACCAATTTTTCAAAAACCATAACTCTAAGTGTGTGTCTATCTTTTCTTAGCTTAAATACAAACAGACCCTACACTATTGTTTCAATACAAAAACAAAAATAAGAACAACGGGTCACCCTATGCTCTATTTTGACCCACTAGCTAGTTCTTTGGCCTACCTCCTTACTCTGATTGTCTCAAGTACAAAAGTTATAGATACAGCATGCCCTCTCACATCAGCATTCAATCCAGCATTTACTCCGCTTCTTCCAACATTGACTGCAGTTGCATTAATTGGTCATTTACCCCTTCCACCAACTGTGACTTCAGGTCTTTTGGCAAGACCACTTAATGCCTTTCCAGCATGAATTGGTAGTTTTGTGGGTTGCAACAACATTTTCAATTAACAAACTTACAAAGTAAAAAATAAAAAAAGTTAGAGTTATAAACAAGTTAGTTACCTGAGTGGATGACCATGTATTCCTCCTCTTCAGTCCAATATAAGCACCTGTCACTGGTGGCTGAGATGCTGATTGGCCTCCTCTTCTGGTTTGCCTTCCACTAGACATCTGAGGCAAAAAAATTTACAGTTAGGAACATTCACAAATTGGGCACCCTAGTACACCTCTGGTACAAATTAATTCTACTTTAAGTTAGGCCTAAGATGAAGTAAACCCTATATTGAAGTTACAAGTCAACATTAAAAGTTTACTTCTGTCATGTTATCTCATTGGATGGGATGTTTGTTGTTGGAGAAGAAGTAAAAGTTGATGCAGGTTGAGATGAAGATGATTGCCCCCTAGTAGATCTCTCTTGTAACAAATAACTTAAGTTACTAGCACAAACAAATCTAATAACAACATGGGTACAATAAATGAATGCATAAGTATACACTAACCTTCACCATTTTGGACTTAAGATGCAGTCTATTCTTGCATGAGCTCTAACTGTGCCCCTTTTGCAGACACTTAGCATATGTTACATTGATGTTCTTCCTTGATACCTTGTGTGGATTTCTTGGCTAATTTGCTTGTCTATTTCTTAACTTCTTTGGTCTTCCTGCTAATTGTTTTGCTTCTGGTGGATTCAATTTCTGGCTACCTTCCTCATACTCATGCATGTCTGGAACAGGGTGTATCATGAATGCATAAGTATCCAAGTACCTAAACTTGGTGTAGTACTCATGCACATAATCTTTTGGCTGCTCATGATTGATTTAAAATGGCACTGATGGCATGGTTACGAGGCAAACTAGACAAATCCCATCTGTTGCAACTGCATGTCCTATTACTTAGGTCCACTATGTACCTCCTCTGAAAATGATCAACCTCTAATTCCAATTGTCCACACCAAGTTGCAAAGCAGTTCCTTGATTCCACCTTCAACTTCTCAAGTTTGTCATGAATATTGGAACAAATCTGACCAGTGTATTTTTCCATTCCAGTCTTTTAACTTGGATCCGTTGCATCAATTTCCTTCTGATCCATTCAAACATGGAGATGATTGGTAACTCTCTAGCTTCTATAATGTAAGAATTGAATGACTCACTCAAATTATTGACAAGGATGTCACACTTGCTCCTTGGAGAAAAAGGTGACCTTGCCCACAAAGCAAGGTCAGTCTCCCTCAACCACTCCACAGCTGTTTTCCTATTTCCAGTCTTAGGATTAACTTCTTCAATCTTCTTTATCTAGTAATTGAATTCATACACAATTCCAGTTGATGCAGCTTTCCAAAACAGGTCTTTAAACACACAACAATTGTATTTTGTCTTGAAGTTATTATATATATATCTTAGGTAGTATCTGTGATCTACAGTAGGGTATAACTCTGCAAATGTTTCAACCAACCCCTTCTGTCTATCTAATATAAATGTCCACCCTATCTCTTCAACACTCCCAATGTCACTCATCAATTCCTCAAGAAACCAAGACCAAGAAGCTTTACACTCAATCTTAACCAAAGCCACTGCAATAAGGTACATGTTGTCATTTCTATCTCTCCCAATAGCACTGAGTAGCTGCCCTCCAAAAATCCCTTTTAAATGACAACTATCTAGTCCTATTAGTAGTCTACACCTTGCTAGAAATCCTTCTTTCTGTGCACCAAGTTTGACATACATCCTTTGAAATGTAGGCTCTGTCTTTTCAAGATCAGTTGTTATTGAAATGTGACTTGATGGATTTTGCCTCAGAACTGTAGCTACATAATCCCTAATCTTGTGATATTGCACAGCCAAATCCCCTGCAGTGATCTCCCTAGCCTTTCTCTTTGCCCTATAAATTTGAAACCTATTTGCATCCACCATTATTTCTCTTCTCAGTTTTTTCTTGAAAGAGGCTATGTTAATGTGAGGATCATCTCTCACCTCATCTACAAACTTCTTCCCCAAGTACTTAGAGTTGGCTTGTTTGTTATTGTAATGCCTCCCACATGTATGTTGCCCCTCTAGAGTTTTGATCTAAAAGGTTATGGTTCCCCCTAATAGAGAGGCATGTATCCTCCAACTACAATTATGCCTATAAACAGCAGTGATCCTAGCACTCTCATTTCTGATGTACCTTATGTCATAACCATTGATGACATTAAACTCCCTCAAATACTCTCTGAAAACTTAGGGATTAGGAAACTTCATTCCAACTACAAGTTTGGGATCCTTCATCATCCTTGCTTTGTATTTAGGGTATCCATCAGCTGCCTCATCTTCCTCATCTGATGACCCTTTCAGACTAATCAGTTTATCATCATCATCAGGATTTGAATACTAACCAACATCATCTGCTTGATTGGTTGTAGGTGGTGGTACTTCTGTTCTTTTGTGTGAGGTTTCATCAAATATGTCATCATTTAGACCCTCTAAGTCTTCATACAACCAACTTTGGTTATCACTTTCCTCTGCACTATCCTCAGAAGTTTCAATATTACTATTTTCTTCACTAACTATATAGTCCAAGTCCTCAGAATCATCACTATAAGTTCTCTCTTCATCAGCTAAAAAATCAGTCTCACTCTCTGCAATGTCACTCTCATTAGTCTTATTACATTCTGCACACTCACTGTCAGTAGTATGTTACAACCCCTCCTGATGTTGTGTATCATTACCCTCATGCTGACTTCTTATTTGACTCTCCCTAGCTTGATTTTGACTTGAATTCTCCTTACCCTCAGATTCCTTACCCACATGCTCACCCTCAACTACCTCTGCACTATCCTCTGAGTCATTCCTAATGTCATCAATTATGATGTCAATATCAGACAAGTTGATATCAATAATGTATATGTCACCACCACCTATGGCATTACCACCCTGTTCTACATAACCAATCTGTAACACCTTCTCATGTGTACTATTACCTCTCTCTTGTACACCCTGAGTATGCCCTTGTGCACCCTTGGAATCTGACAACAACTCACCATTAGATGACAAAACCATAATAGGATCTACACCCATCTCTACATAAACTACCACATAATCCAAACTCTTATAAGCCTTAAGCATTTTGATCACATCAACATCACTGTAAATTGTTTTCAACCCAACATCTAAATTGTTTTTAACCCAACATCTATGTTTGCTCCTTTTCCACCAACCAAGTCATAATAAAGATCTCTTAATTCAAATATGGACATTTTGTCAGGATCACAGTTAATTATTTGATTCTCCCTACCACCCTCATAAACAACATGTAGATAAAAGACAAAATAGCCCCCACGGTGCATTTGAACAATAATGAAATTGTTTGACATTTTCAGCATACACTCCTAAAGAATAAAAAGCTTCCATAAATTCATTTGTTGGACTACAACCCTAAACCCTAAACAAACAAATAGCCATGCATGCAACCAACATAAAATAAAAGCATTTATGAATTTCAGCATTCTCTTCTAAAAAAAAAAAAATTCCATAAATACATTTTGGGACCACCACTCAATACCCTAAACAAATAATATTCATGTATGTAACCAACATAAAGTAAAATAATTATTGAATAATTCCTAATCCTCAAACAGATCACACAAAACAAAAAGAGATTATAAAAGCAAACATACATTTGTGCCTACACTATATGACAAGCATAAAGTAATAGAATAAAAAAAACAATTCCTGATTCTACTAGGACCACAACACATAGGACAAATTTGCAATGACAACAAACATACAGTTAATTGAAGACGGAAATTTCACCTTTTCAGTATATACCCCACTTCAAGAGAAAACACAATGACAATAAACAAACAAAACAAAACATTGACACCATCCACTACAAATAAACAAAAAACCAAAAAAGCAAATAGCAACAGGATATGAAGAACATCATCGAACACAGTGTCCATCACAAAAAGTGAACCACTAACAATACAAAAAATAGGTAACATCGACAAAAATTAAGTAACTTTTTCTATTCATGTCGAGGCATAGAAACCCTAATATACAAAACATAGAGGACCACACTATATAGCAAAAAAAACTACATCAACTAACATTATATATATATATATATCTATATATGAGCAAATCGAAGCGAATCCAATACAAAATAAAAGAAATGATCGAAAAAATACCGTCCAACTTGTTCTTGGGCTTTGTTTGCTTCGTAAATCTCCAAATCAATAACTTCGCATCCCTAATTTGTCGAATCGAACAATCGAAGCCCTACTTTGTCAAATCTAAGCACTAATTTGTTCAATTCAAACCCTAATTTGTTCAATCGAAAACCCTAATTTGTTCAATCGCAAAACCTAAGTTTTCTCCACTTTCCTCTTCTCAAATGCACGACTGTTGAGTGACATAGTAAGCAAGGGTATATATATATACAAGGGCAAATTAGTCATTTTACGTCTGTCATTCATAGTGTTAACTATGCACATCAACCCATTAATCACAGAGGGGTTATGTGGTGATATTCGAACTTTTGGGGGGTAATCCGCACTCGTCCCAAACCATAAGGGGTAAAGTGAAGTTTGCCCTATTTTATTTTTTGAAATAATGCCAAATGTTGGTGCTAAAAATTTCTTCTCAAACTTAGCATAGCATAATGTTTAAATTCTAAGTCTGCGCAACAAATTCGTATATTATATTATATTATAAAATTGAACATTAATAAGTTTAAATTTAGTTGTATACAAGTTCAAGCATGCTGAATGTATATATCTTCTTTAAAATGTTTTTTTCTTGAAAGAAAATAAAATTAAATGAATTATATATAAATAATATACAAACAATTGAATCAAGCTGGGTTTCAATAAATTTTCAAGTCCTGTCCATTTAATAAGGGGACCTAAAAATTCAGCTCAATTCGACTCTAGTCTACACTAAAAATAAATTTCAGGGGTACTGAATTGTGCCCACCCCCCTGCAGATACAAATTTCAATATACTCAAAATTAATTTAGATTTTGAGGCTCATAATTAAATTTTGGACCGACGATAGAGAAAGAGGGGGGGGGATTTACTAAAACCATGGCTGAAAGAAATTTCCACTAGTAATTTAGGGGAATTCTATTTACATGGGTGAACCCAATTTTCTAGTATAGTCAATTAAATTATTTAGAATTATAATTTATTCTGATTACACCTTACTTTTTTTTCTAAAAAACTCTTTTGAGGTACACCCAAATAAATTAAATTAAAAAATTCAAATTACTTTTGAAAATTTCTTTAAAAATTCTTTCTTTTGTTCATGTATACAACCAGGAAATCTGACACCGACGAAGGAGAATGAAAGGGTGAATTTCGCATTTGAACTTCCAGAATCAAACAAATTCACTTTCTAAAAGTCCGAACAATAAGAATGAAAAATAGGCTGAATATTTGTTTTTATGTTTAAAAAAAGAAAAGAAAACACACACAAAAATAAAAAAATTATTCTTTGATATGTATGTGAATACTTATCTTCTCTTTAATGGGTTGTTTCAAAAAACTATTTTGATTATTACTTTCATACATTATATGATTTTATTTAAATTTTCTTCTATTTACAAATAACAACATAATATAAAAAGGGTAAATTACAAATATACTTCCTGAGATTTGATTAGAATATGAATCACCTCATGTGGTATTGGAAATTACATTCCACCCTGTTAGACTTATTTATTTTGATAATTTATTTAATTATGTTTTTGTTAGGACTTTGTGTTGTCAAATTCCATGGATCAAACCCAAGGTTGTAATTTTTTAAATTCACATGTTGGGTCAAATTAAGATTACTTTGGAGTCCTTTAAGAAGTTGTTTTTCTTCCAAAAACAGGATTACTTTGGATTTTCTATAAGTAGTTGGTTTTCTCCCAAAACTAGATGACTCATGAATAATCCCTCTAGATCTTCTTTTTTGTTCTTAAGATTTATATCTGAGGATATTTTGTTAGTTTTCTTTGATGTTTTATTGAGTATTCAACTCATGGTTTAAAAAGAGTACATCAAAGGTTTTATTTGTTATACACAAAAGAGAGAGAGAGAGAGGGAGTTGTTCTTCAGTGGATTCTGAAGAATTCGAGCCTGAAGCTTCGGTGGATTCTGGAGTGGCTCATCAGAAAGACAATTCCGTGGTGAAGATAGGGTTGGAAAAGGCACATAAAGGTTGGTTCAATTAGGCGTTGTGGATTCGCTAGATAATTAAGAGTATACTTGTGTAATTCCTTTAAATCTTCTTAGTGGATTGTTCTTGTGGCTGTTGCCCGTGATTTTTTTATCACAATTGGAGGTGTCCAATTGTGGTTTTTCCACGTAAAATCGTTGTGTCTCTTTGTCATGATTGTTTGATTGGGATTGTTATATTCTGCTTAAAATTGATACATAATCACAAATCAACTTCTAGGAGGTTTCTAGATTTTTCAGTTTTAATTTATTTGAAAGAAAAAAATAGAATCCAAAATTTATTTTGATGATTTATTTAATTATATTTTAATTTATTTGAAAAAGA
Organism: Camellia lanceoleosa; assembly: GCA_025200525.1. Classification (NCBI taxonomy): domain Eukaryota; kingdom Viridiplantae; phylum Streptophyta; class Magnoliopsida; order Ericales; family Theaceae; genus Camellia; species Camellia lanceoleosa. The sequence continues at coordinate 26,868,862 of CM045772.1, read as the reverse complement.
AAAATAGAATCCAAAATTTATTTTGATGATTTATTTAATTATGTTTTAATTTATTTGAATGAGAAAAATATAATCAAAATTTATTTTATCCTATTATTTCTCACCTAAACCTTTATCCTAAATGTTGTTAGAATGTATTTAATTTTTGATTAAATCAGGAGTTCAAATAGCCCAAAATAGAGGTTCAAAAGGTTCAAGCAAAACCAAAGATAGCAAATAGGCCAAAAGGTTTAAGTGGAAGATATTCAAATTAGTAATGATGGAGTGCAATATATTCAAATTAGTAATGATCGAGTGCAAGATATTCAAATTAGTAATGATGGAGTACAACGGCTATAAACGATTACAAATTCAAATGAATACAACGGCTATAAACGGTTATAAATTCAAATGAATACAATGAGTATAAACAGTTATAAACGGCTATAAGTTTCATTATATATACCAAAGCCTCTAATGTAAACAAGTTACAAACAAAAAATCAGAAAATATTCTTTGATCTATAATCACTCACATATATTCTCTGAAAAATTCTCTAAGAAGTGTTCTTCAATTTTTGTTTATATCCTCTCTCAGAAATTATACACTGAGCCTTATAGTATTAAGCTCATCTTTCCTGTGTGAGGTTTACAAAAAAACCAGAACTTCATTTTTATATCTATCTTTGAGAGATAATTATTGTAACTTTTTGTGAAAGCAAAAACACATTCTTTTCAACCTTATAAGAGTGTAGTACACTCAATGTTCTTGACTTAGAAAGTCTGTGTAAAATCTGTGGAGAATTGCTCCATCTGTGAAAAGGTTGCTAGCACCCTGTAAAGCTAGAAGATAGTGGAAAATCTCAAGTGAAGCTTGAGGAATGGATGTAGGCTTGGTTGAAGCCGAGCCACTATAAATCTGTTTCTCTCCTCTTCCCTAATATTTTTACTTTCCTACTACTGCTATATCTATCTAATATTCATGTACCAATCATTTGATTTACCCTGTATGTTAGTTATACTTCATTGTTATTTTACTTGATCATTTACTGCTAAGTTCATCATTAGGCTTGTTAATAATTTGTTGTACTAGTAGTTAATTTTATTGGGGTATTATTAATTTTAATTTGTAGAAACCTAATTCACCCCTCTCTTAGGTTGCTTTTTGGGTAACAATTGGTATTAGAGACTGGGCTCTTATTTAGATTTAACAATCACTACAAGAAAAGTGAGCTTATGAGATGGAACTTTTTGCGACGGCACATTTGCCGTCGCAAAAAATGACTTTTTGAGACGGCACAACTTGCCGTAGCAAAAAATGTAACTTTTGGAGACAGCACAACTTCCCGTCTCAAAAAATGTGACTTTTTGAGACGGCACACCTTCCCGTCGCCAAAAAATGTGACTTTTTGAGACGGCACAACTTGCTGTCGCAAAAAATAAAGTATTTGCGACGGTAGAAATTGCTGTCGCAAAAAATAAATAAATAAATAAAATAGAGTATTTGCAACGATACCAACTGCAGTCGCAAAAAAAAAAAAAAAAAAAAAAAAGGAAGAGTTTTTTGCGATTGTAATACGTACCGTTGCAAAAAAAAAAAAATTATAAAAAATATATATATATTGTGGCTTTGAAACGGCTTCATATATATATAGTCATAACATGGTTTACATAAATGCAAAGGTATTTTTCTGTTACAAAAAAAAAATAAAAACGACATCGTCTTACTCTTTTGAACATTTCTCTTTTCACCAATTTTTTCATCTTTCTATCTCTCTGTCTCGCTCGCTTTGTCTCGCTCTCTCTTCTTTCTCTCTTTCACTCATAACCTGCCTCATGCATCTGTCTCTGCCTCTATGTGTCTCTGTCTCTCTTATCTCTCTCTCTCTCACTCATCACTCTTCTTTGTCTATCTCTTTCTTTCTCTCTATGTCTCTATCTCTTCTTTTTTCTTTCTCTTTCTTTCTCTCTCTCACTCATCACTCATCACTCTTCTCTGCTTGTCTATCTATCTCTCTCTCTCTTTCTCTCTGTGTCTCTTGTCCATCTTTCTTTCTCTTTCTTTCTCTCTTTCTCTCTATCTTTCTCTCTCTCTTTGTCTATATCTTTTCATCTATTTTTTCATATTCCTTTCTCTTATCTTTCTTTCTCTCACTCATCACTCTTCTCTCTCTGTCTGTTTGTCTATTTGTCTCTCTGTGTCTCTCACTCATCTATCTCTTCTTTCATCTCTTTTCTCTCTCTGTCTCTTTTGCTTATCTCTCTCTTTATCTCTCTCGCTCATCTCTTCTCTTTATGTCTCTCTCGCTCATCTCTCTTCTTTCTATCTCTCTCGTCCATCTCTCTTATCTCTATGTCTTTTTTCTGTCTATCACTCTTTATCTCTTTATCTTTTTTCTCTCTCTCTCTGTCCTACTGTGTTTGCGCTTTTCACTCTCTCACTTCCGTCTTCTCTATTTACTGAGCTCCCGCTCGATTTATCGATCCACTACAAGAAAATACACTTTTAGCGACCACTTTGTCTCTTTCTCGCTCATTACTCTGTCTATCTGTCTCTCTCTCTCCCTCACTCTCTCTCTCACTCATTTCTCTTTCTCACTACCCATTTCCTCTACCACCTTCACTACTACTGCAAACACCATTCCACCACCACCATTACTTCTACTGTCGCCACTTCACCTCTACGACTACCATTACTACTACTATCGCCACCACTCCACTACCACTATTACCACTATTGCCACTACTACTACCATTACCTCTCTTTCACCCTTACCACTCCATTTACACTACCACTACCACAACTTCACCACTAATCTCTTTCACCTTCGCCATCACCATTACCACCGCCATCATCTCTTATCCACCACCTTCACTACTACTGCCGCTCCCTTTCTCTACCACAAAAAATTAGTTCATGATTTTAGTAATAAAAAAAAATATGCCATTGAAAAATATTTTTCATTGACTACAGAAAATTAACTTTTATTTTAGTGGAAAATATTTTTCATTAAAATATATATTACCCCTACTTCTACAAAATAAAAAATAATAATATTTTTTTTTCATTAAAATAAAAATGAAACAAATAAATTTTCAATCTTAGTAACTAAAAAAAAAAAATTAAAAAAAAAATTCATTAACTACAAAAATATATATATTTTAACAAAAAATAAATTTATTTAATTATTTTTTATTTTTCATTCCCGCCCCTTTATTTTTTCCCATTTCCGCTCCCCTCTTTATTTTTTTTTCCATTCCCCACCCCCCAAAAAAAAATCCCCAATCTCAAACCCAAAAAATTCCTAATCTCTTCTTCCCTCCCCTCTCTCTGTCTCTCTCTCGATCGACGGTGACCGGTGGCAGACGACGGAGAGCGACAGAGGAGGGCGAGTGGCGGCGGATGACTGCGAGCAACAAACGAGGTTGCTGTGTGAATGGAGAGCGGCAGACAAGGTTCCCTCAAGGCAATCATCATCTATATGAGATGGCTGGCATTATTTGTTTTGTGGTCCCTTGTAGATGCTGCTGGACAAACAAACTATGGTTAGGGCTTTCAATGTGAATCTATGTTTGTGAATGTGATAAACCTTTAGTTTGGGATTTGTTAGACTTACAAGATGGGGTTTCATATAGTTTTTGATGGTTTGATTAAATTAATTTCTCTCTCTCTCTCTCACACATATACATATATATATATATAGATGCCCTAATATATACTAGAAGAAGATTGAAATGTATACATCGATAATACATATATCAATGTTGGGCCGCATTTGTCTTATATATATATATATATGTAGGGAAACTTGGTACCAAATGCTACAATTTTTCCATCTGGTATGAAGACGTTAGCAGATTATGTCCACAGTAAATGGCTCAAGATTGGGATTTACGCTGATGCTAGGTAACAGAGTTAACTGACAGTTCGAATTTGACAAATTATAGATCATCAAAGATAACATATGTCAGTAATTTGTAAAATTTATGAGAGCTGATTATTTATTGTCCTAAAACATCACTCATCATAACTAATTCTATAATCCAACATATGTTATCAATATCTTCTTTTTTTGATCAGCAAAAAGAAAGGGTATTATTGATGCAAATAAAAGGATTCCCTAGCTTGTAAATTGTTCCATTTATGTATTATTGTTTTCAGGACATTGACTTGTGACAAAAGGATGCCTGGATCACTTGGCTATGAGGAACATGATGCCAACACCTTTGCTTCGTGGGTACGTATGTATGTCTTAATTAATTGATCAATTATGCATTTTCATTATATTTTATTCATCAAATGATTGCATAATAAACTAAATTAAAATTGTATTAGTTATCTATGCCATGTGTGCGTCCATGCTTGCATGTAAGATTAATAAGATGTTGGAGGTGGGAAGAATAAAAACTATAAACTTGGGATTGTATTTGTTTCTATTTTATTGTTCCTTTGATACTAAATTTACTCCACTGGAGTCACAAGCTTGACTTGACTAATATGATTTTTTTTGTCCGTCTTTTTAAGGGAATTGATTATTTGAAGTATGACAATTGCCACAATAATGGATTGAGTCCACAAGAAAGGTAAAACGAATGCAAAACTTCTTATTACCGTTTCTTTTGATTATTAAAAAATACGATGCAGTATTTAGATAAAATTTAATTATAGGGTTGATAGATTATTCAATCATTTGTCATTGTCAATCAGTTTTATGTATTATGAAACTAGTTCATGTTAGACCAATATTGAAAAACAAATTTAAATTTTTGTTTTATTATTATTATTATTATTTATTTATTTTTGGTAGAAGAATTAATGTAGGGACTGATACCAAATATATGATTACATCCTTGGTTGTAGATATTCGACAATGAGTAAAGCTCTCCTTAAAACTGGACGACCCATTTTCTTTTCCCTATGTGAATGGTATGCCTTCAATTTTAATCTCCTTTCTTTAATTAGTTTAAAATACCATACAATTAATTGTTTTCATAACTATATTATATATTCATTAAAAAGGATGATCTGGTTTTTTTAGGGGCCAAGAAAACCCAGCGACTTGGGCAGCTAGCATACGAAATAGTTGGAGAACAACTGGAGACATTAAAGACACTTGGAAGAGGTAAACAAATTAAAAACCCCTAATTAGATAATGTGAATTTTATCTTATGGTAGAATTTTTTTTAGGATAATGAGAGTAATATTAAAAAAATTATGGTAAAAATAAAATCATGACATGGATTTTGTTTTTTCTGCATACACATGATGCAAGATGACTTCACGTACAATGAAAATGATGTCTGGGCATCTTATTTGGACGACCAGAGGATGGAACGTAATTAGTTATATGCTTAATCAATAAGATATTATTTTAAAAGTCATAATTTTTAACATTAATTTGTCATATATGCCTGTTTACTACATTACAATTACAATTCAAGTGTGATTGACAATGAAAGAAAAGTATCTGAATCATGTTGCATAATTAATCTCACATCATATATGCTTGTTTTTAGAGTCTCTAATAAGACCTATGTGGTGAATCTCTTAGCATGACTAAGGTTTGACTTTCTTGGTGTTAACAAAGTATGACGCAGCGGAATAAAAATATTTAAGGTCATACCTTTTCTGAATCTTTCTGAACTCTGATGGATCTCGTGGGTAAATCAGTGCTTCCTCGACCGTCAATCAACCCAAAGAAGGGGGTGATATTACAATAGTGAATATCACCCACACAACTCACAAAGGCAAATAGCTTATTGATTGTTGTTTATGGAGAGAGTCAAGATATGGGAGAAAGCAGATATGGGAAAAACAGAGATGATACGTTGTTTTTGTCTACATCACCCATATCCCATATATAAGATATATAATCTAATTATCTCCTTTAACCATATAAGTTACTAGAGATAATATCATATATCTATATCATCTATCCATATTAGGATATGATAGATATATATCCAGAGTAGTTATCCAAATAGGTTTGAATTCAAATTCAAAACCCATTTGGATCAGGTTCAAAATGTTAAATGGTCATGCCATATGGGCGCCCATTTCTAACATCTCCCACTCGCACATGAGTTGGCATGACACTGCCACATCTCTATCTCAATCTCCCCAAAAAGAACAATCTCATACTAGCCAATGCATCACGAGAACACTGCATGTGGGAGCTCTATACTAGAAACTCAAAATGAGCCAGCATAGAGACATCAACCCAAAAGGAACAAAATAGTGTCTCATATACCCCAGACCCATCTAATTACACCGGTCCAAAAAACATCTCTAATCCCTCAAAAGGAGCATGTTTGACCCTCTCAATTCTTGCAATATATTCACACTCAATTCGCCTCTCATACAGAGCGATGTGAGTTGCCGGCAATGAATATACAACAGTGGTGTAATACTAGATGATCTTCCCTTTGCCCTCATGCCATTTAGTTTAGGATTGACCGCTTCCTGGTGATGTCCCTTAAGGCCAATCATACATGACCGCAGCAACATACCAAAGTAGCGAACATCAACCCCTTACCTTATGACATAGTCAAAAGTTACAAAAGGGTACATAAATGAAAGTCATATCAATAATGACACGTAAGACTCACACGGTGAGGAAACAGAGATCCATTCTCTCACCTCATTACTTGGTCGCCAAGCACATGTAGTATGAATACATGCTTCGGTGGAGTAACTCTTCCAAAAGAGTGACGTCATACTCGATACACCGCATGATATTAGTCTAGTCGCTTAGCGCTTAACCCGAATTCTCTATTGGCTTGCCTCCTAGGCGCCAAATGAGATCTCGCATCTGGCTAATCATAACAGGCACAACATGGAAAGTGGGTACTAACATCCATGTTTGGTCCTTAACACGACCTCATCTTGGTTGTAACCAAGGCGACATGTAGTGGATAATTTCACTCTCTTGGTTCCAAACAAAAATAAACCACTAGTCTCATCCTTGCTCGCTCCCAAGCGCCAAGGGCGATTGCTCGTGTGAGTGAGCCAATCTTGCCAGCTGACATCATCATCTGCTAATCATTATGACACAAATCATAATAGTGTCAACATCCCATCATCTCAAAATAAGTGATCAATTTTTTTTTAAAAAAAAAAATGACCACAGCTTGCGCAATTCTAGATTCCAAACATAAGCCTTATCAAGACTTTTTGATAAGTATATACAACGAATCCACCATGTGCGCCTTCATGAAGTGTGATTCAAAATCACAATTCTAGATTCCAAACATAAGCCTTATCAGCACCTCTTGCGATAAGCATATACAATGGAATCCTCTATGTGCGCCTCACATGAAGTGATTCAAAATCACAATTCTAGATACCAAACATAAGCCTTATCAGCACCTCTTGCGATAAGCATATACAATGGAATCCTCTATGTGCGCCTCACATGAAGTGATTTAAGATCACTACCTTTTGCGCAATATTCTCTCTAAAGATATTTTGGTGACCAATTTGCGTTCATTCTTGATGCGCCCAACTAGCGCAGATGCGCCCAAATAGCACATAGAATCTTACAAGGAGCAAATTAATATACTGCTAGTAAAGCATTTTATCCACAGTCTAATGAGCAAGGTCAATGTCTAAACAACTCAGTTGACCATTTACCAAAGATAACACTTATCATGCCGAATACGCCCACATAGCGTACTTTAGGCTCCCACCACAAAGAAAAAGATCAAGGAATATAGGTCATTTGTTTCTCCCAAAGACAATCCGAGGATACACTTAATAGCTAAGGCTCTGGCTTTTACCGATAGGTAAGTCAATGGGTTTGTAATTTTGCATCTAGAATCATTCTAGGATATTCCTTATGTAAGTCACCAAAGAAAAAATAGGAATTCTCCCAAAACAATCCCTAAGGATCGTACATCCGAGCATATAAATTACATCACCCATGTCCATCATATCTAAAATAGAGGACTGCCCACCCTAGGTGGCGACAACCCTATAAATTCCTGGCTTATAATGACTAAGTAAGGAAAAACTTCTTTGGACCATTGATCATGCCTCGCTGGTCTTCATCGATTATCGCTTGCCTATCATGGCTTGACGAAATCTAAGAACCACTATTTGGATAACTGCTTTAGGTCAGAAAAGATTTATTGGAACTAGCAACCTTTTTGCGCTCCTAACTTTTCACCATAAAAACAGAAGGTAAATCCCTACGGATCTACTTATCCAATTCTCCAACAAGAAGTTGGGTCACAATGTCCACAAATTAATGTTCCGAACTTATGTCAATCATAGCCTAAGTCGAAATAACCTCACTCCCCAGGAGGAAGTCTTCTCATGGTCCACACTTTCCTCAATGGTGCGACTTTTCAATGTCTAGCGAGCCTTATGCCTCAAGAATGACTATCCAAATTACGCATAACTTTAGAACAGTTTCGCGTCATAATGGAAAGTCAACCAATTTATAGAAATGGTTAATCCTCAAAGACTTTGTCTTAAACTGCGCAACATTAATCCACTTTCTAAAAAACAGGAGACTAGAGCCTTTGGCATTATCCTAGGCTCTTTATCATCCTGCGGAGCAATCATGACTATTTCCTTCTCAATCACCCAGTGATGACGTGGAAAATTTTCACATTTGCTACCACGCAACTATGAATGTAGAGTATTCTTCTCTAATGGAGTAATCCATTAGTAGGCACATCGCTCCCACTGTCCCTAGGATATTGGAAATTTCTTTCCATTCTCAACTAGGCTTCATAAAAGCGCTTATGCTTAGAATTCTCTATCTTATAGAGTTCCAAAACTCTATTCACGCCACCTTTACTAAGAAAACTTTATGTGACTTAGCTACACTCCCCAAAGTCGCTTACCTATATGCACATGACCCGGAGGGTGCACATGACAAAGATACAATAATGCACCACGTGACCCTATGTGTTCACAAGACAAAGATACAATAATGCGCTTATAGAACCCTAGGTCTTAACTTCAGAATCTTATGAGAAGTAAAATAAAGATAAGTCACAATGGTTACAGACGCCCATAGATGGCTCTCCGCTAATCCATTACTCAAATGGAGTGTAAAATCGATATGGAGGGCATTTAGTTAGGGATATAGGCAAGAAACTAGTGCAATTCCTAATTGGGAAACATTTTGCGCCATTATCCACCTAACATTAACAATATTTAATTCTTATCTCTACTATAGCATTGTGTTGTTGAGTATTAGGAATAATCAATTTTCTAAGCATCCATTTCTCTTCACAGAGTTCTCTAAAATAACTCAAATAGCTACTCGCCACCTTGGTCAAATCTAAAAACACAAAAGCTGTTATCTAATTGATCTCAACCTCATATGTGCAATGTCAAAAAATCATCTCAAAACTTTTTGACTTATGGGAGATCAAATAGTCTTGACTCAGATGCGTATCGTAATCTATAAATGTGTCGAGATTGAGGCTTAACTATCATGCCCTTACATATATCTAGTCACAAAAATCATAGTGGACTAAATGCGCCAATACAAATGACCTTCTATGGCTTTCCTACTTACTTGTGCGCAACCATTGCGAACAAAGTTACACATTCACATGAGAACAGGATGTCACAAGCGAATGGGCCCGAGAAGGCCTACTCAAACCATCGTGTCATCATCTCATTAATGTGATTAAGTATAATAAGCCACCGGTTCATGATCAATGTCATAAACTAATTCCAATCATCTTTATGTGTGAGTTCTCGAAAACAAGTTTTAAAGGTTTAGGCCCAACTAGGTAATGACTCACAACTAACTCATATTTACTAGATCATAAAAGGATGTCATGGAGATTTTAAGTGCGCCTAAATCGCAAATTTAACTAGTAAGTGCTAATCCCCTGCACCTTCAAGTCAATTTTATTCTCCATACACTTTAATGCATCTAGTTGAAAAATGACGATACTCCTCTTGCCATATCTATTTCTCGCTTCATAGTTACTTGCAATTAATTCTACTATCCACAAGAAGGAGAGAATAAGCTATCAATCTTTGACAGTTCTTGAAGTAACTTAAGCGGGAATTAGGCTAAAGAGTCTAATTCAACACAATACTCTCACAAGCAATGCGTCAAATTCTTAGAGTCATAACAACCTTGTCGGCCTTGATCTTTTCATTACTATGCTGCAACGTTTGCGCTTAGTGGTAAATGTTATTAAAAAACATTAGCCTAGCTAAGGAATCATACAAAGAAGCCCCTCCTCATGTCTCACACCTAAGTGTGGAAACAGTAAGTGTCCTAACTTAGACAAGTTGGCAATGCTCATAGATTTTGCAGCCACTAAGCGCTAATCTTTTCATTTAGTGTTAATAGATTTTGCAGCTTCTAAGCGCTAATCTTTTAACTTCATGTGATATTTCAATGCACACTATAATAGTGCATGAAATTTTGCTCCATCCACTCCCAGTAATTGGGTAGAGAGCAAAACACTGCTCATACAGGCTACTCGTCTTACACTTAATGACTAATTTATTTAAGCTCGCATTTCTTGAATGACGTGACTCTTGAATGTTACTTCATCCAATGATGTAACATTATTTACAAGTCAAATTACAAAGTCAATCCGCGCAGCTCAATAGTCAAGATCATATACAGATCTATTGAGGGCTTACTAATTTCATAACTCCAAAACTCGCCAACCAAAACTACATAGCATGTCGCTAACCATAGCGCACACATTAGTTTTATTGTGCCAAACAAGGCAACAAAACCACGGCGACTTTGAGTCATATTTCCTTACTTTAGCCAATTAAGGTTTGACCTAAAGTCTCCAAGACTTTTGCTCATCTAAAGAATGGGATTAGTTTGTTCACATTTGAACATCTCTACTAAGTCTAGGTCAACCAAATTAACTTCCATAAGCTGAATTAATTTAGAGAGAAATTCGCATTAGGATTAATTTGATTAGCATAATATAATTTTGTCGCAAAACTCTAAATTAAATAGTGACAATATTACACAAGTCGCAAGATCGAAAATCCGCTAAGCTCGTAATCATCTCTTGTGCCACATGTGACAATTATCCAAAATTTAATTTAATTTATGCGCAAAATATTGATTTTCGGGAGTTAATCTACAAAGATTTCTCTCAACCGAATAACCTCCCACTGATTATGGCATGTTTAAAAGCATGATAAAAAATTCTAATTCCATACAACAGCATCATAATGTAGATTCACAATCAATACATGCTATGTTACATTTAATAACGGAATTAAAATAAAAAAACAATTAATCATGCTATTCTAATTACAACATATTATAAACTCTAAGCAAATAAACAATAACATGCTGTATTTAATATTCAAATTATGCCATAACAGAAAGTATATCACTTCTGGAATTTTCTGGTATTTTTCTGGAATTTCAAATAACTAATAAACACACATAAAATTAGAAATAAAAAATCCAGAAATTGATAAACTGAAAAAAATATTCAGATTATGCCATAATTAAAATGTATATCATTCTGAAATTTTCTGGAATATTTCTGAAATTTTCTGGAATTTTAAATAACTAATAAACACACATAAAATTAGAAATAAAAAATCCAGAAACTGATAAACTGAAACAATTATACCATTAAATAGTAAAATATTTCAGAAGTCCACAATAAAAATTTCAACCCCAGAAAAATATTTATGCAATACCAGAATCATTTTAAAGCATAAAAAATGAATTATTAACACATAAAAAATATTTTTTATTTTCGTAAAATTTTAAAAATTTTACACAAGATACAAAATTTAATTTCGAGTCCAACGGTACCAACCATGCTTAAAACAAAGCTATCACGAATAAATTATAGCCATTTAACGCAATTCAATTTAAAAAAAAAAACAGACCTTAGAGCCAACATGAAAAACGCTGAAAACGGCTCGACTGCCATCGCAATGAAGCTCAACAAACGGCTCAACATGCATGGCGATGGCGGCGCTGTGGCGGCGGAAGCGGCTCGCCGCTGAAGCGGCGGCGGGGATTTCGGCATGGGGCGGCGGAACGCGCTATCGGATGCACGTGGTGGCGCGCTGGCGTGCTGGCGGCGTTATACAATACAAGGTGATTCACACGCCACGCCTTCCGTGTGTTTTTCTGGTCCGATTTTTGTACTATCGGACTCTATTTTTCACAATAAAAACATTTATGGCATTAAAAATTACATTTAAAGAACATAAAAATGAGGTATATCACTCTCTCAATCTAATGGAGTTAAAATGCGGAAAAAAAAAAAAACCGGGCACTTCATCTTCCTCCTCCATTAATATTCATACATATATCATGTATATATATTTATATATAAAAATATACACGTGATTAATGGAAACACGAAAATATCCATTAGTGGCTCTAATACCAATGTTAACAAAGTATGACGCAGCGGAATAAAAATATTTAAGGTCATACCTTTTCAATCTTCGAACTCGATGGATCTCGTGGGTAAATCTGCTTCTGAATCGTCAATCAACCCAAAGGGGTGATATTACAATAGTGAATATCACCCACACAACTCACAAAGGTAAATAGCTTATTGATTGTTGTTTATGGGAGAGAGTCAAGATATGGGAGAAATCAGATATGGGAAAAACAGAGATGATACGTTGTTTTTGTCTACATCACCCATATCCCATATATAAGATATATAATCTAATTATCTCCTTTAACCATATAAGTTACTAGAGATAATATCATATATCTATATCATCTATCTATATTAGGATATGATAGATATATATCCAGAGTAGTTATCCAAATAGGTTTGAATTCAAATTCAAAACCTATTTGGATCAGGTTCAAAATGTTAAATGGTCATGCCACATGGGCGCCCATTTCTAACACTTGGGAATGCAACCCACCACCCCAAATATATTTTGAAACATTTCTAAGAGGCGTACATTATATATGGCATTTGTGGGATTTCGTCTTTCATATTTTGCATTTGTAAGTAGAATTTTTAGATATTTATTTACATCCCATATTTTTCTTACATTATATGCATCAAAAGTATATGAATAGTAATATGATTTGGTGTCCTTACTGTGTGCATGTCCTAGTTTCTTAGGAATTGCTGTGTTAGCATATTTGTGATGTTGTGTTTGTCCCATGTGTGCACTACATTGATGAGAGGAAAACAGATAGTATTCCTAAGCTGTACTAGAGTGGGTACCAATCCTGCATGGCTAAGACTTTTGGTTTCAACTCTTGTTAAGAATGCTTCAAGAATCGAAAGTGGTGTTAACTCAAAGGCATCATAAACCATAAAAGGAACTTTTTGGACAAAAGCTTAAGCAGTGGCAAGAATGGATTTGAACTTCTTAGGTGAACTTCAATCATATTGAAAGCGATATTTTACTGAAGTTTAAAATAGTGGTGACTGATGAACCACTTATGGGGTGTATTGTTAATTAAGATCATGTACAAATTGATTACAGAGGTTTGGCCCATGTTTCTATGACTAGTCTTATTTATGATCCAGATGTAGATTCCAAAATGTAGGAATATTTCTTTATAGAATGTGAAATATGAATATTTTTCTATGTACATAAGAGTTGGAGGTTACATATGTTGTAGCCTTGAAATAAATAATCATCAAATTTGTGTCTTAAATTTGGGGTGACTCTTGGTTTTTCATATGCACATGGGTTTGTGTCTGACACAAATGATGGATTAGTATAACACGATATTACATTATCATTTCTGAGAATACTTGACCCTCATGGTTTGTGGTTTATCACATGATATTGTAGAAAATTTTCTTTTCATGATGAGTTAGCTTCTTTAATTTGATTCATGTTGTTTGCTGATATTTAGGGCCAATTGTTCCAATTAATGTAACGTTTATAGAGTACAACACCACATTTTATTCGTTGTATCAAACCCAACAACATTCAATCTCCTAGAATGTATGAACAAGAACTTGTGCTGCAGCAGCTAAGATGCTGCGGGGTCCTAGAAGTTGTTCGAATATCAAGATCTGGCTTTCCTACCAGGATGACTCATCAAAAGTTTGCCAGAAGGTAAAGAAATATGGTGTCATTTTATTTAATTTTTTTAGTTCTATTCGCATGCTAAAAATTGTGTAACAAATTCTCAAGCATCTGATTTTTCTTGTCTTAATGAGTCTTTTATTTTTATTTTTATAATGCCCTCTTTTCATGTATCTTGCATTAGGTATGGTTTTCTTTTACTAGACAATGTTGCATCGCAAGACCCACTAAGTGTTTCAGTTGCAATTAGGTCAATATTCTGCCTGAGATGTATCAAGTTGGCTACACAAAATTGTTTTTCCGCACTGGCCAGGTAAGATGTACACTTTCAATTGACTCTGCAATCTAGTTTATTCAATAAAGCTGCAAATATTTAGTTAATCCTACTAAGGCCTTCATCCTAGCAGGGTAAAAGTTGAAAATTTTCTGTGCATGTGGACGGGTTGGCCCACATTGAGTAAAAATGTTTTGAGTTGAGTCCTTTTTGCATAACTAAAGTCAGTAGTAGCTTGATGATAAAGTAGATTACTCACCTTCAAAAATATCCAAATGGATACATTGCAAAATATTGGTATTTGCTTTGGAAGACCATAGAAAAATATATAACAAAAAAAATGTTTTTTATTTTTGTATTTGATTGAGATGTTTAATTATCCATCTGGGATTTAATGACTAACAAAAAAAATGTTGTATTTGATGTTATAGTAGTTAAATTTTTATGTTTTTTTGTAATTAACATTAACACATAATTATATTGTCATTAATTATTTTTATTTTTATTTTTCAGATATTTCCCATGTAAGAGTGTGCTTCTTGTGGAATGCATGTCTCAGGAGAATGTGACTAATTTTTTTTTGTTATCTACAAAGAATGATGAGAAAAATATTTAATTTTGGTTTATGTTATTTTGAATTATGAACAAAATAATGTATTTAAACATTATAAATGTATTATGGAATATTATGTAGTGCAATAATTTTGTTGATGTGTAATTATGAATGGAAGAATATTTTATTATGAAGAAATTGTTATTTTTATATAGGAATTTTTATATTATTATGGAGAAATTTTAATATTTTTAATATTTTATCACATGATGTTTTTTTTTTTTTTTTTGTGACGGTACTATATCGTCGCAAAAAATAGAAAATTTTAATATTTTTATTGATTTTGTTATAGGTTTTGCTTTTTGCGATGGCACTAAACTGTCGCAAAAAATAAAAATTTTATTATTTAAAATAAAAATTTTATTATTTTTTAATACTTTTTATGACGGCAAGAAGACATGCTTGTAAAAAAATAAAAATTTCATATTTTTAATACTTTTATGCATAACACCACACCGTCAGAAAATGTTGTTCTTGCGTTGCAAAAAAAGACTATTAGCGACGGTATTTTTGTCGTCTCAAATAACATTTTTAGCGATTAAAAAATAGTGAAGTAAAAGTCAAGAAATTTCAAACATTATTAGCGATTGCAAAGTGCCGCAAAAGTAAAAATGCCGTCAAAAACATGCAAAAACTCTTTTGCAACCCCTTTGTTGCAACCCCCACTTGCCCGCAAAAGGCCACCTACCGCAGAAAAAGTAATTTTTTGTAGTGAATCTTGAGTTTTTGATCCATAGCAACCATATATTCTACTCACTCTACTGTAGGACAAGCTAGCAATAGGCCACCTCTCTTTGATGGTAGTAATTACATTCATTGGAAAGAAAAGATGGCTTTGTATCTTCAAGCTACCAATTATGCTTTGTGGCTCATTATCACTAAAGGTCCAAAAATCCTACCAAGGTAATAAACCATATTAGTGTGCTTAAATTTGAGGATGAATTTGATGAGCATGATTATAAACTCCTTCAAGCTAATGCTAAAGCCAAACTTATTCTTGTGTGTGGACTAGATGCAAATGAGTACAGTAGAATTTCTGGGTATATTACTACTAAAGAGATCTGAGATAAACTTGAAATCACCTATAAAGGAACTAGCCAAATAAAAGAGTCTCGGATTGTGAAGCCCCCGAAATATGTAATTACTTTTAAGACCCTGTTGAATTTTTTTTTTTTTAAAAGCCCCTCGTTTACTTGAATTAATTCAAATCTTGTTGGTTAGCATTACTTTTTTCGAAATAGGAATTTCCCTAATTGGATTAGGATCCCTAACCTAATTTAATTCTACATAAGTTACATGTATTTACTCCAAGCCCTCACTTTTTTTTTTTTTAAATTCAAAACTTACCCAAAATTAGTACTTGTACCTTGTACCTTGAAGTACCATCAATCATGTAATATATATATATATATATATGTATACATCTTGAAGAGTGTACCCTAGGACATAAAATAATAAAGAATTTGCCCTACACACTTCCCTATGGCTGGCCCTTCCTTGGAGAATGTGAGAAATCAAATTCCAAGAAACACCATCATGAGATTCTAGGAAAATACACAACCTAGTGACCTAGACCTAGGTTGCTAATTTCAAAACTAGTTACCTTTCAACTAAAGATCAACTATTTGATTCCAAAACCTATGATTTAGCACCTTAGTTACTCCTATCCCACTTAACACCAAGCAAAATCCTAACTTTCCCATCCATTTTCAACTAAAGGGCTTTTATGTCCGTTTACACCAAATTGCCTATATATACCACACCCCTTAGCTTGCAACTCACACAACACACTCACTCACACACACATTTTGGTTAGAGAGAGAGGGAGGAGAGCAAGGAAGAGAAGTCTAGAGGAGAAGAGGGAGGAAGAAGAGAGTTTCTTGTGCAAAGCTTAGAAGGTAAGCCACAACATAACCTTCTCTTTCATTTCCTTTTTCAAATACATGTTTCTAAAGATTCTAAATAATGTTTTTCAGATCTGTTATTATCAAGTTCTTATGTTAAAAATACTAAGATTTGAGTATTGAGTCCATCTCTCTTGTATTTCCCCATTTTGGCACAAAACCATTTTCTTTTTGTACCAATCTCTCAATTTTTCAAGGGCACTCCTTCAAACAAATTTTCTGAGTTAATGTGATAGTTAGCATATTTTCTTCACAAAAGAAAGGAAACTTTCCCCTGGTGGAACCCCCTTTTCATAGATCTTCTTGTTTTGAGCAACTTACTTAGAACCTGTTTTTTTAGCCAACTTTCAAAAATTCCCGAAAAATGTATAAAATTATTCTGAACCCTTATTTTATGTCAAAACCTTCCTCGAGAAGTTAGCTTTCAACTAAAATTGGTTTCATCAAAAAACATTGAGCGGTTTGCAAGAAAATCAAGTTTTCGTAACAGTCGACGGATCTAGGCAGATTCTGGACAGCGCTGAAATATTTTCTAAATAACTTAGAATCTGGAAGAGCAACCCCAATTTCGAAAAATGTTCTAGAAACCAGATTAAAACCTCTACAAATCATAGGAAGGCCAAGTCCGGTAAAGGATCTAAAATAGATCTTTCATTTTAATCTTTATGCGATACTAAATCTGGAAATGTTGTTATGTGTGGATGTTTTGTACCCTTGAGTTCATGAGATTGTTTGTAGCTTATAATCATATTATGATAATATATGTGTTGTGGTTATGTTATTTACCTTTCTCATCTTAAGAATACATGCTTATATGGATATCACTGTTTTATAAGTTGAACTAACCTTGTCTTAAACACTTAATTCAACGGGAAACCTAATTGGGAGGGTATTGAGTTTTCGAACACTTGAGTAATGAAAAGATAAAAAAAATGTGATATATGGATTGTTGGAATGCGTTCCCTATTTGGAAGTTAAAGTCTTGCGCAAGTGGTTTTCGGAACCCTTGAACGGAGCGGTTGTATTTGGACCCTAGATTGTTTGGTGTAATGAGGGATTTGGGCAAGGCCCTATTTTTAGCATCTCTTTTGAGGCCTTGCGGTTGGCGCTATGCGGTATATAACTGTTGGTAGGCATCCGAGGTTAGTTCTGCAACAAAGCAG
The DNA here is from genome assembly GCA_025200525.1 of Camellia lanceoleosa. Lineage (NCBI taxonomy): Eukaryota > Viridiplantae > Streptophyta > Magnoliopsida > Ericales > Theaceae > Camellia > Camellia lanceoleosa. The sequence continues at coordinate 26,850,928 of CM045772.1, read as the reverse complement.
CAAAAGAGGGGGCATACCGAATAATCCGCATCCGATACTTGTGGTTGGGAGGACTAATCTCTTTGGGGATTGCTATCGACATCTAACTTAATCATTTATGTATCTATCATGCATTACTACCGTGCCATAATTGTGATTGTGTATTGGACGGGAAAAGGTGGGTGTGTGTGTGTTCGGGCATTCAAAGCTCACAACGATCATGCCAGTGACGGTTGAATTTATAGCTGGAGACGACGAGCCCGGAACCTTCGAAGACTTTTGGCTATCTTAGGAAAGTTAGAAGTTTCTTTTGATATTTTGTAAGACTCGTGTGAATATTTAAACTCTCTTTTGGGATGTAATGTAATGGAACAAGCTTTTGAGATTAAAGATATTCGTGGTTGTTATGTACTTATGCTTTAATATTTATATGTATGAACCTTATCGTTGTTTATGAGACCTTGTGTCAATACCTTTTAAAATCTGTCAAAAGGATAGTGCGCTGCCTAAGAAAGCTGGACTTAGAAGGGAGGCTAATTTGACTCCTCCGGCGATCTGGGATCTTACTGGTTATTAACCATAGGACTCATTAGTGACTCTCTCTTGACTGCAACCAATGGTGTAGAATCGAGGCGTCACACGGATTGACATGCTTATTCATGATTATGAACTCTTTACTATGGAATCATTTGAATCTATTTCTGAGATGTTTTATAAATTTACCAATATTATTAATGCTCTAAAATCTCTTGGTAAATTTTATACTAGTGGTGAGCTTGTGAGAAAAATACTTAGGTCTTTGCCAAGTGAATGGGAAGGTAATGCTACAGCTATCTAAGAAGCAAAAGACCTAACAAAATTAGACATTAAAGAACTCCTAGGCTCACTCATGGCTCATGAACTTTCAATGATGGCTGGTAGCAAAAAGGAAGCCATTTGGGGAGAAAATGATTGAGTAGCCAACATATGTCTCATAGCTCTTTGAGAAGAAGAATCCACTCAAAATGAGGTAATTTCTAAATATATAGAACTTGAAAGTGCTTTTAATGAATTACATGACATATTTAGAAATGTTTGTGTTAAGAATTCTAAATTAAAGAAATTAGTTATTTCTCTTTCAAATGATATGGGTGTTTTAAAATGGAAAATGCTATTTTGAAAAATGACTTTACGCCTATTGCCAATAAGAAAATCATTTTGAAAAACAATGTTGAGGATTTAAACAAAACTCTTGAAAATTTTGTAAAAGGAAAAGAAAACCTCAACAAGCTTTTTGGAAATAAAAGATATGTTTTGACAAAGTAGGCATTAATTTTGATCCTCCTAAACCTTTTATGAGATTAAATGTTTTTGAGACTAATCCCCATGGACTCAAGAAAGTATGGGTACCAAGAAAGAAATTAAGATATTTTGTAGGTGGAATCTCAAAAAACACCAAGGACTTCAAGAGAAAATGCATAACAAGAGTGTTCAATCTAAAGAGTAAAATCGGTTCCTACAAGAAAAAAAAATGATGAAATGAAAATTACCAAGATGAACAATAGAGGTAATGTATGGGTGAAGATTCCAAAGAGGTAAATGAAGGTACAACTCCTAACACACCTTTAAATTTAAAGTTCTATATTCTTTAAAGTGTGATTTGTGTACAATAGGTTGTGTCTAATCATTGCTTCCATGTAACCTAATTGTACTAAGTTTGCTAAGTCATGTTCTGCTAATTTCTTTCAAACATTCATTGAACTCAAAAATGAGAATTATGTTATTTTGATGAATGCCTATTAGAATATGAATGATTCATGTATTCATTAACATTTTATATCATGTCATCCATTGCTATGAAAAAGAGATAAGAAGTGATAAATTTTTTAGTGAGCATACTTTTCACATCTTATATATGACTTCATACTAATATGTTAATTCATTTTTGAGTCATATCTTTGTAGAATCAATTTTGATGTCATAGCATGTTTTTGAGATGTATACTATCTATATTTTGAATTTACATTTGTGATCTCAAGAATATGCCCAATATGAAAATTTCATGCTTATATGCTTTACATTGAATATTTGAATGAGTTGTGAAATTTCTTGATTATGATCCATCAACAATGTCTAAATGAAAAGAAGTATCATACGTTTGTAGAGACATTACATCTATCCTATTGAATATCTTTTGAATATGGATTATATTGGCATACATCTTATGAAATGCTTTTGATTGATAAATTGTTGAATTAATTGTTTATAACATTCATGTTATGTTCCATATTGAGTAAAATCTTTTGTCACACTTGAGCATGTGGATTGAATTGATGAAAATGCATCTTGATAATGTTATGTGATTAAATGAGATTGTTGCATCGTTTCTTAATAAAACAAAGAGCACAAAATTATTTTTTTATGCATATTATGCTATGCGTTACAACTTGAAAATTCTGAAAAATAGCATTCCAAACTCTTGTTTGATCATTGAATTATTTTTCACCTTTTTAGTTTGTGATAAGAAGTGATTTATGTTATATTTTTATTGAGTAATAGTGATTATTCTATGAATGCTATATTTACACAAAATAGAAAAGGGTAGCACTAACTTAGAAGGAGAAATCATTTTGTTAACATACTTGTTAAACCCTTTTGAGATGAACTCCTCATGAAAGAAAATTGAAGATTGAAAAGCTTCCATCTATTGAACCTAAGGTATGCCTCATATACTCTATTAAGCTTTTGAGGTAAAAATTCTATCTTATATCCCTTAAGATAATACTGTTATTACTTTGATATGAAAAAGATTGATCATGCTTCATATAATTTGCAATGTATACTCTTTGATGATGCTCTTACCTAAAAATCATGCATATGCTTAAATGTGTGGTACATATTGAAATTCATGATTTTTCTTGGCATATGGATTGCTATACCTTGAACATGCTTCATTTTTTTTTTGGAATTACATTAGCTCCATAAGATTATATTAAGTTTAACCTATTATGAGCAATATTTGGTATTCTACATAATACTTGAACTATGATTGTTAAATCTTCTAAATTGCATATTAGTATCCTTGGTAGATTGCATATTGGTATCATTTTGGCATCCTATTTGATATTATTGACAAGAACATTTTAGTTATGAGCTTTCATTTATCATATCTCCTATTGATTTTGCCAAATGAAACAAGGGGAAGAATTTAAACTAGATTGTTTTTTTTTAAAAAAAATCCCCTCAGATTCTATTCTATTTTTGATATCACACTTATGAGTTTGCACCTCACATATTTTTTTTAATTATCTTGTATAAAATCTGTACGCTCTTGCTAGAAATTGATTGTTAGATCATGCTCAAATCGATTGTTAGATCATGCTCAATTGCTTCACATATACTTTTAACAATTTGGTATCTCCTTGGCTCTTGTTTGAAAATATATTGAAATAACATAAATTCTTCATAATGGATAAGCTCATTGATTTATTGTTTCTATATTATCTTGTTACAACAGCATGTGTGTCTCATTCTTGACCTTTGGAAATTCTCCTTATTGCACCAATGGCATTTATCTCAACTTGATGCTACATTGTGATAATACTAGTGCTATCAATTTAAGCAAAAATCTGATTCAACACTCACGAACAAAACATATTGAAATTCGACATCACTTTTTAAAAGATCATGTTAAAAAATGAGATATTGTACTTGAATTTGTAAACACCGAGAAGCAATTGACGGATATTTTCACAAACCCCTAAGCAAGGATTGCTTCAATTTTATTAAATGGCGAGCTTGGAATGTCGATTTCTACTTAAAAAGTTTTGTTATGATTGTGAAACTTGAATTTTGTTAAAATGATATATGTGTATTGCTACATTGATATGGAAATATTTATATCGCTTGCATGCTCTCAAGTCCTTCATACATTTATTCTCCTTAATAGTTTGCTATTCTCAACTGTGTAATTTTTCTTTAGGTTCTCATCTTGAAGTAAAATTAACTTTGAATACATTGATTTTTTTTAAACCCTCATGGTATTTTTTTTTACATTACCATTCCAAGAATAATTCAATGTTCCATTAAGTTTAATTTTACGGTATTATTTTATTTTTATTTTATTATTTTATTTATTTTACTATTAGGTTTAATTTCTTTTATTTTTATTTTTTTCTCATTATTATTTTTGTTTGGGCTTAATTTTTCTTTCTTTCTTTTTTTTTGCTTTTTAATTTCATTTTTCAAGATTTAAACATAAAAATAAAACAAATCAAAATACAAATATTTATATAAAAAAACACCCTTCATTTTTTACAAATACATGCCGATCAAAATAAACATTAAAAAAAAAAAAACAACAACAACAACACCCTTCATTTTTTACTACCATACCGATCAAAAAAAAAAACCTTCATTTTTTCCTAATTATGTCGATCTTACTTACTCATATCTTCTATCGCTTTTCTTCTTTTTTATCACCTTGGGCCCTTGACGCCTCGCTTCCATGCTTTCGTTGAGAGTAACGACTCGCTGACTATCAAAGGCCAAGAACGACGTTGTTCAAATCGAGCTATGGAAGTGGTCTTCCGCTTAAGCTCTTTATTTTCGCCTTTAATGCGCCTATTTCGCCACGCATCCTTGTACATGCGCCGGAGTAGAGAGTTGGGTATTGACCGATGGAGCTCACTCGTCCTGTTCTGCAATCGGTGAGCCAATTTTGTGACTGTCGTCACTGTCTCTATACAGGACTTCAATGTGAAATGATTGGCTTCAATATCTGATTGAGCTGCCATTATTTGCTCAATCTATATCATAGGAAGGTTAGGAAGGATAGGAGCCGGGGCACTCGGCCCAGCAGCCGCTAAGGATCATTCAGTCCTAAAAGAAAGTAAGAAAGTGAGACGAGGCCATGTGGTCGCAGAACGAGGTGTAATCGCAAGGAAGGTAGTTTTTGGCGCTCTACTCGATCTCTCGTTCGCTCTCAAGGAAGACGAAGATTGAAGAGAGTGATAAAGAAGAGATAGAAGAGAATGAGGTGAAGAAGAAGAAGCAAACGAATGTGATTAAGAAGAAGGCTGAAGAGAAGAGGCTGAAGAGAAGAAACTGAAGAGAAGAAGACAATGAGGGAGAGATAGCCGAGGCGAGCGGCAATCGAGGAGAACTGCTTTTGTGAGCCAATGACGCAAAAGTGAGGCCACATGTCAAACGCGTTTATCGAAGAAAAAAGAGAGACGCGGGAGAGTTGTATGTGTATGCACATATGTGTGTGTGTGTGTGTGTGTGTGTGTTTTAAATTGTATAGATACCATTTGTCACTATCATTCTCCTCCTCCTCCTCCAGATTCTGACCCTTGATTTCCTTTTGATAATGTCACAGGAGGAGAAATTATATGATGTTATGTATTATAAGAGCATGACTAGAGGGGGAGCCTTTCTTACTTTCAAATCAAGTCAAAACATCATTGTGTGCCATCATCAAAAAGGGGGAGATTGTTAGACTTATTTATTTTGATGATTTATTTAATTATGTTTTAATTTTTTTGAAAGAAAAAAATAGAATCCAAAATTTATTTTGATGATTTATTTAATTATATTTTAATTTATTTGAAAAAAAAAAATAGAATCCAAAATTTATTTTGATGATCTATTTAATTATGTTTTAATAGAATTCAAAATTTATTTTGATGATTTATTTAATTATGTTTTAATTTATTTGAAAGAGAAAAATAGAATCAAAATTTATTTTGTCCCATTATTTCTCACATAAACCTTTATCCTAAATGTTGTTAGAGTGTAATTAATATTTGATTAAATCAGAGTTCAAAAATTTCAAAACAGAGGTTCAAACAACCCAAAACAAAAGGTTCAAAAACCAACACAAGAGTGTGCCAAAAGGTTCAAACAACCCAACACAGCAGCAGATCAAAAGGTTCAAACAGCCTAGCATAGCAGCATGGCAAAAGGTTCAAGTGGAAGATATTCAAATTAGAAATGATGGAGTGCAAGATATTCAAATTAGTAATGATGGAGTACAACGGCTATAAATGGCTATAAATTCAAATGAATACAACGGCCATAAATTCAAATGAATACAATGGCTAAAATGGTTATAAGTTTCATTATATATATCAAAGCCTCTAATGTAAACAAGTTACAAACAAAAAATCAGAAAATATTCTTTGATCTATAATCACTCACATCTATTCTCTGAAAAATTCTCTGAGAAGTATTCTTCAATTTTTGTTTAGATCCTCTCTAAGAAATTATACACTGAGCATTATAGTATTAAGCTCATCTTTCATGTGTGAGGTTTACAAAAAAAACCAGAGCTTCATTTTTATTTCTATCTTTGAGAGATAATTATTGTAACTTTTTGTGAAAGCAAAAACACATTCTTTTCAACCTTGTAAGAGTGTAATACACTCAGTGTTCTTGACTTAGAAAGTTTGTGTAAAATCTATGGAGGATTGCTCCATCTGTGAAAAGGTTGCTAGTACCCTGTGAAGCTAGAAGATAGTGAAAAATCTCAAGTGAAGCTTGAGGAATGGATGTAGGCTTGGTTAAAACCAAGCCACTATAAATCTATTTGTCTCATCTTCCTTAATCTCTTTACTTTCCTACTACTGCTATATCTATCTAATAGTCATGTGCTAATCATTTGATTTACCCTGTATGTTAGTTATACTTCATTGTTATTTTGCTTGATCATTTACTGCTAAGCTCATCATTAGGCTTGTTAATAATTTATTGTACTAGTAGTTAATTTTATTGGGATATTATTAATTTTAATTTGTAGAAACTTAATTCACCCTCCTCTTAGGTAGCTTTTTGGGTAACACACCTCTTGAGGTTTCTAATTTCATAACAAATCGTCCATTTTATCCCTTTTATTAATAAATCATCAAGTCAATTAACAATTTTAATGATGTTAGAAGTACATTTCAATTAATAATTTAGGTAATTTTATTATTGTATTGGATAGCAATTATGAATTTCATCTTTTAGTTAATTACATTAAATAAAAATACTAACAATGAGGTATTTGTAATTTTTCAAACCACGGGCAATATATACTTTAAGTAAACCTCTGGGATGTATTTGTAATTTACCCTAATAAAAAATAATGATGTTGATGTAGTGGTGAGTTATGGTGGGGTAGATTGGAGTTTTGGAATGAGGAAAAAGAAGAAAAAATAATTGAAACTTAGGAAAAAATATGAAGAGATTTAAATAGGAAAAATATATATAATTGATTAGGGTATTCCACGAGAAAAAAGAATATTTTATTTTAATGTTTAATATGTCCTTGTTAGTAAATTCATATGAACTGAGACAATTTTAGGTTCAAATAGAATGGCTTAATAGCATATATGTAGGGGTGAGAATTTAACACATAACTCATTAACACCACTCAATTGTACATGCAATTAGGGTTGCAATTAATTATTTGTTGACTCGAATCTAAATATGACATAATCTAAAAACACGAATATTAAATGGGTCTTGTTTCGCTGAACACACAAAATCGAAATAAAAACATTTGGCATGCGTAAATATTTATGTCAACATGTTGACACGAACCCACTATTGACTCGCATGTAATCAATACAACCCAATTTAGTAACTATAAGATCTTATGTAATTCATTCTCATCCATTAGATTTAAACTTAAATCTCCATATAATATATATATATATATATAAAACTAATTAAGTGCAACTCTAAATTAATAATAAATCGGTAGAAGTCAAGATTGATAGAGTTTTTGAATGTGTGGCAACAATATTTTGTGGCGGAAGTCAACGTAGAAGAATCACAATGTTGCTTTGGATGTGACATAGCTGCAACATTATTATTATTATTAATTTGGTATTAGATAAAACTTATTTTGCTTTTAAAATTTATTGATATTTAAATATTCTTCATGGATGAATAGATATTTAATTATTAATGAGTGACAATAGTTTAGATTGGATATATAATGGCTGCTCTCTCTCTCTCTCTCAATAATACAATACAAAAGGCAAACTATAGCACAGTAGGTAAACTTCAATCCATGTCTCCCCCATTGCCAGTAATTCCCTATCTGTTGGATAAAAATTTAGTAACCATTTTCAAACAATTATGAATATTTTTGGATAAAAATATCCGTGACATTTATTTTACCCCATCTTTAACCTTCACTTTAAAGGAGAGACATTGTACAAGTTTGGATGGAATAATTCAAGGTAACGATTTTATTTTATTTATTTATTTATTTTATCAATCATATGATGCAAATTATAAATATTATGGCAATTACAACATTTAGGCCTCAATTAAGAACATATTAATTTAGTAATTTTTTTATTAAAATATGAAGTAAAAAAATTAATATGTTTGAAATTATTTTTTAATTTTTTACAAAAAGATGTACAAAAAGTAAAATATATATATATATATATATATAATTTTTTGATATAAATTATTAATTTTTTGATTTTTCTAGTGACTTTTGACTTTTAAACTAAAGATTGAATTGCCAAATTTACTTTCGATATATAAAAAATTCAACAATACATAGTACATGCCCACAACAAGTCCAACAATAACATTCACAGTGTGATCTACATCTACGAGAGTCTAACTCAAAACCTCAACAATCAAAATTTAATTGATTGTCACTCAACCACATCAACATCGACAATTGAAGTACAAATTCTATTTTTATATTTCAAAAAAATTCAAGCAATAAATAATAGTAAATAAATACTCAAAAAAAGAGGAAAATTAAGGTCCAACTTCACGTTACACTTGCAATTTTCAAAATCCATTCCAAGAACATCTCCAATGGTTTATTTTTTTTCATTAAATTTTAGTAAAAATTTCCTTTGATATCAAGTGCTCCAACGGAATTTCATCAAACCGCCGATCAACTAGACGGATGTCCAGTCGGTCGACCGACCAATGTAAATTTTTTAGAAATTTTTGCCTTGAAGTGGTCATCCAAGGAAATATCTAGGGAACATCCGGTGGTAAAAACCTAACGATAATTAATAGTGATTTGATGAAAAACATATCATTATCGGCTTGATAAAAGATTTGAGACATCTTGGATTTGATAATCTATTTGATGAACAGTTGAAACAGTAAAAAATAATCAAATTTAAATTTGATAATCTATTTAATGAACTATTGGAGATGTTTTAACAAGTTGAAATGTGATTAAAAGAAGAATAGTGGAGGTAGGTGCTATGAAATTATAGTAATAAAAGTTTAAGAAATGTGATGCAAGATATGATTTTATTAGACCTAATAATAAGAAGTCAATGTGAAAAAGTAAAGAATAATCATGTTGCCTTTGCCTTTTGGAATATGTTGCAAAGTTGAAATTGTTGCTTAGGCCTTGTTCGGGAAGCCTAAAACCGGAACGTTTTTATCGAGAAATTGCAAAAAAGATAATAATTAATTTATTATCTATTTTTCACGCACTTTTTTTTTTTTAAAAAACCTATCAAATAGTATCATTGAAATATTGAAATCTTATTTGGCAAATTTTTTTTAGTAGTATTTTTTCCCTAAGTGCAGCTGGCTGCTAGAATTGTTTGGAGGGAATTATTGGACGGCCTAAGTAAAATTTCTATTTTTATATTTGGTCGAAATTCAAGCAATAAATATGAACTCAAAGAGGGAAAAAAGTCCAAATTCATGATATAATTTCAAATGAGGGAGGATTCTCTGGTCTAAAATTTGGATTGGAGAGGCTATTTGGGCTTGTGGGGCCCATCAGAAGTCATGTTTCGGTGATTTAAACAGTTCATTTTGTTAGACACTTCGTATATTTTATTTATAAAAAAAATTAAGTCAATCCGATAACTATAACTTATTCAAAATACCTTGTTTTTCACTAAAAAAATGACCAACAATTGTGTTTTTAAAAAATAAACTATACAATTTTGTTTTATAACAAAAATAATAGATTAAACAAGTTGCAATTATCGGATCAATTTAATTTTTTGTATGGATAAAATACACGAAATGTTCAACAAAATAAACAATTCAGATTATCAAAGTGGGGACTGTGATGGACACCACATGCCCAAACATTCAGATTTTAGATTTGGGGGAAATCATCCTCCATTTCAAATTTCAAAGTCCAATCTTAACAAGTTAAGCTTGGGCAATTATGAGAATGTGATTAAAAGAAAAAGTGGAGGTAGTTGCTATGAAATTATAGTAACAAAAGTTTAAGAAGTATGTTACAAGATATGATTTAATTAGAGCTACCTAACAATTGGAAGTTAATGTGGAATATTAATAAAGAATCATGTTGACTTCTTGAATTTGGAAAACTCTAAAAATATAGAATTGAAATACAAAAATAATTATAAATGTGATATAAAATATGAGACCTACCTATGTCTCATGTCTATGATTATTTATGTGTTCCAAATTATGAATTTTATCGAAATTCTTTGCCTTTTAGATGATGCTTGGTTTGGTTGGGCTAAGAGACGGTGAATAGGACTGGCCCATTTAAAACACTTGATGATGTTGAAACTCTATCAGTATATTCTAATAATTTGAAATGTTAAACTTTGACATTATATTATTTTGCTCGTGTCAAATATAATACAAGGTTTAGCTAAAGATAATTCCCAGCTAATATTTATTTTATATGTTTTATATATTTTTATGTTTACTTATTTTTTCATATTTTTATTTTGGGTGCCAATTTTTAAAATTGTATAACAAATATTTTGTATTTTATTTTTTAAAATGTTATATATATATATATATTATTTTTTATTTTGTGTGCCAATTTTTAAAGGGATTATTTATTTTAAGGTGTCTCATATTAGATTTTATAAGAAAAAAGACAACAAATACTATAGTAGTAGTTAAAGTCTGTTGAAAATGGGGAAGCAATTTTTGGACAAAATACCTTTATTTATTGAATCCCAATGCAAACTCATACACAGTGCTTCAGCAATCAATGTCTTTCATATTTGAAAAATTTTAAAACTTAAAAATTTAATAACTTTTGATTTGGATATCTAGTTCAATAAAATTTATATTTTTAGAATCCTCTCGTGAGATATATTAAACAAGATCGATTTATAAATATGAAATTTTAGAAGAAAAAATTGGAAGAATTTCACTAAGTGGTGGAGCGAGGAAGAAAGAGATACAAAGGGATGGAGAGAGAAGAGAAAGAAAGATATGAGGCACTCAAGCTCAATTTGGTACCAAGTAAAATTTTCTAAAATTTCATAAATTTCTCCAAGTAATTATGAAATTTATTTGAGTGAAAATTTGAAGGTTCTCTCATAAAAACTACCAGACATCCGCCTCTTATACGTTAATCTTTTACACTTAAGACCATCTCCAACGTTTCAGCTATTCTTTCATAAACTTTAAATTTGATGAAAAAAAATTCCTCTTTTGCTGCTCTAATCATTTCACCAGATAAGTATCAAATCAAGGATATATTAAATCTTTCACTAAATTGAGGATGGCTGAGAACTTTTGTAACAACTCGAAAATTTAAGTTGTTCCTTAAATTTTATACTAGTATTATGGTTGTATGTGATAATATATTATCAAATAAATAATAATAAATACAGAATCTAATTCGGCATTAGATTATCAAATATGGAATTAATTAGGGATTATTATTTGGAGCCAAATTAACAGAAATATAGAATTATAATACTAATTGGGCCAAATTAAAGTTAAAGATAGTAAATAAATAAATATAAAAGTAAGAGTAAATAAATAATAATATTGATAATAATAATGATAATAATGGGTGTAGTAGTAAAATAAATAATTAATTTTCTGTTAATATACGATAGAGTGTAATTTAATTATGGATTTATATAGTTATATTAGAAACTAGGTTAAAGTATAATTATCTTAAATATTTATTAAAGATAAGTATAAATCTGTATAATTTATGATCAAATCTGTGGGAGAATACACACTGGCCACGTGTTAACCAGCTAATGTTCTTATCTCTCTATAAATAGGGAGGAGGTGATCAACTATGTAGGAAAGAAAATGAAAAGAAGAGAGAAAGAAAGGAAAAGGAAATAGAAAGGAAAAGGAGAGCGAAGGAACATCCGTGAGAATGTAATAAAAATAAGAAGAAAATAGTAAGAGTCAATATTAAGGTGAGTTATATTATACCCAACCATGGGTTATTACGTTAATTCGAAAAGGAGTCGTGAAGACTTCAAAGGTTAGGTGGAAGCGCACACGCCACCAAAATCAAAAAAAAAAAAAGAAATCGCCACCAATCCCTGATCGCTAATTTCATCAGTCGACTTCAGCAGTATTAAGTTACCATTACATATTTTACCTATGTTTTGACTTATGGTAATTTATTTTATACAAGTTGTATTTTATTAGTTATATTAATACAAGTTATATTTTATAAATATTTCAGTTACGTAGATTAATTTCTGAACTCTATTTGTTTAAAATGAAACTCATAGATATATTTGTTTATATTTTAAAGAATATTTAACTATAACCTTATATACAATTATATTTTGTAAGTATATCACGAGAGTCCCAAGTCTTCGAGGACTTAAATAACTATTGACTTCTGTTTGGTCACTTTGCGGGCCTATATGGTCATGGATCTATTGACTGTTTTGGCAAGAAAGCAGTCATGTGTGAAGATAAGTGTTACACTATTGTGAGCCACTCTATAATCCGTGCATGCCACCTATTGAATCAGACTGTCGATCACAATTATGTGACCTCTGTTTTGTTTTGTTCAGTACCGTGATTATGGTTATTTATTTACATAATCTCAGTTTTACTACTTAAATGATTATTTGTTCAGATTAAGTGATCTTAAATATTTTAGTCACATAACTATCCATGGTTATGTCCCTTATATTCTTGGTATAATATTTCTCACTCTGTCATATACTTATAATTGTTTACCAATTTTCAAGAAACAATGGAATTTAGAAATAACTTTTAAAAAGTCTTAGACGCGGGTCATAAATAGATAATACAACACTTTTATGATATTTTTATATGAAAATATCGGTCATTTTGGTCAATAAATTTTGTAATAAAAATATAAACTCAGATGATTATTTTGGTACCCTTACTTAAATATTATTTTCGCTCGCATTTATTAATTTGTTCAAAGATTGACTGGAGGTAACTTCAGTTACTGGTCATCACGATACTTAACCCTTGGGTACGGGGAGTGGGTCGTGACAATTTTCATTAATTCACTATTTATAGTCATTGCATTTTCACCACAGACAATTAGCCGACCGATTGTCCTCAGATATGACCACCTTCTTGCAAAATTTGTGAAAAATTATATTAGCTAGTTGACCAACTCGACATCCGTCAGTCATTTGCCCGCTTGATCGATGTTTTGATGAAAGTTCAAAATCTTTAGTTGGAGCATGTAATGCTATATGAAGTTTTACTCAAATCTAGTAATATATATATATATATATATAATGTTGAAGATGCTCTAATTAATACAAAAATCTGAATGAAGGGTTAAAAAAAAAAAGAGTGCACATGCATAGAAGACTTACTAAATAAGTTTTTGACTAAAAAGTGAGGTTGAAAATATGGATGTTGACTTTTTATGGAAAAATGTGTAATAAAAAAGTAAAATTAGAATCGGAAATACAGATTTTTTAGAATAATATTAACTTTTTAACTTTTTGAGAATTTTTAACTTTTTAAATTATTTGAAATATCCCAAACTTAGCCTTAAACAACTAACTTCAAAAACACAAAGAAACCTTACCTCTGACAAATCTTCTGAGTCTTTCACCTGCTACGTAAAAGGTAAAGGGATTTATGTCTAATTTTTTCCTTTTTATAAAAATTATATATCAAATATTATGTATTTTATTTTAAAATATTTTTAGGATCTTGAGGTAGAAATATTTAACCAATAAAAGAAAGTAGCAAAGTAGTCCAAAAATATAGAATCAAAAGGAAAAAGGAAGAGTTTTATGTGAATTTTTTTTTAAATATGAAAATAATTCAAATTGATTTTGACCTTCTTGTTTTTTGTTTGTTTTGTTTGTTTTGTTTTGTGTTTTATTTGTTTTAGTTTATATTCTAATTTTTTTTTTAAATTTACTTTTATCTAAATGTACTTAAAAGTAACATATTTGTAAAGGAATTGAAAATAATTAACTAAATAAAAAATATGAAAACAATAATAATAAAGTAATATATTTTTGTATTTTTTGTATTTAATAGTAATTTGTTTAAATTTTTTTAAAATATATTTTGATTTAGTACATTTCAAAAATTATAAAATATTTTTAAAAATGACTAAAGACCAAAAAAAAATATTTAAAAAAAAAACTCAAAAACAGTTTTCAAAAATCAACACATAACATTTCAAAAACATGAAAAACACAAAACAAAGGAAAACACAAAAATCTCTTCTTTTTGTTTGGGTAAATTACATTGACACCCCTTGAGATTTGATCTAATTACATTTTCCTCCCTGATGTTTTAAAAATTACATTCTCATCCTATGATTAATAATCTTATTTTATAAATTTCCCTGCTTATATAAAAAGTAACAATTCATATTAAAAATACAAAAAATTACATTAAAAAAAAAGTAAAGCAAAGGAACGGAAAAAAATAGAGAGTAAAGCAAAGTAAAAAAAGAGAGAGTACATAATGGGTGTTTGGAAAGTAGATTTTTTTGTAAGTTTTTTTAGTTGTAGAATATTATTGAAATTTTTTTTTTTTTTTTGTGTTTGAAAAGATAGTTGAGTTTTTTTGTGATTAAGATGTAATGTTTTAGAGAGAAAAATTAATAATTATGAAGTTTGATGTGATATTTTGTTTAGTTTTTGTAACCAATTTATTTTTTAGTTTTGTAACCAATTTATTTTTTAATGAAAAAAAAAATCAAAAACCAACTTTCCAAACACCATCTTAATTTCAATATTTTTATTCTGCGTAAATAATTATAATGATAAAAATTAGTGTAATTTCAAATATCATAATTGAAATGTATTATTCTAAACCCAAACCTCAGTGCAATTAAACCCCTTTTTGTTTTGGGCAGTGGTCTCTAATCCGCATCTCTGCTGTTGTACCTCTTCTTCCTTTCTCTTCTTGCGCTCATACTGTTCTTCTCTCTACTCTCTCTCTACCCACCTCTCAGATCGCTTTTTCTCTCTCTCAAACCCTTTCACAAGACTCAGAATTCACTCACCAACAGGTACTCCTCACAATCTTTTACTCTATCTAATTTGTTATATATATATATATATATATACATGTATTGAATCAATCAGTCTCAGTTCCAGACACTTTTGGGTCCTTTTTGGTGCCCATCTTGTGGGTGGATCCGAAACTTCCATTTCGTAGTTGTTCATGCTTTATACATTGATGTTTTGATTATTGAGATCACTTATATGGTTAATTTGGTTGGATTTTGGACCAGATCAATCAGTTTTATGATCTGGGTTTTTGTGGGTTTTGCCTGTTCTTTTGATTCGAACTCTTCTTTTTGAAATTCTGTTATTGGATCTCAAGCTTTTTCAGGGTTTCAATCTATTACACCTTTACAGGGTATACATGTTGGAAAATGATATATAGTTTCCATATGTAAAAGAGATAGATGATTGATTGATGATTAGAAGACGATGGAGATAGAGTTGTTTTGGATATTCTAATAGACTGTAATCAGGTCACTTCGTTTGGAAACTAGGTCTAACTTTTGGGCTAGAGTAGCTCTGCTCATGTATGTTTGCTTGTTGGTTTTGTGCCTTTATTGATTCATCTAGGTTTAACAGCTAAATTTCCTTATTAACATTTATTGCACCTTGGATTTGGATTCATTTTGGGTTTGCTTGGTGTCACATGGGATTTCTGGTTTTGCATTTGAGTTCATTACATTTTGCTTTGTCTAATTTTGTGTATGAACTCTTAATCAAACTTACATACAATGAATGCTCAGTAAAGTCTTGCCAGTTTGGTTGTAGACAATTGAGGAATAGATAAAAATCCAAAATTTTGATCCATATATACATGGTCTTGGTTTCTAAAAATTGAATATCTCAACCAAATTACATGAAATAGTTGTGTTAGTTATGGTTGGTCTTTCACTTGGATTCTTGGTTACCTACCAAAAATGTAAGTGGTATTGAGACCAAATTTAAGTCCCACAATTGTACTCACAATGACATGGCAAGTAATGTGTCAACTTTTGATTTGTCATAAACTCAATCATGTATGGCCCAATTCCTTTCCATATAGCATTTCTCGGTAGAAAATTGCTAAATAGCTAAGGAAAGGCATGTTACCTCTGACACAACCAGGAGAGCACGCATGGTCAATCCGAACCCCACCTAATTGAATCCTCATCTTCTTTGTTTGTTCACTAAAGAGAAAGCTTGGGAAACTGGACTGCAACTTTTGTCGACAATGTTAGACAGTAGATATGTGTCTGCCACTTCTTGAAAGTGGTCACAATTTTATAATAAATTTCAAAGTAGCAGACACTTGGTTTTATTAACAGATGAACACACTTCGAAGTTTCTCACCTTGAAATGAAGATTTAATATGTATATATAGCCAGCATAAGTCGAGCATGCAATGGTAACTTTTTTAAAACAGGAAAATAATAAGATTTCAAGAAGAAAAAAATGACAAAAGGGTATAACATATTAATATTTGGTTAGTTTGAAACTTCAATATATGCTAGTTTTGACATAGAATTATAGAAAATATAGATTAGTCAAAACTATATATGCTTCAATTTTAATTAACATATATTTACTTTGAGCCATGTTTTGGTATCCTACCTAAAAACCCACTGTGTTGATACATTTTTCAAGGCCATGCTGTTGGTGTCTTCTGTCTAGGTCTGTGGTACTCAATCTAAAACCCTTACGCTTCCACATAGTATTAACAGAGGCAACCCCACTCAAGGATGAGTGTTGTTAGTCAACCCACTGAAAATGCAATTTATTTATTTATTTTTTTTTTGAATGCCAGCCAAAGAGAGATAACATTAAAGAGGAAAAGGGAGTGTGAAGAGAGTCGGAGGACAAGAAGACCTCCAAAAAGAAAAAGAAAAGACAAAAAAAAAAACACAATATCACAAATTACATGTCACATGTTGCCCTACAATCCCTAGTCCCTAGAAATAAAAAAGATGGTATCCTCTAAAGGTAGAGGAGACTGAAGCCCAAAAAAGAGGACAATAACAAACTCTATCCCATATGATAAGACGACATTAACATTACCCATCATGTTCTCAAAGATCCTTACATCTTTTAAGTTTTATTTTCTTGTTAAGTTTCAAAAACTTTTTTTGTACAATAAATTAAAAAATACTATGAAATCGAGTAGGTGTTTTTGAACTTTTTAATTGTTTTTGTTTTTAAAAACAAAAAATGAAAATTATATCATATTGTTAAAAATTTCTAGAGTTTCCATTGGTATATACCGATGGAATTCATCATAATTTTTTATTACTTTCATTATAGTTATAATTTTTTAGTTAGTGCTTATAGCTTCATAGTTTTTTGTTTTGTTTTGTTTTTTTTTGGTTTTAAAGAGTAAATTTTGTGGGGAAAAAAAACATGTTTGGGTTTTGCTGGAAAAAAAAAAAAAAAACATTTTGGGCTTCAACCTTCAAAAAGAAAAAATGATTAGCATGAAAAGGAATTTTTTTTCCTTGTTTCTCAACTTTTGGCAGGGTGGAGGGATATAAGATTTTCTTGCAAATAGGGGAAAAAAGAATCTTTCTTACATTACATATGAGGTTTGAAACCACTAGGGTTTTTAAATCTGTTTTACATTTCCAAGATTGTCTGTTTCTATTGCAGTAACATCTTTTTCAGTTCTCTCTTTCCTCATCCTCCCTTTTGTGTGTAGTGAAGGTACTAAGCTTTCATATCAAAGTTATTAATTCTTGTTTCTATTCTAAAGGTTCTCAAGCATAGTTGTCAAATGAGATTCAGATCGTGAATCGAAATAGCCTGATACCGAATCACAAATCGTCGAATCAATCGAATCGTGAATCGTAAAGATTCAACCATTTTTTTAAATTACTTAAAACATATATCTACACCTTTAGATGTTAAATATATACGATGAATATGAAATATTTAGACTTAAATCAATGAAAATGTTATTTTGAATGATAATCAACGTAGTTTAATATGTAAGAAGTTAACAAAGTTCCTATGTAAGATCTCCATCTTACCTTTTTTTCATTTTAGATATTTCTTATCAACCATTCTTAATAAAGATAATAACCAAATAGACAAATTATCAATTTCTAAAGTAACAATAATTAACAACGATATTGATATTTGGATAATAAGCATACATACTTTTCCAAATAGCTGTGAGCAAATAAAAAGAAAGAATTATTTAGAATCTTTTATTTTAAAGCCTAAAGCATTTTAAAAGGTATAATTAACCTCACATGTGTAATATTCAATTTAATAAAATAGTAATAGATAATTCTTAGTGTAACTTTAATCTTAAACATCTTTAAAAGATATATTATGATTTTTTAAAGGGAAAAAAAAGAATAAAGGTTAAAAATATGTTGGTCCTGTTGAACTGATTGATTCTATTAAAAACTTTATAATCACTAAAATAACAACAAATCATGTATATATGTTAGTTATTTTGGTATTATACACTATTAGAAGTTGTATAATGTCATTTTCACTAAAAAGATGGAGAAAAAAGAGTTGAAAATATGCAACACAATGATTTCAAAAATTGCATGAATCGTAAAAGTGAATTGAATCGAATCGATTATGAATCGTATGTATTCACTAGAGATTCACTTTAAATTAGATTCACTCATAGATTCAGATCGATTTTACAAAATTTGCGATCGAGTCGTAATCGAATCGCAATTGTAAGATTCTAATAACAGAGTTCTCAAGTCACAGTGTTTTCATTTTTGGTTCCTCCTATGAATTTGTTGCTCTTGGGATTTTTTGTAATTCAGTTTTCTTTCCTTTCAATTACAAGTGGATATTTTTCTTAATTTTCTGTATTTTATTTGATTTTGTTAGTGGTTTTTTAATGTCTTCATTTTACAAACAGAATTCATTTTCCTTTTTTTCATTGTTTGTTTGTTTATTGAAATTTTATTTCAGATATATTTTTCTATCTATTTAATTTACATATATGTTCTTATTTTATGTTGATGTTTAATTTCATGCAGATGGCAATGCAGGCAGCAAGTCCTGCTGCTGCTCTTCCCAGTGCACATGTTGTCGGTAATGCCTTTGTTGAGCAGTATTACCACATTCTTCATGAATCTCCAGAATTGGTTTATAAATTCTATCAAGATTCAAGTGTCCTAAGTCGCCCGATTCTAATGGTGTAATGACTTCAGTGACAACCATGCAGGTGAGTCTAGTGTAATTATGGCTTGTACTCAGTTGTATGCGTTCGCTCATTATTGGATCTCATGACAGATAATTTACATTATGACGTTGTACAAGTAGGAAGGAAACTATTTTTGGATGATCCTTTAATCAACTTACTTGGTTACCCTTGCATACCGAGGCAGCAAAGGCACCAAAGAGGGTGCCACCTATTTAAACTGATGTATACAAGAGCAAAAATAAAAGTTTACCACATATGGAAACATGTATTATATAAGGAAAATGAAAGAATGCAACGAACAAGGATGATCCTCTAAAAGCCAAAAATGTGTACTCAACATCAGATACTTTAGACTAGGAGTTGTCAGCTGACATCTTCAAAAGATTGTCTACTGGACTTCGCTCAATCAATCACATGAGACACACACGCATTTAATTTCTACTCCTACTTTGTACAGGGTAACTATTAAGAACCTTCCAAACTGATCTTATGATTATGATTGATCCAATACATGCCAATTCAGATTGGCAAGAGATAGAGCGGACACCTTAGTCTTGGTACCCACCTGCATACAATGAGACCCAGAGGTAATTAACATATCCTCTGCTTTGAATATGTTACATCAAGTCAGAAGAACATTTTGCCCAGGCATCAATTTGTCACTTTCTATAATTGTCTCCAAATCTGCTCTAACATGGAAAGAAAGACAAATTCCCTTGAATTTTCCAGATGCATTTCAGTGGAAAACAAAGGGCACTGTCTCACAAATGCTTTTATAAATACTTCCTAACTGGAACTTCCCTCCCAGAAGCCTTTCTGCTTGGAAGTATCTTTCTCCATTTGTAATGACCCAATGTTGTACAGCCTCTAAAATTGGGAAATAAAACACTTGTTCTTTGTAAGTTGTTGCACTTTTGTCAATTTTCATCTTCAGAAATGTTAGTTCATCGATCTTGTGTAGCAATGAAGCATGTGCTGGGTTTTATGTTGGACTCAAATACTGACCTGTTGATGGTTATATGACTAAATGATGATTTAACTTCAGATCATTTTGTCGATAGGTGTACTCTTGCAACAAAGAATCACATACACACGGACACGTGATACAATTATGGACACCAATTAATTTAACATGCTGACATGGCATTTAGAAATATACAACATGTATTGGACACACTCAGTATATTTTATCAATTTATTGTCATATTTATGAATTTATTATTCAAAAATAAGAAAAAATGCAACATAACACTACTCAAATGTAGTTAGAGTGGAAGGATTAGTAGACATAAATCTACATTTATTTTTCTTTTGTCATTGTATCCTCTCTTATTTTATTCCAAATTTGTTATGTGGTTTTTTAGAGGATAGACATTTGCATCCCACCAACTCTAAAAAAAAAAAAAAAATTAAGTAAGTAATATGAAATGCTTTCGGGTGTCAGAAATGGACACATTACGGGGTGTTACCATCTTTAGAAGTGTTCATGCTTGTTAGCCTTTTGTACCTTGATGAATACAATTTAAATCTCATAGTAGGATTACATTCGTGATAGGTGTGTGTTGAAGTTCAAGATCTCGAATACCTACCAAAAGTCTTCTTTCAAGTGCGTTCAATTTAGGTTATGGTGAAGGCTTATGAGACAATGAGAGTGGAGGTGACATGGAGACCTCAAAAGTATGATGATTGCAATGCATTTTGGTCATGCCACAATTTCTTGTACTTACAAACCAAAGCCATTGAGTTCTACCTCTTGGCTATACAAAAATTAGATATCAAGCCTAGTGAACGGAAGAGGTGAAGAAAAGTGAAAGGTAAGGATGTGGTGCTGTATTTGTTGAAAAGATAGTTTTCTACTCTCTCATTTTTTCGTCCCCATCAGATATATTTGATGTGTCATCGCCTTTGGTGATCTAGAGGAGGAGATGCTTTTGTAACAGGAAGGAGATGAATTCGGTATCACCTTGGGTGGCCAACCATTTAATAAGGGTAATCAACAGAAGGAGTGGTGTTAGAGATGAGATTACTACTCCAATAGTGAAAAGGAAGACAAATTTGGAACCAAAAGAAATATATTTACTACTCCTAGAGATGAGATAATAATAATAATAATAAAAAACCTTTGATGGAAGATTCATAGTCTAAAACTTGCCTGGGGAGAAAAATGTAGCATATATTTCAGTGAAACCAAAAAGTACAATATACAATCTTGAAGAACTAGGAGCAACATTGTTTCTGTGAGAAACTTGCTTATATTTCACATTAGTTGGGTCAGAGCTTCCCTGTCCCAAAAAAAAAATAAAAGTAAAATAGAAGAGTTAATTGCTACTTTCAGGTAGGTAAGTTTCAGTATACTTTACTAGGAACCTTGTAGGATGAAACACACACTTGACTTCTTTTTTCGGGGTAGTTTTCAAGACTGGCTATTGAACAACTTCTGTTTATTTTATTTTGCTTTTTTGGATGTTGGGTTGACTTTAATGTCTCACATATTCGCTTTTCACTGTAATGCTAATGTGGTGCTTACAACCAATTCAACACTTAAAATTGAATGAATTATGAAAATTAATTAAGTCCATTTGATAACAACAAATGGCATCACCTAAAATTTTAAGTGGTTTCTAAAATAGTAGGCTAAAAATTAAGAAAATTTTAAGATGTAGGAAACTTATTTAATTTTTAACTGAATTTATAAATATTTATACATAACTGGTATTAACATACATCATTATAACCTCACAATTGCCAATTATCACCACCGTAAGGCATTATTAATAGTCTCACCACAACTATAAATACTAACAACTCCTTCAGTCTAAATCATTGTCACTGTTAAGCTATAACAACCCCCCCCACCCCCCCACACCAACATCACCACAACCACTATCTCTATCTCCACTCAACCATTGTTGCCTCTACCACCAACTCAAGATCGCAATATAAAATTTTCAAAAATACAATTTTAAAAAAATAATAATTTTCAAATTTAATATTATACATATCAAGCCAAAATTGTTTTAGTTTAGCACTTAAATTTTTATCAAACAATTTTTCAGCTTAAAGAATTCAACATTTAGTTTTCAGTACTTAATTTTCAGTTTTTAGTTTTTATCAAACACCATTTTAAGTAGTCAGATGAACTTTTATCCCTTCTTCAACTCAGTATTCAATGAAATAATTCCAAATTTAACTGTTGATCACTGTTATTTGATAAACAAAATCCTGTTCTTGTTGCTGGCATGGATCAGGCAATCAATGAAAAGATTCTATCATTGGATTACGGAAACTACAAGGCAGAGATAGAAACTAGCGGATGCTCAGGAATCCTGCCAAGGGAGGAAAGTTATCGTTTAGTAACAGGATGCTTAACTGGGAAGCGACAATGAGAAAGAAATTTACACAGACTTTCTTTCTAGCTCCGCAAGAGAAAGGCTACTTTGTCCTTGAAATGATGTTTTTAGGTATGTTGAGGAAAGTGAATTATTGGAGGTCAACAATTCCGTGACAGTTAATAATGGCATCAACAACAACAATGCTACAATGTCCCCGTACAGGTTAGATCCAGGTTGGCTTAATTCTGCATCCTTGACTTATAATGCATATACTGGGGAAGTTCTCTTCATAATCAATCTGGTTATATCTTTTATCATTGTTTCAGAGCCCATTCGGTGGGTCCTGATCATCCTCCATTGGAGCCTGTTGCAACCTTCCAGACCGAGGATCTAAATAATAGCCCAGAAGTTTAAGGGACATAGGACCCTCAGATCATGAGGAAGGATCAGTTTTAGAAGAAGAGGTTATTGATGAACCCCCAACTCATTCAAGTCAGGATTGAAACTTATACAGTTGTTTAGTTCAGATCCTTCTGACGCCAGGAACAGAAGGAATCATATGTTTCAATTGTGAGTTCATGCCTGAGCCAAAGTTAATTCCTTTTACAGGCTTTAGTATTGACGTGACATTTTATTTGACTGAATTTCATATAGGTGAAGGTAAATAAGGTTGCTAAAGCATCTACTCGAAGTCTATGTTCTTACTAGTAACACTGTGGGTAGGTGGTACCTGCAAATGCTGATCTACAGTCATTGGGTTCTGGCAAAACCATCTCCTGAGTTAGAAGCATCAGCTCCTACTGGCACAGTGCTCCCCTCAAAGTACTGATGCTCTGGCGAAGAAGGTACCATCCTTTCTGCTTACTTATCAGCAAGCCAGCTTTTTTGGGCTTGGCAATTGTTCTTTTAGTAGCTTTTTTGTTGTCCTTCATTTCTTTTCAGTGAACCTTTTTTTTTTAAATTTGAAAAATTTTACACTTTCAGATCTCCTTCATGAAACTAGAGGACTGAAAAGCAAAATAAAATTAAAAATAAAAGACAGCAAAGCTGTAATTTAACCTTTTGTTTTTGATTTGTTTCAGTTTTTAGGATCCTTCCACCAGGACAGACCTGAAAAGTAAAAAAAAATTTGAATATTTGAAATTTTGCTGAAGACAAAAAGTTCAGAAAAATGTGGCTTATTTAGCCGTTTAAAAGGGGAATTCTGTTTGTAAGCGAATCTTTGGTACACTCTTCTTTCAGCAGACCAGATTCATCCATCCCTTCTGTTGTGGACTTGGTATAAAAGAGACCTGGTGTGTGAATGGACGTCCGTATGTCTTTATGTTTTAATTTTGATTCTGAAATCAGTATTCTAATTTTCAATTTTTGCACCTTAAAGTTGAAGGCTTCTCCATAAAATGAATGCTCTGTGAATAATGGTTGCATTAGCTTGAGGAGGAGTTCAAAATTCGGGGTTTGTTAAGCTGAGTAGTTCAAGTCAGAAGCAATAAGGTTTGCTTTGACGTTGTTGCATTCAGTCCTTCCCAGGCAAGTTCCCGGACAATATTAGAGAGTTTCATCTTTATATTCGTGACCAGCAGCAAG